>CM053580.1:29203085-29260084 GCA_028627135.1 Pseudochirops cupreus
TTTCTGTTTGTTTGTAACTTCTGTTTATATTCTCTGAAGTTCAGGGCGCTGACTTTTTCCCCTGAACTAGGTAAATGGTATTTGATTAATTAAAGTAAGATTGTTAACCCATTTTGAGTTGCTTTCCTTTAGAAAAGCAGATCTAAGAACCTGTGCTAGTAGCCGCCCTAGGTATGCTAGGGTGCTTGCTGTTACACATGTAAACAACTGAAATTGTCTGTTCCACATTACTGGTTCAATAGGGGCACCATGCCTCTGTGATCTGAAAAAGCCACATAACATTGTTGACCCTCCCTTGTTACCAGAAAAGAATTCTGAAGTATTATAGTATTAAAAGATAAAATATGTTGATATTATACAATCCAACATATATACATATACATATATATATATATATATATATATATATATATATATATATATATATATGAATTTGTGAATTTCTAAATGTTTTCTGTGTTATTTCCTGGCCTTTGTGTGTCATCTGAGATTTTTGCAAAACTCCTCAAAACTTCTCATTTAATTTCTTATGCCCAATAGGAAATAATCAACAGGAGGAAAACATGTAATCATGGATTTATATATTTATATGTCAGTAGAATGGAAGCTGCTTGAGGGTATAGCCTTATTTCCCTTTTGTCATTAATTCCCTGGTGCCTATTGCAATGCCTGAAATTTGGAGAGCACTTGAATGGTTTTTTTGAACAGGGTTGTAGATGGAGTAGCCTGAGAAGACTTGGCAGAGGAGCTGAGACTGTATATTTCAGATACGGGGCAGATCTTCATTGGTAGAGGGACTTTCCTCACTTGGAAGTCCCTTATACCAATGAAGTCATAGAACTAGGTCCTATCTCTTTTAAACGATTATGTGTGTGTGTCTGTTTGTCTGTGTGTGTGTGTGTGTGTGTGTGTGTGTGTGTGCCTGTGTGTGTATATATGTGTGTATGTGTGTGGAGAGAGAGAGAGAGAGAGGAGAGTGTGTATATGTCTATATGTGTGTGTTTTGGATACCTTTTCCATTCCATAAAACCTAAATAGCCCTTCTCTGAACGTTGTTATTATTATTTTAATATGCATAAAATAAAATACATTGAATTGCAAAGGAAATCAATTACATTGAAATAAAGTTATTTTTTAAGTGCATGGGCTTTAGTTTAGGAACTCCTGCCTTAAAGGATAAGGACTCTAGTTTTAACTCTGACACCAAAGGATCTGGGTGAGAAGTGGGAAAAAAAAATGTAGTCAAAGACCTGGGGGTCAAAACCAACAGGGAAATTAATTGAAACGCAGTGTGCCTGCAATTCCACATCTGTAAAATGGAAATAAAATATCATCCAGCTTCAGCCCCCCCTTTGTGGAGATGCTATGGAGATTAATTAGAGAAGCACCAAAGAGGCTTTGGACTCTCTAGTTCCAGTCTTTAAATAAGGTCAGGAGAAGGCAGGGATATTATTATTGAAGGATGATCGCTCCAATTCACATCTCTCTCCTGACACAATGCCATTTCAATGATATTTGCTGAAACTCCTCTATTCTGCTCACTGCTCAGCATGGCCATGACACTGATTAACTGCCCTGATGGAGAAGCAGAATATGCCTTACATCTTCAGTGGTATCGAAAAGTGGTACTGAAATGTCATTTGTGGCTCCAGCTTCTCTATTAAAATGATAAATTCAAACAACCGAGGGCCAGATTGAATTGATTCGGAAGTCTTTATTTATCAACCCACCACGTCTTATAGATTAAAGATAGAAGAATACAAGATTTTTTTCTTTGATTTTTGAACCTCTATTCTTTTAAAAGCTATTTTTGTACTGCTAAAAAATAATCATTAGATATTCCGTCTGCATTTTGATCCATCCTTACAGGCACATGCCTACATCTTTTTATAGTATCTCCATCAATAGAGCTTCCTTTGGGGGAAGTGGGAAATCTCCCACCTTAAAGTACCATTGATATTGGAGGGTATGCAATTCAAGATGAAATGAGTCATGTCTGATGTATATTTGGATTATTTTTCTGTTTAATAACTCAGAGAGAGGCAAGTAGTGTAGTGCATAGAATGTTGGTGTAAGGATTAAGAAGACCTGAGTTTAGGTCCCACTTATGGCACACACTAGGCATCCAACCTTAGACTAGCCCCTTAACATATAAGTATTCTAGGAAATTCTATGACTCTAAGTTACAAAGAAGGTGTCAACACACATTTGTAAGGAGTTTCATCAAGCGAGAATTTCCCATACCAATAAAATCACAGGTCCAATCTCAATTCCTATAACTATCTCACAAGCGTCTTTTTTTAAAGTGTTTTAAAGCACTTTCCTTAATTAAAAAAACAACACATGATTCTACACAAATCAATAAGGGACATGTAACACAATGTGGGGGTGGCTAGGTTGTGCAGTGGATAGAGTACTAGACTTTGAATCAGGAAGACTCATCTTTATGAGGTTAAGTCCAGCCTGAGACACTTACCAGCTCTGCTACCTTGGGCAAGTCACTTAATCTTGTTTGCCTCTGTTCCTGATTTTTTAAATCAGCTGGAGAAGAAAATGGCAAACCACCTCTGTATCTCTGCCAAGAAAACCCCAAATAGGGTCACAGAGAGTCAGACAGGAGTGAAAAATAACAAAAACATAATGGGAAAAAGTGATAAATGTCAATGGGCAATCTCTGTGTTCCACTAGTGTCCATTTGATATCAAGAAATTTCTAATAAAACTACTCAATACATTAAGGGGACCAAAGTCTTGTGGAGGTTATAAGGGTGGACATGGAGGAGAATCTAATGAGAACAAAAAGAGTGGGTAGGGTGGGATGTGCACAGCTAGAGAGAGTAGCTACATTAATGATATTCCAAATCCACGTAAGTATCCACAGCTGTTATCAGAAACTGTGCTAAATTCTAAAGATAGAGAAAAAATGCGTTAGTGACTGGCTACAAGGAACTTATATCTACAATGTTAGTAGAAATTGTACTTAGGTCAATAATATAGTGGATTTACATTTTCATCAATAAGGTAACTCTCCAACAGTACAGATTGTAACCCATTCGTGCCTTCTTTTCCTATGTGACTTTTATCCATCGTTCTAACATCTTCCTGAGGTTTCATCTGAAATGAGAGGTCTTTTTCCATATGTCCTTACAGATTGGTGATGCAGTGTTGTATTTGAATCAGGAAGACCTGAGGTCAAATCCAGACTCAGGTACTTATTAACTGTGTAACCCTGGGCAAGTCACTTAACTTCTGCCTGCCTCAGGTTTGTTTGTTTGTTTTAATCTAGAAAAATAGCATAATGATTTGCCATCAAGATTATTGTGAGAATAAAAGGAGATGAAGTTTGTAAAGAGCTTTGTAAATGGAAAAGTGCTATAAAAATGCTAGCTATCAGTAGGAAGTGATAAAGAATATTGATACAGAGAATGTTCTCCCTAGGAATTTTTCATACCAAAAATCATAGTTCTGGTCTGAAAGAGTCATGAGCTACAACATAGTATATGTTGTGAAAGCTTTCTCAGAGGAGGAGTCACTTTTTTCCAAGCATTTAGCTTTGATGTCAGGAAAGTTCAGTGTTTATGAGTATGGAAAAATAACGGTTCCCACCTCTCCCTCAATGGAGTTCCTTAAACAAAGACTGCAAGAATGTTTCCAGGTCTGTGTTATAGTAGGGATTCCCTTTGGTGTTTTGTTGAACCAGTTGGATTTCATAGTCCCTTTAACCTCCAAGAGTCGGGGATTCTAACGATTCTATAATGATGGATCTGAGGTCCTCTGAATGCAGCTGCCTTGTCAATGACAAACTAAGATCCATGCATTCCTACCTGTCCTATTCTTAACAAAAGGGATTAGAGAGAACTATCAAATTGCCTCTTGTCCCTTATTCTGGTAAGATGCAATCCTTGCCCAAAAGTAGTTTACAATCCATTTGGAGAGATAACATGAAATGATTAGAAAACATGATGTGTGATAAAATATCACATATTATATCGTTTCAAATTATGCAGTAGAGATAATTAAAAAGTCAATCAACCCAGAGAAATGAAAACAAAAGGAAGAGGAGAATGGGGAGAATTCAAGGCATATAGGCATAGGGACAGCTTTTGCAGATGGACAGAGATCCCCAAAACAAATCTATTCTTGATAGTTTGCACAGTGGTTTGAATTGAATACAATCCAATACCTATCATATTGTTAACAGCTATGCAAGGCACTTTGCTTAGAATTAGTGAAACAAAATGGAAAAATCAAGAGAGAAGAGTGAAGAGGCCATCCTACTCAAGGAGCAAAACATCTAATTAGATGGGTAAGATTTGCACACAGAGAAGGATGGAAAAAAGATAGAATATGGGCATAGACCAAACATAAGGAGAGAAGAAAAAGAGGTGAAGAAAGGAGGGAAGGAGAGGAGGAGAGAAGGAGAGGGAAAGAGAGATAGGATTGAGAGAGAGGGGGGGGGGGAGACATCATGAGATTGCAAGATCATTTTCAAACTTTTAGTGGTGTGTAGTTGAAATAATCACTAAGACAGAGCTGTTTGCATGTGAACATGAAATTCTCAAGATAGATTTACAGCTAAGACTTCCTTCTATTTTCTCTGTAGATCTCTTGCATGTGCCTCTTTACATACAGGCTGTTTCTCCCATTAGAATGTAAGCTCCTTATGGACAGGAACTGTCTTTGCTTTCTTTTTATCCCTCGCATTTAGCGCAGAATCTGGCCCATAGTAAGTGCTTGTTGTTTGATTGATTGAATAGAGAACAAAAAGATCTGGAACTGTGTTCTACATGAGTGTCAGTTCTGGAAAGCATCTCCATAGGATTATGAGAGAATGAAAAAAAAGTTAAGAAAACCCAACTAGCCATTCCAGGTCCTTTGACTGGGACAGTGTTGTACTCTTGTACTCCAATTGCATAAAATAGGTAAACCAATTTAAGCTTCTTCATGGAAACCTCGTAGAACCCCCATTTGCCCAGAGCATCTTTTTATAGTGGTGTTATAAATCGCCAGTAATGGGGTTTATAATAGCAACAGCGACAGACCTCCTTCACTGAAGCACAGCAGTGGTGGGTGCTGCTCTGATAAAGAAACAGTTTTCAGCTTGCCAGAGGCTCTCCTCTCTATCTTTATGTCTCTCTCTCTCCTTCTCTGTTTTTAAATTCGATAGTACAAAGATCAGCCAAAAGCTTTCAACATGATGTTAAGGAAATTCTTTTTTGTTTTGTTTTGTTTTGATTTCCTTCTTTTCATGAATATTTGGATCATTTTATTATTGTTTTTTTTTAGGACTTGAGAAACTCCTCCATTTTAACCTTATCAACTTGCTGTAAAGGAAGAGAGAGAGAGAGAGAGATGATAGATGATAGATGATAGATGAATGAATAGATAGGTGAATGAATGAATGAAAGAAAAAAATCTAACCATTAGAGCTACCTTGAATTGAAACGGGCCACTTAAGAAAGTAGTGGGCTTTTCCTCATTGCTAGACTTCCAACAGTGGCTAGATGACCATTTAAGGGGGAGGACCTAGAGGAGATTCTTGCTTATTTGGACTTATTTGATAGCCACTAATGATCCTGCTGACTGAGATTCTGGTGCTCTAACTTGGTTAAATGTCCCCACATGGCTTGTCTCCATGATTTTGGGTTTCTCAAAATTGTTAGGAATACACATTCTTGGGAAATACTGCTTTCATTATCAAGCATATGTTCCATCCATTTAGGGTAAAAGATGGTAAATACTTCACTAAAGATATCAAGCTAGATCTTCCACAGTTCAGCTCATAGTAACATCATTGAAGTTGTAATAATTATCTCTTCCTTCAATTTACATACCCCTCCTTTAGTTTTAGAATGGAGCATGAATAATTCCCAAACTCCCAGGGATGCTATAAATATTTGGAAGTAGATGCTACATGCTAGTTTATTTGATTCCTCACCCAGTGGAGCCTTCTGTTTCCACTAGGCCAGGCCACATTTTTTCACCAATTAAGTAATTTATTAGGCAGTCTCTCAAAGAGCAGGAGTAAAGAGATTGTAAATATGGTCTTCTTCTTTCCTTTGAAAAAATGCATTTTCCTTCCATTGACAAACTTGTTCAATAGTAAACTTCCATCACAGTTTTTCGTTCTTTTAAAAGAGTCCGTCCCATTCCTCTTAACAGAAGGACTGTTTAACATATTCTTGCTTTAAATAGGCTACTTGCTCATGGATGTTTTCTGGAATGCATGATTTAGCTCCTTGCAAAATTTTTGGTCTTAGAACTCATTGACATTCTTAAAAAAAAACTATTATGGATGCCCAAAAAAACCTTTCCTGTTTATGTTGGTTATATTTATCAATATCCATTGCATTAGAAATTGAACTATCCTAGTATTAACATAAAATAATTTTGACCTCAAAGATATCCTGAAAGAATATTAGGAACCCCCATGGGTCATCAGACCATAATCTTAAAACTGCTGCAGTATGATTCTCATGGAATCATTGAATTTTACAAATTGCAAGAGATCAATTTGGACAACCTCTAACTTGACATATGAAGCCCCTATACTCTGTCCCAAACAAGTAGCTACTGAGTTCATGCTTGTCCAATGACCTTCTATTTTCATCCAGTGCTCACTTTAAGGTGTTCTCCCTAATTTTTAGCTAAAATCAAATTTATTCTACCTCCTAACCATTGCTCCTACTTTTGACCTCTCTAGACACACGAAAATGTGCAGCTAAGTGTTGCTAGGGATAAAGTGCCTAACCAGAGTCAGAAAGACAAATGTCCTGAGTTCAAATCTGGCCTCAGATATTTACTAGCTATATGACACTGGGTAAGTCACTTCACTCTGTTTGTCTCAGTTTCTTCCTTTATAAAATGACCTGGAAAAGGAAATGGCAAGCTATTCTAGTATATCTTCCAAGAAAATTTTAAATGGTATCACAAAGAGTTGGATATGACTTAACAACAACTCACCAAATAGTTGTTAGTTTCTCTTTGTGAATTAAATACAATTACAGTAATGAGAAATGCTAGAATTCGTGTTTCAGAATTGGAACCGAGATACAGATATTAGGCTCAGTTTCGTCACTAAGTAGCTGGGCAGTGGGGGGAATGAAAAGGTCAGTCTCAGGCCATAAGTTCAAGTTCCACTGCATCATCTAACCTCTCAGGCCTCAGTCCTTTCCTTGGTAAAGTGAACATATCCTACTCAACAAGATTTTTAGAGCTATTAGCCCTTATTTTGATCTGAAATCTGGACATGTGTGTATACGTGTGTGTGTGTATACATGCACATATATGGATATGGATATATACATGTATTCTTACTGTTCAGTCATTTCATTCACTTCTGACTCTTGTAAAGCCATTCATGAGCAGCTTTCCAGAGGATGGCTGCTGTGAGCAGCTTTCTGATTACATAGTATAGCTAACTCTCTTTTTATTCAGTAACAAATCAGAGCAAAACATTCGCAGAAAATCAAGGTACAACATTCACAATATTATAACTTATCACAGAAAATCAAAATATAGCATTCACCGTGTCACAACTCAACAACTTAGCACTAAAATAGCCACATAGTTTTCACCAAAGTACATTCATTTAGTCAATCACAAAATCCTTAATTCAGTCACAAAGTACAAAAGTCAAAGTTCTCAACCCCTAGGTCGCAGTAAATCATACTCTTCTCAGTCAGTACACAATATCCAAGTAAAGTCTTCTTTCAGCTTGACTCAAGGCTGACTCTCAGCTTCCATGATTCCTCTTCCATGCTCCCAGATCCAACTGTCACCTGGGTTCAAAGTCAGGCAGCTCCCAGTTCCTTGTCCAGCTCCTTGTTCAGTTCTTCATCCAGTTTCCATTCCCAATTGAAGCTCCCAGTGTCCAGTCCACTTGAAGTCCTTCACAGTTCCTGTTTATGGGAAGACAGAGCTTAACAGAGCTACGGTAATATTCATTCACATTGCCAGCACCATCATCAATTCAGTATCTGCCTGTGAATCAACTCAGGCCCACCAACAAATTATCACAAACTTCAACACAGACAGAATAGACAAACAGAGTGCCAGGATACCACAAGTTTTCTCCTCCTTGACTCTGCCACCACAAGAGTTCTCTTCTCAGTTCTGCTGTCTGGGCCTGAGCCTCTCCTCATATATGGTCATTAGCTCCTTTCCTTCCTGTTGCAGGAGTTCTAGGGTTCACAAGTTGTGGAGTTCACAAGTTCTGTTTCTTAACAGATTTAATACAAGGCTCAAAAGAAACTTGAACTAAAACAAGATATTAATTTAATAGCTGAAACAAAGTGTTCACTACTTCTGTGCTTCCATTACAAGTCTCCACTACCCCATTTGGGGTTTTCCTGGCAGATATACTGGAGTGATTTGCCATTTCCTTCTCCAATTCATTTTACAGATGAGGAAACTGAGGCAAACAGGGTTAAGTGGCTTGCTCAGGTTACACAGCTAGTAAGTGTCTGAGGCCACATTTAAACTCAGGTCTTCTGGATTCTAGGCCAAGGACTCTACCCACTGGGCCACCACATATATACATGTGCATATACATGCATATATGTGTGTGTGTATATGTATGTTATGTGTGTATATATATATATATATAATTTTGTATACGTTTGTACAAAATCCACACACGTATACATACTTATAATACATCTATGTGTATTGTGTATACAAAATATATACACATATATACATACTTATGGCACCAAATTTATCATTTTCGGGGCTTACTTTCTCCTTAATCAGTCGATCCTAAAGCATTTCAGTGATAAAGTGATATACTGAAGCATATCAGGTTATAAAACAAAATCCATATATACATGTAGTTCATTATAACTGTTAATGCTTTACATATTTAAAGTAAATATCCTGGGGCAGCTAGGTGGCACAGTGAATAGAGCAGCAGCCCTGGAGTCAGGAGCACCTGAGGGGTTCTGGTTGTACCTTGGAAATATGCTGGCTGTGTGAGCTTGGAGAAATCACTTAAGCTTTCAATGTTCTAGATCAAATGTGGTCATACCTATCCTTCCACTTACTAGCACTTAACACTTACTAGCCATGTGACCTTGGGCAACTTGCTTAACTCCAATTGCCCTGCCTTCCACACTCCAAAAAGCAAAAAATACTAAAAGGTAATGTCTTACATGTTTTTTTCCACATGTCTTATTTAATTTACCCTAAAAAATATCCTGTGGTTGAATAATCCAATTTGTGGATGAAAAATGGCCCTATGAGGTCAGGTGACTTGACCACAAGAAACAGATTGGGGTCAGGATTAGTATTTGGACTTCAATTTGGGGCCTCTTGCTCATTCAGAAGAAAATGTTCTTTTCAGGTATTGATAGATATAGATGGATATGGAATATAATCTGTGTGCATATGAATATTAAGCCCTTACCACATCCCAAGTATCGTGCTAAGTGCTCTACACATATTCTAATTTGAAAGCCTGTGTGGGACAGGGAATAAAGGCCTGGTCTCAGAGTCAGAGAGATAGGGGTTCTGGTTGTACCTCTGAAACATGCTGGCTGTGTGAGCTTGGAGAAATCACTTAAGCTTTCAGTGTTCTAGATCGATTGTGGCCATATCTATCCTTCCTTACTTCTCCAGCAGATTCATTACCTAAAATCTCTCTTTGTCTCCCTCTCTCTGTCTCTGTCTGTCTGTCTCTTTCTCTGTGTGTCTCTCTCTGTTTGTCTGTCTCTATCTGTCTCTCTGTGTCTGTGTCTCTCTCAGCATCTCTCTCTTCTTCTCTCTCTCTCTCTTTCTCTCTGTCTCTGTCTTTTTCTCTGTCTCTGTCTCTCTCTCTCTGTCTCTGTCTCTCTGTCTCTTTCTCTGTCTCTCTCTCTCTGTCTCTCTCTCTCCCTCTCTCTCTCTCTCTCCCTCTGTCTCTCTTTCTCTTTGTATATAAGGGTTGGTTACTATCATTGTTATGTCTTGATAAGAGATAAAAACTTTCCAGAGAAGTGGACCTGTAGATGTAGAGAAACTGATGATATGAAACCAAGACTCAGGCCTGAGAGTCTGTAAGATCAGTTATGTCCCTAGAAAAAGCCTTGGGTATGTTGATCAAATGTGCCCTCAGATGTAGACTGAGAAAAATCGGGATCAGCATCATGTACTCCAATTTAATGTGGAGAGTGGTAGGCTTAGGAAGTATAGCAGGCTGGACCTAGACACACACACACACACACACACACACACACACACACGCATGTATATTATATATGTATATGTACATGGATAGATAGAAAAAAGTTGGTTATTCTTCCATATGACAACTTTGTCCATAGAAAGTTAAAGGAAGCTGTGTTTTTGTGAACTCTTTCTGTTTTATCATTCACAACTACGTTGTTTTAATCTGTTGTTATTTATTATGAGGCTTTAATGCACATTCAAGTTAGTTCTTTTATTTAAGTATCCCAACTGCCTTGGCTTAGAAAGGAATCTGACATTAATTGGCCAAGTATGAAGGCTTGCTGCTCCTAATGAATTACTTTTCCAAAGCTGCTCCTTGGAGGTGTCCACCTGATTCTCCTCTGTGTTTATTTTTAATCAGCTTCAAGAAATACTTAATGTTGTTATTTATGAAATTCTCAGATAAACTCAACAACTCCTGACTCAGCTTAGGCAGAAGGGAACAATAATAGTAACTTACATTTCTCCAGCTCTTCAAAGATTGTGAAGTGATTTACATACGTTATGGCCCTTGAGTCTCACAGTTGTCTGGTGAGGATGACATTATGACCATCCCTGTGTTCATTTGGTAGATGATGGAACTGTGAGAAATGAAGAAATTGACCCATGATGTCAAAAATAGTATTTTTAACCAGACTTTCTTACTGTAGGTCTAGCCTGCTATACTTCCTAAGCCTGCCGCTTTCCACGTTAAATTGGCGTACATGATGCCCAAGACTTTTCCTAGAGACATAACTGACCTTACAGACTCTCAGTCCTTAGTCTTGGTTTCATATCATCAGTTTCTCTACATCTACAAGCTCACTTCTCTGAAAAATTTTTATCTCTTATCAAGACATAACAATGATAGTAACCAACCCTTAGATAACACCTTAACCTTTACAAAGAACATCACTCACAAGACTTCAATTCCAACCAGAATCTTCTGAGCATCTCTGTATAAGGCACTATGGTATCAGTGCTGGACATGGAAAAACAAACAACAAAACAACCACTTTTTCCCTTTGAAAAAGTGGTCTCTGACCTCAAGGAACTCACATATCCTACAAGGTAGTTAATAAAAGGTTGTGTTATTATACCCATTTGACAGATAAGGAGACTGAGACTCAGAGAGAGTTGCTCATGGTAATAGGATCATAGGATTTAAAGATGAAAGGGACTTTAGAGGTCACCCAGTCCAATGTCTTCATGTTACAGATGTGTAAGGGAGCCTCTATGGAGCTAAAGTGACTTATTCAAGATGGTCCAAGCAATAACCCAGCTAATAAATACCACAGCCAGGATCTGCACTTGGATCTTCTGATTCAAACCCAGTGTAGTCTCCTCTGTATTGCATTGCTCGTGATGGGTGTGCTCATCACCAACTACCATTACAATGTACTTGTATTTCCTAACACACAAGAGAATTGAATATAAGCTCCCTGGGAAGAGGGAATACCTCACTTGTGTTATCTTTATTCTCCGTGTTGCATCATTGATCAACACATAGTAGGTACTTAATCAGCATTTATCAGTTAATTGAATCAAACAGAATATGTCCAATTTGTAATTTACCTGCATAGATTCTTAGTCAATTACCAAGCATTAATTAATTCATCACTATGAACCAGTCAGTATATTAAGGATAGAGATATCAAAAAAGACAAAAATATTGTCCCTGTCCAAAGGAGCTAGCTCCCATTCCACTTGGGAAGACACCTATGCAAAGAATTCTGTTTGTGCACGATACACAGACACGGAACAGATGGAGGGTCTCAGAGCTTCAGTACATGGATGGTTCTGGGATCTCATTAATGTTAGTACTTCCCCTTATGCTACAGCTTGTGTTCTATCCATGGCTTCTAATCCTACATGACTCTTGCCCATGTCTTCCCATAAATCTTCCCCCCACTCCTCTCCTGGCCTTCCAAATCACTAGCCGTGACTCCATTCCCTGCAGGCCCAACACACCTGTCCATGTCTCCCTGGTGACGTGTCTTCTCTAGCCTCCCTTGAACCATCCTTCATTAACTTCATGGCACAGCTTGCACATGCTCACCGGGAACATCTGCTGCTTTTTGGGGGTCATTCCTAGTTTCGGTTCTTTGAAGGCCAAGGTGATAATACCTGAATTGCAGTCATACACCATTAGTATTGTAGAGTAGTGTGAAATCAGAACTATTGCATAGGCCCCTTATGTTGAGTTGATGGGAATCTGATAGAAAAGAGGCAAGTTCCCTGCGTGGTAGACAAGAGTTCTGCTTCTGGAATCAATAAGACACTTGCCAGCTGTATGACCCTGGACAAGTAATTGCTTACCTCAGTTTACTCATCTGCAGAATAAAGTAAATGACAGCCTCCACCTCCCAGGGTTGTTGTGAGGATCAAATGAGAATATTTGTAAAGCACCATACTAAATAAAGCTATTATTATTCTTATTATTACTATTACCATTGTTAATAATAAAACACATATGTACATAGTCTTACATTCATGCACATATGCACAAATACACATATGCAGCCTTTAGGACACCTATAACTAAACATCACCTTGTCCTTGGAATGAAATGGAGCCTGTCTGACATTACCCCAGGAGAAGAAATGAAGAAAAAGACCATTTTTTAAAGCTACAGGAGGATTTAGGAAGGCAGAAACAATTACCCCTGCTGGAATGAGTTTGGTTATTGGGACTGAATATCAGGGGAGGAAATCTTAACAAGGAAATTGTAGGGTCTCTCCAGAAACCTTAAAGAACTCAGGGCATGATGTTGCCCAAGGTGCTGGTTTGCTCATACCATGTAGATCACAATGTCTTCTACCTAATGTCCCTGCTGGGGCTGGTTTTGTTGTACTCTCTTCAACCCAAAACGCAGAGTAATAGCCCCTTGGCTTGGAAAAAACCATCCCATCATCCAGTGAGCCACCAAGACAAAGACTGGGAGGACTCAGTAGAACCCCAGGCCCTAAAGTTGGACTAACTTAAAACACCATTTGACTTTTATTTTTTTCCAGGGGCCTGGGATAGTTGGTAGATTTGTCCTTTTGGGGGTTCTCTGCTGTCCTTCAAAGTTCTAGCCTGTAATGTCAAGGTAGCTCGATAGAAATCCCGAAAGCAATCAAAACAATATAATTCTTTCAACTTTGTGCAGTACCCCGTGTGTGTTTATGTGTGTGTACATGTGTGAGCATATATATATATAAATATATATATATATATATGCATACACACATATATACATACATACACACATATATACATGCATACACACTTATATACATATGCATCTATATGTATATATGTATATATGCACATATATACATATGCATGTATAAATGTGTATGTATACAAATAAATTTTATATACACAAATATTCAGATATATACATATGTAGATTTACACATGCATATGTATGTCTATATGTGTGTCTGTATGCCTGTATATATACATGTGTATAAAAGTAGATGCACATGCATTTATCAAAACATAATTTGACTCAAAACTATAAAGGTCATTCTCTTCTGCTTTATCGTATCTACTGTTTGGGGATTGGAAAGTAACTCTATGTATCAAAAAAAAAAAAATGAATTCTTACTGAGGTACCTCCAGTATCACCAAAGGACTCTGCTGAGAGTTGGGAAACTTTGGTTCCTAGACAAATATTTTATTAGATCAGGAAGGTCCTTAGGAGGACTTGCCATGGATAAAATTATAATTGTAACTGTATTTTGTATACATTGTAGTGTATATAGTTGTATATTATTGTATTGTATACAATTGTAATTGTGTTAGTTGGACGAACTATGCTTTTGGCATTTGGGGTACGCCTGTAACAGTGAATCTGAAACAAAAAAAATCCATCTATCGTATCTATGAATATCAAGTCACATCAGTAAGTAAGCATGGTTTCCAAGGAAAACGATCACTTAAAAGAGACACGGTTTGCTACAGCATCATCTACGACACTCATTTACCTTAATGAACGTCCGTTTCTCCTTGTCTCACTACAGTAAACTCATTGGGCCCACACTGTGTGCAGATCTTACCCATCCAGTTAGATATTTTGCTCCTTAAGGGTAGGAGCTGGGTAGGGCTTCACTGTTCTTTTTCTACGTGTGTTTCCATTTTGTATCAGTATTTCCAAGCACAGAAACGCATTGCTATTGGTACATCGGTACATTGGTATATTAAATAGCATTCACTTCACAACAGTTGTCTGAACTGCTCCAAGTTTTGGTCTGTTCTAGCTTTCCATACATACTCAGGGCTTTCCCCAGAAACACACACAGCATAGGGAGAAGTGAACATGAATAAATATAAAAAGCACCCTGGGAGCAGCACTCCTTTGAATCATATTAACAAGGTCTCACCTGTCTGTCCAACTCTTGCTTGTCAATATATTCAGTTCTGCAGCCACAATTGAAGAGTCTGTTTAGAAATATTAGCACAGAAGCCTAGACTCTCTTTGATTTTATATCATTTCTATAAGGAAGAATGCTTATAGACAGACACAAGATGAAAAAAAAAAGACTCTGGCAGGTGGTTTCCTACTCCTTCATCTCAACTGTCTTGCCTTCTGGTTGTAATAACACTGGAAAAAGTAGGTTTGACATGGATGTCAAGGGGACAGTCACCTGTTCTGTTGACAAAAGAGAAAAACTAGTAGGACCACGTAAGCTCATTATTTCTGCACCTTTTGAGCAGTGACCAGACAGCCAAAGAATTCAAAAGAACAAAACCAATAAGGTCAATCTAAGCATTGCTTGGCTTTCTTAGCTATACTTGGCCTCTTTTCTGTCCTTCAGTCCTCCATGAAATAAGGGTGCCCAAGAGAGCTGTATTCTATAGCAGCTTTTTTTTTTATTTCCAACCTCAATACTGAAAACACATTTGTACCCACTTCCATGTCTAAAGGTCATGCTATAATGCTGGGTTTCAAAAGACAATCAAATGGAGAACAGGCCATCATTTGTAATTCTTAGCACATTTCAATATATTTTGCAGGCAAATGCATGGATAAAATTAACCAATAAGTCAATTTCCAAGTCATCCTAATTCTATGTACCGTCCCAGTCCATTAGATGTCACTTCATAGCTATGGTTTGAAATCAGAGGTCCCAAGCGCCATTCTTGGCTCTGTTGCTATGTGACAAATTTGACTTTGACAAATCCCTTGACTTTAGTGGGCCTTAGTTTCCTCATCTGTAAAATGCGAGAATTGGGATGGATAATACTCAATTCCCTTTAACTTCTAAATTCTATGAACTTCTGACTCTAGGCATAGACTTTGATTAGGTATATAATTCCCTAGCATCAGGATCACTTAATGAAAAGAGAACTGAGTTTAGAATCACAGGATTTGAGTTCAAATTCTGATATTGCTGCTTACTACTTTTGTGACATTGAACAAGTCCATTCATCTTTAAGAATCTCTCTTTATTTGTAAAATGAGATGGTTGGGCTGACTAACTTCTGAAGTCATCAAATCATAGTATTTGAGATTTGGAAGAGACTTCAGCAGCATTTAGTCCAATCCATAGCACCCAGTATTCATGAGTGATTTCCCATCCAAGTACTAATCAGGCCCAACTCTACTTAGCTCTAAGATCAGGCATATACCAACTCTAAACCTACAGGCCTTTTTCAGGGTGCTTCCATATTCTCATTGAAAGCCCTACCCTCATCATAGAATGATTCATCAAAATTACAAAATCAGCATTTACCTTCAAGACCTCATTCTACCTTGAGTCAGTTGGGTGATACAACAGACAGTGCTGGGCCTGGAGTCAGGAAGATCTGAGTTCAAATATGACCTCAGACACTAACCAGTACATTGATTAATGGTGTTACTAGTTTTGTGCAAAAGATACGTAACCTCTGCCTGCCTCAGTTTCCCATATTGTAAAAATAGGATAATAATAGCACCTATGTCTTAAGGTCATTGTGAGGATTAAATGAGATATTTGTAAAGTGCTCACCATATTGTTTTTCAGATAGTATATTCTTGTCTCCTTCCCTGATTCTATTCTTTGAGTTTGTTTTTTTTTCTTTGTGTGAGGTGAGATTTTTTTCCATGTGAAAGGTATATGATTCCATCATATACACCTAGTTTTGTGGAGCAAAGTTATAAGATGGAACGTACTCATGATTATATGCTCTGTCCCAGGTTATCCCAAAGAGATGAACTTACACACATTTAAAAATATGCGAGAATGGAACTCATCCCCTTATCTAATCTCAGTTAATCCCTGTATGAAAATCAAACACTTTTTTTTCTTTCTTTTCTATTTTATATCTACACTAAGCAACATTTTTTTTTACCCCATTCCATTTCTATGGCATGATTCTCCATTGCTCACCTGAAAAGTAACATATTTTCCCTCTCTTAAATTCTTTCTTCTCTAGGCTGACTTCTGACCATTCTACCTTCAGGCTTATAGTGCAAATGAGAAAAGATGAAAGGGAGAATGGATGAGCACCATTTTTAGACCTAATGCCTAATTCCCCACCCTCATACAAACATCATGATTTGTCTAATGCCACCTGGATCTATCCAAATGCTCCCTGAGAGCAAAAACTTATACACTTAAATTTCTCAAGTCATTTTGAAGAATAGTCTTGTATAGGTTCTATCCCAGGCTGAGAATCCCGGGATGGCTTAACATATGTAAAATCACAGCCTAGTGGAAGAATGGAAATTCAACCTTGAGTGCCTCCTTTCCTGCTTTAACCAAAAGAAAGATTCTGCCCATCAATATAGCTAAAAATCTACTAGGATGCCTTCACCTTTAATTATATTCAACATAGAGGAGGACCTTATTTTTTCTACCTCTCTGATGACATTTCAAAATAATGGTTGTTCAGTAATAGCCCCTTCAGGGAAAAGGAAAGAATGGGGCAAAGTTGTCGTTCAAATTCAACAGCGACTTTATTTCCCAGCATAGACCAACCACTGGGAATCCCAAAGCAATGAAGAAATTTTGTTCCAGCTTTTCTGCATATGGATATACATACATTTAGAGGCTTGCTGAGTATTTTTGTATTCTAAGAGCATGGATTGAGGCCATCCCTGTGGCTTGAGTCATACCTATCACCATGGGCTTCTCCATGTGACAAGATACAGTAGTTAAATGCTTCTTATCATGGTTGAATAGAGGCAAATTTTGTTTTCTTCTTACAACTGGAACAAAAATCATATGAAATATTTTGTTCTTCCTCACATTTATAGAGATTCTATTTTTTATTATTAATCCTTTGAAGCTGATGACTTCCTTTAAGGGTGATGAGAGACCACACTCAACTAGGAGTGAAAAGATCTATGAATCTGTAGTGTTTGCAGTTCTCCAAGAACTATGTCTATGCCTTCTACCTGAACACTTTCTGATCCCCTCACCAAGTGCTAGTATGCTCTCCTCTCTTCTCCATATACTCATGTCTATACTTGTTGTTTCCCCTAATAGAAGGTAAGCTCTTTGAGCATAACAATTGTTTCATTGTTATTTGGGGGGGGGGGGGGCGGGAAGGAAGAAGGGTTTGCCCCGCACCTAGTACAGTACTTGATCCAAAGTAAGCACTCATTAAATTCTCCATTGATTAATTCATGGAGATCTAGGGTGGTAGGATGGTATGGACTGTAAGATTTAGAGGTAAGGTATCAGAGGGAGATAGATTTAGGAGTTAGAAGGAATCTTACCAGTTATTTAGTCCAGAAGAGTCAAACTAAACTCCCAAGTCCTAACATATAATTGGGAAATGTTTAACAAAATAAACAAAACTACAACATAGCATAGATAATGTAAATTTGTGGTTTTCTAAGTCAATATGCAGCCAGTCAGGATTTACTGTTTGTATTTCAGTTTGACACAAATGATTAGTCCATCCCCTCATTTTACATATAATTAAACTAAGTCGCAGAGAGCTTAAATGTTAAACACAAGGTCCCACGGGCCACAAGTGGCAGGGCTAGGATTTGAAGGCAGGTCTTAAGTCCAGATCTAGGGGTCTTTTCACTGTTCAACACTGTCTTACCATGTTTAAACCCAGAACTGCCACTTAATGACCTCTGTGACGTTGAAAAATTCACTTATCCCACAAGCCAGGAGCCTCAGATTCACTATTTATTAAATGGAGGGACTGGACAAGGTGATAAAGGTCCTTTCTAACTCAAAGTCTATGCTACACTTAATAGCTTTGTAACCTTGACTGATTCCTTATAAACTCTCTGCTTTTGGTATGGTCATAGGGAACACTGCACTAACAATAAGTAACTTGGAGATATCCCAAAGTTGTCTTGAGGATAAATGAAAAGATAATCCATTTCAATTTGGCTAACATTTATTAATCATACACTCTGTGGCAGACACTGTGTTAGATTCTGGGAACAAAAAGACAAAAATTAAATAATCCCTGCCCTCGAATAAGTTATATTCTAATAGGGAAGAAAACATATACAAAGATAAGGAAATTCAAACTATATACAAAGCTTATATAAATAATTTTAGAAGTGGGGCAGACTACTGAAAATGAGATACTATGAATGGTCTTGTTGAAGATGTAGTTCTTGAGCTTAGCCTTTTATAGAGCTAAATATTTTTGGAGATCTCTAAGAGTTGGGAGTGAGGGGAAAGATCATTCTAGAGTTGGAGAGCCCTGTGAAAATGGATATAGAAATGGAAGGATAAGTATAGAGAACAAGAAACAGATTAGCTTGGCTAGAATTTGGAGTTCAGCAAATAATTCCAGAAGGGTGAATTGAAGTCAGATTGTGACAGGCTTTAAATACTAAATAGGGGAGTTTGCATTTGATTCTAGAGACAATTGGGAGCCATTGAAACTTCTTAAGGGAGTATATGACAGTATCTTACTAACTCTAAAGTTATTATCATCATCATTATCATTAGTAATAATCATACTAATTTTCTGGATTGTCGATTTCCATTGTAGCAGAAAAAGTGGTGGGTGTATGAGGCCCCTCGATGAATATTCATAGATAAGGATGTTGAGTATCTGTCCTTTGAGACATAAAGAGTTTACTTCTCTGGACCACAAAATGTCATATGGTAGGAAAGCATTTTAGCTTCTTCACTACTGGCCTGAGTTGTACTATTTTTTTTTAATACAATGGAATAGCTGTCATTGTGCTTTCCAGAAATGCCACAGGGACGTTATCATTTCACAGGTCATGTTTGACACATTGGGAAGCAGAAAAATGTTCCCTGAGCTGAACCTAAGGTGTATGTGTGTGTGTGTGTGTGTGTATGCTGTTTTTCCGTTCTTGACTGATCAGACTTGTGCTATCTCAAGTGCTTGTGAGAAATCTCTTTTGAATGCTGAATCTTCAGTCAGGTGACAAGCTTTCAAAACTTTCGGGCATTACGGCTGCCTAGGAACTGAAACTATGAGAATATCTGAGGAATGTTCAAGTATTTACTTTCCACCACACACGTACTTCTTTAAGGATTTGGAGACACAGAATCTTGTCCAATTGAAACTACTTTCATCATCACTATATGTACTCAGGTATTCCTCTTGGGATGTTGTAAGGAGCATGTTTTAAACCCTAGCATCTTTTCCTTACAAACTGCCTACTAGAGATTTCAAACTGGACTTCCCATAGGCATCTCTAATTCAACGCATCTAAAACTTATTATCTTCCCTTCAGTCCCCAAACACAATCTCCTTCCAAATTTCTGTGTTATTGATGAGGGTACCACTATCTTCCACTCACCCAGGTTTACAACTTTAGGAACATCCTCAATTCCTCAATCAATTACCATATATTCTCACTCCAAACATTTAGCCAGTTGTCAAGTCTTACTCTTTCTATCTCAACAATATCTTTCCACTTGGCTCCTTATCTCCATTCACAAAGCCACTAAACTAGTTCAGGCTCTCTTCACCTCTCAGCTAAATTATTCAATTAATCAATCAGTTAGCATTTATTAAGAGCCTACAAAGTGTCAAGCACTGGGCTAAGCATGGGGCATAAGAATTCAAGGAATGAAATAATCGCTATGTCAATGATCATATAGTCTAACAAGAAAACAAAAAGAAGCATACACAAAATAAAGGTAAAATGAATAAATGCACGTAACAAAAGGCAGTTAAAATGCGCATCAATAAGGGATCAGTGATTTTAAAAAAGGATCACAAATTTAGAACCAAGATGGTCTTCATAGGTTATAATCACCTCTTAATTCCATATGAGGAAGCTGAGATTGAGAGGTGAAAGGACATAGCCCTGTTAGCCAGAAAGGGGATAGAAGTATTAAGTATAAAATGGGGACAATGAAATTGAATATCAGTTGTTTGGGGAAAAAAATCTAGGGTGTATAATGGTCCTCAAGCTCAGCAATACAAAATGGCACCTACTCCCCCCCAAAAAACTCTCAAAATACTATGGTGATTTGGTATTACATTGAAAGAGGCTTAATTTCCAATAATCAGGAGGTGCTGATCCCGCTATATTCTGCTCTTATCATACCTCATTTGGAGTGTTTCCCCCAATCCTGCATACCACAGTTTAAGAAAGATATTGATAAACTGAAGCGTATTCAGAGAAGAGTAACCTGTGTTCTAGGCACAGTGTGAGTTCTAGGAATACAAAGAAAGGCAAAAGGTAGTCATTGCTGTCCAGTAACACACAATCTAATGGGGAAACAACATGCAAGCAACTGTGTACAAACAAGCTAGGAGTAAGAGAAAGAGAAAATAATTGACAGGAAAAGCATATGGATTAGGAAGAATTGGAAACAGTTTCCTGTAGTAGCTGGGATTTTAGTTGGGCTTGGAGAAAGTCAGGGAAACAAGAAGGCTGAGATGGGGACAGGGTAGGGAGGGGAGAGCATTTCATTTATTTTTTTTTTAGTTTAATGTATTTATTTTCTTGTTTACATCATTCATTTCCATGAGATTTTGAGTTACAAATTTTCTCCCCATCTTTCCCCCACCCACCACCCCCAAAGAGCCATCCCACTGTATAACCCCTCCCCCAATCTGTTCACTCCTACATCCTCCACCATCACCCCTCTGACTTTCTGGTGGGAAAAAGATGGCTTTCCCTACCACAGTGCCTGTGTATCTTAATTCCCAGGTGCATGTAGTCAATAATAATTATATATACATACATACATATATATATATACAGATATAGATATAGATATAGATAGATAGATAGATAGATAGACAGATAGATATTTAACATTAGATTATAGAACTTTGAATTTGAGATTCTTTCCCTTCCTCCCTTGTCACCCACCCCCACTGGAAAGAGAAGCAATTCGATACAGGCTATACATGTGTAGTTATGCAGAACATCTCCACAATGGAAGTATTGTGAGAGACTGATTATATGTCCCTCCTTCCTATCCCACCCCCCCCTTGTTCCATTCTCTACCCTGTCCCTGTCCCTTTACAGAAGTGTGTGCTTCCAGAAACTCTCCCCCACACCCTGCCCTCCCCTCCATCATCGACCCTCTCATCCCCATCCCCCCTACTCTCCTGTGTAGCAAGATACCCAGTTTAGAGTTTATGTCATTCCTTCCCTAAGCCAAATTCAATGAGAGTAAAGTTGATCCTTTCCTTTTTGCCTTCCTGTTCTTCCCCTCCATTGTAACAGTTATCCCTTGCCTCTTCTATATGAGATGATTAACCCCATTCTGTCTCTCCCTGTCTCCTCTCATTCTTTTCCTCTCCCACCTCACAATTTCACCTTTTAAAGTATCATCCCTTCCCATTCAATTAATCCTGTGCCCTCTGTGTACAAATATATATACATACTCAGATATGTATTCAGATGCTTATATATACCCTCCTATATAGACATATGTATATGTATACATACGTATACATTTGTATTCCCTTTACCTATCCTCATACTGAGAAAAGTTTCATAAGTTACAATTATCATTTTTCCATGTTGGCATGTAAATAGTTCAACTTTGATAGGTTCCTTATGATTTCTTTTCCATGTTTACCTTCTCATGATTCTTGTATTTGAGGGTCAAATTTTCTTTTAAGTTTTGATTTTTTCAGCAAGATTGCTTGAAAGTCCTCCACCTCATTGACTGACCATATTTTCCCCTGAAACATTGTACTCAATTTTGCTGAATAGGTGATTCTTGGTTTTAATCCTGGCTCCCTTGATCTCCAGAATATCATATTCTAGGCCCTCCAGTCCCTCAGTGGAGAAGCTACCAGATCCTGGATTATCCTAATTGTGTTTCCACACAAATTGTTTCTTCTTGGCACCTTATAATATTTTCTCCTTGATCTGGGAACTCTGGAACCTGGCTATAACATTCCTAGGAGTATTCTTTTGGGGATCTTTTTCAAGAGGTGATCAGTGAATTCTTTCAAGTTCTATTTTGCCCTCTGGTTCTAAAATATCAGGGCAATTTTTCTTGAGAATTTCTTGAAGGATGCTTTCTAGGTTCTTTTTTTGATCATGGCTTTCAGGTAGTCCAATAATTTTTAAATTGTCTCTTCTGGATCTATTTTCCAGGTCAGTGGTTTTTTCAAGGATATATTTCACATTGCCTTCTATTTTGTCATTCTTTTGGATCTGTTTAATAGTATCTTGATTTCTCATAAAGTCATTTGTTTCCATTTGCTCCACTCTAATTCTGAAGGAATTATTCTCTTCAGAAAGCTTTTGCAATTCTTTATCCATCTGGCAAATTCTACTTTTGAAGGCATTCTTCTCTTTGCTGGCTTTTTGGGCCTCTTTTGCCATTTGAGTTAATCTATTTTTAAGGTGTTATTTTTCTTTAGTCAGGTTGTAGACTCTCTTTTCATGATTTTCTTGCATCATTCTCATTTCTCTTCCCCAATTTTTCCTCCACTTCTCTTATTTGGTTTTCAAAATCCTTCTTAAGCTGCTCTATGGCTTGTAACAAGTCTACATTTTTCTTGGAAGCATTTCGTAATGGAGTTCTGACTGTGTTGTCTTCCTCCCATTTCATGCTTTGATCATTTTTGTCCCCAAAAAAGGAATCTAAAGTTGGATTGCTGTTCTTACTTTGCTTCCTTTGCCTGCTCATGTTGCCAGTCAATTACTTGACTTTTTAATTCTGTGTAACTCTGCTTCTAGAGGGGAGCACTTTGTCCCAAATCACTGGGGTTTTTGCAACTGCCAGAGCTATTAGGAGGCCATTGCAGCCCCCACCAGCTTTGGCTCACTGAACATGCAACCCAGGACCACCACCCAAGACCATGATCTGGATCCAGGCAGCTCAAGGCAAGAGCACTTAAGCCTCTGATTGATTGCTTGCCCCCCCCACACACACACACACTTGGCAGGCTGGGAGCTTCTGAAGCAGCCACATGGAAGCTGCTGCAGGGCCACTTCTTCTGCTGCTTCCTTGCCCTGGAGGCAGTTCGGCCAGATCCTCTCCCCCAAATTTAGCTGAGTTCCACTAACCTTTCACTTAGTCCTTGTTTCTTATGGGTCGATTAATTCTGGAAATTGCCACAGCTGCTGATGATTTACTCTCCTTTAGGCTACAGCTGTGGCTTGTCCTGGTAGCCATGGGACCAAGCCTTGGTTTCAGGTCAGGCTGATTTCAGCTCCCAGCTCACTGCTATTGAGACCTTCCTGTCCCACCTGCCAAGCTGCCTTCAGTGGAAGATGTGTTTTTCTGTAATTTTGTGAGTTCTGGAGCCCTAAAATCTGTTTAGAGTTATATTTTATGGGTATTTGAGGTGGTTGTGGGGGAGCTGCAGAGTTTTCCTGCTTCTATGCCACCATCTTGGCTCCACCCCAAGCATTCCATTTATAAACCACTGTGAGTGAAAATATCCAGTCAGGAGATGATGTTTCTTGTTCAAGGAACAAAAAGGGGGCGGTGTTATTGAATTATGGAGTAATATAAATTATTGTTTTGCTATCATATTAACAGCAAATTAATAAATTAGGATCAAGGCTTTTTCTCCTTTATTTACTCATTTAGGGCCCAGTTCCTATAGGTCTATTGACCAGTCTCTGAAGAACATGGCTGGTTGATGAGGTATTCCCTAACCATTGAGGACAAGGACCCCACCTAACTAGAAGACCTTACTTCTGTTTAGAGTGTAAACAGAATCTAAATTGGGTAAATTCTTGCCCCAAAGCAATGAGCCCATGTCTTTGCACCACTTCATTGGAGATTAGGGTGACTGACACAACCCACGATGCAGAAAATCAGAGTAGTCTGGATGGAAATGAAATCCTCTGAAAAGATTGCTTGAAGGTGTCTGAGTTTCATGATAAAGCCACATTCTCAGCAGGAGTACCTGAAGACTTCAGGCCCACCTGCTCATTAATATGTCCACCAATCAGGATTAATTTTTACTTGTCAGGGACACCCCTTTTTCCAAATGTATATTAAGATTTTCAGGTTCTCCATGGTTTTGTCTTTGATTATCAAGAGAAATCAGTGACCATCAATTTATTGATTAACCAGCCTAATTAACAAATTAATCAGTAATTACCCAAAAACTCTGTCTCTCAGGTTTTTTCATTCATCACAAAAGCATGTAGACATTGGGATGGGGGTTATAAAGTATAAGAAGATTGGAAAGCTGGGGAAATGAGATTTCAAAGGGCTTTCAATGCCACCTGAGGATTTTCTGTTTGATCTGATGTGATGGGGAGCCACTGGCATTTATTGAGCAGGAGTGTGACATGGACAGACCAGGGATGAGAAAGAACACTTTGATGACTGAGTGGAAGATTGGCTCTAGCAGAGACAGATTTATGGCAGGCCGACCAACAACAAGCTACTTCAATAGTACAGGTATGAGGTGAGGACAGCAAGAACTGGTTGAGATGACAGCATCTGAGGAGAAGAGAAGGATGCGTCTGCAAGAGATTTTACAAAGGTAAAATCCATAGACCTTGGCAACAGATTGGTTATGGGAGTGTGGTGAAACAGAGGGAATGGTCCAGGATGATACCTATGTTTTGAGCCTGATATACTATGAGAAATCTGGGATTCTCAACAGTAAAAGGAACGTTGATTCTATGACATGTGAGAATTGATTGAAGTTACTTTGGATGTATAGACTGGAAGGGAAAAGACTGAGTAATTGAGTCATTGCTACAAGAAAGAAGCATCTATTATGTTTGGTGCCAGAGGGCAGAGCCAGAGGGAAAGGTCATACTGAGGCCAAATTAGGAGGACTTCCTAATGAGGAGAGCTGTCCAAGGTGGAATAGGCTGCCAGGGGCAGAGGGTTCCCCTTTCTAGAAGGTTGTTGGCAGAAGCTGATGACCACATGTCATGTAGAGATAGGGATTCTCTTTGAGAATGTTTTGGAATAGAATCCAACTGGAGCCCTTTGACTCTCTAATCCTCTGATCCCATGAGTTCTCACAGTGCTATGTGTGATATCTCCCGTGGGGTCATTATCTCTATTTCCTGTGAATTTTCTGAAGAAGCCACTTTAGTATAGGAACCTTTGAGTCTTGTAGTTCATCTCATTCATTTTATAAAAGAGGAAACCGAGTCTAAGCAGGGAAACATAATTGCCCAAAGGAATATTGTTTTTAAAAAAGTGTTTTCTTCTGTGATTCTTTGCTCTGCAGCACACCTCTCCCTCCAAGATCATCCCTGAGCTTTGGTTGTCTTCTCTGAATTCCTCAGCTGCTATTTGATCTTTCTGCCCTATTCCATCATACTGTGCTGTAATGATGTCACTACCTCAACAGCTTTCCGTTCTTTTTTCAATCTGAAACTAGTGAATACCATGGAAATACTTTTATTTAAGGCAGTAATTTTGACACTGAAAAGTGTATGCATATTTAAAATACATTAACTTAATAATTCATTTAACATAATTAAGTTACTGCTATTAATCAGTTAAATTGATTCCTTCACATTGGACATTGTATCTAAGCTATTCTTTTTTTTTCTATTTTCTTTTTAAATATAAAGTAGGTTGGAGAATGGTTAAGCAAATTGTGGTACAAGAATGTAGTGGAATCTTACCATGTGGTAAGAAAGGCTACATATTTTGAATGTAGAGAAGTATGAAAAGGTCTGCTTGAACTGATATAGAAATAAGTAAACAGAACTAAGAAAACAGTATACATAGTAACAACTATGTAAATGGAAGAATAACTATATGCCAAAAAAATTAAAAGTAAATATAATAAAATTATGCAAATCAACCAGAACTCGAATAAAGAGCTATGCAAAGACACCCCCAACTATCCATTGTTGTGGAAATAGGTCACTAGGTGTTACGTAATTTCATACTTTATGTATGTATCCACCAGTTATGATGACTTTTTTCCTTCTTAAAAAAAAATTTATTTGGGGCAACTAGTTGGTACAGTGAATAGAGCACTGGCTCTAGAATCAGGAGAACCCAAGTTCAAATCCAGCCTCAGATACTTGACACTTATTAGCCACGTGACCAAGGGCAAGTCACTTAACCCCAATTGCCTTGCCTTCCCCCCTCCAAAAGAGATTCTATTTGACACATGGGATGGCTGTCTGGGGGGAGTAGAAGGAAGGCTGCTTGACATAACTGCGGTGATACAAGAATTAGCTAATATCAGAAGTTTTTTTAAAATATATATATAAAGAAGGGGTAAAGAAATATTAATGTAATGACAGGCTATTTAACATAGATAACACTCATCTCTTTTTGTCTCAATCATATGCTACCAGAAAGCATGAGTGATCATCCAAGTTTACTTCAATTCAGTAAAACAAAGTTTCCTTCTTTGAGGGTTAAAGTCAGGAGTAGGACATGTCCTCCAAAGATGCTTAAACTACTTTGTTCTTATACTGTACTGTTCCGGACTTATAAAGTGTCAAGAACTGTATCAATTGCAATGTCAAGAAATTCTTCCTGTTTCCTGGGCATTCTCTGGATGTTCATTTGCTCTCCCTGGCCTCCTATCAAATGACCTTGGGTTTGTGTAGTACTTCTGATGTCAACTGTATGCCTTTGGAAAATTATATAATAGTAATAATAATGATAATGGCAAGAACAGCTAACAGTTATATGGTGATCTAAGATGTAAGATCTAAGTGCTCTACCTAGGTTATTTCACTTTATCCTCAAGACAGCTCTTCAGAATAGGTCCCACATTACCCATGTTTAGTGGATGATGAAACTAGAGTTGAGAAGATATGCAATTTACCCAGTTTCCCACAACTATTAAACAATAAAGTCAGGATTCATATTCTGTTCTTCATGATTTCAAGTCTGGCACTCAATCCATTATACCACCTAAATTTTTTGTGCCTCAGTTTCCCTATTTGTAAAATTGCAGTGATAATACTTGTACAGCTTTTCTCCCAGGGATACCCTTCCCACCCGTGATACATCATTACAAATGTGAGACTTTCATATGATTGTGATTGTTCAAGAAGCACAGACTCTCACCATTGGATGGGACTTCTGCAATCTTCCAGTGGTTCTCAACCTTCTTAATGCCATGACCCTTTAATACAGTTCCTCATGTTGTGGTGACCCCCAACCATAAAATTATTTTCGTTGCTACTTCATAACTGTAATTTTGCCACTGTTATGAATCGTAATGTAAATATCTGATATGCAGGGTGTATTTTCATTGTTACAAATTGGACATAACCCACAGGTTGAGAACCACTGTAAGCCCAAGCTGTGTCTAAAATCCATCTCTCAATAGCTTTCCCACCAAGTGTGCTTTCAGTCCTTGCTTGAAAAACCTTCTATGAGGGGGAGCCCACTATCTTCTCATATAGCCCCACCTACTTTGGGAAAGCACTAATTAATTGTAGGCAATTTTTTTTTCCCTGACATGGGGTTGAAATTTGCTTTACTGTTACTCATATCCAATGCTGCTAGTTCTGTACTCTGGGGCCAGACAGAACAACATACTCAACCCCCCATATTGGTTTTGTAAGGTCATTTGTAAAGTATTGAACCATTTCTTCATGTGGTTCTGATTTCTCTTAAACTTCCTCTCCCCCCAAAAAATTAAATACCCCTGTCAGTCTAGCCCTCTCCTCAGAAAGATAAGTAGACAGATAGACAGACAGACAGATGAATGGATAGATTTCCCTCTTTTTAATGTTTACATTTTTTTCTGTGAAGCCTCTAGTCTTTTTAAATTAATCATCACTAAACATTAACTAAGCACCCACAGAGTTCATGACACTACCAATCACCATGTGATTAACATAGAATGGATGAGGTATGGTCTCTGCCCTAGATATCAGTGAAATTATCCTGTTCTTTGTCCAGTAATCAGATTATTTTATGGAGTCTTGACAGCTAGCACAGCATGGCTTCTCTTGTTTGACATAATATGCTGTATTTAGATTTCACACTTAGTTTTACTTGTCCCAACAAAATAATCGTTGTAAGGAAGTTGTTGGAAACTGTAGATCTGCTGCTCCCCCAACTTCTCTCCCAGACTTTGTTCCCTATCATAGTGTTTGAGGCCAGGTCTTTCAGACTGAAAATTAAGCCTTCTGTAACCAAGGACCGAGGTCCATCTCTCCAACTAGACAAGAAGCCATTAATGATATCTGTGTGGATTTAGTTATTCAATATGTTAGGGATACACCTAATTGTGTTATCACTTAACTTCCACCTCTGTATATGATCTACCAGGAAATCACAGATGATGATGCCAAAAAATCTTGATGAAATCGCTGTAAACAATACTTCCAACACTCCTGTAGATTATAAGACTAGTAAACATTAAAAAAAAGAGGTAGTCTAATGTGCTGTTTCTAAAAGCTCACAAGCTAGTGCTTTAAGAATATATTCTATAATTTTCCTAGTAAAATCAAGTTCATCAGCCTGTTATTTGTGGTGTTCACTGGTTTCACGTTTTAGGAAGCCCAGATGCCCTATGCTCTTCCATCCTGGAGCACCTCTTCCATTCTCCACGATCTTTCACAGCGTCTCTTCAATCACTCCATCTGTTCTTTTGGTACCCACATCTTCTGGGATGGGTGAATTAAACTCATCAAGAAAAGTTAGTGCTCACTGTTATATGCTTAATTTTTTTTTTAACTTATCCATATTCTACTTTCTAAGTAGTGGGTTAGGTGGTACAATGGATAGAGTTTTAGTCTGGAGTCAGAAAGACCAAAGTTTAAATCTGACCTTAGACACTTACTAGCTCTGTGTATCTGGGCATGTAACTTACCCTCTGTCTGCCTCAGTTTTCTAATAACACCTACCTCACAGAGTCATTGTGAGGATCAAACAAGGTAAAATTTGTAAAGTGTTTAGCACAGTACCTGGCACATAGTAGGTCACTTACTATATATTTGTTCTTGCCCCCCCCCCCATTCCTATATATAGATTGATGCTTGCCACAAAATAGATACTTAACAAATGTTTGTTGATTGATCCTGGGTTTTAACTCCCTATTAACCTTTTTTAATCCTCTCTGTCCCACAATCATTCTATGTGATTAAGGATTCTTTTTTTAAAGTATGAATTGATGAGTTATTCTTTCTCTGCAATCTGTTATGAAGTCAAGTTGACAGGCATTTATTAAGTACTTTATCAGGCACTGTGCTTAGTGTCTGGGATAAACAGAGAAGAAAAATCAGTACCAGCCTTCAGGGAGCTCACAGTCTAATGGGGAGATACCATGCCAGCAATCACCCTATGAATCTCAATGAATGCTTCTCCCATCCCCCAACCCAATAACTTAAAAAAAAAAAGAAAGAAAGAAAAAGAAAAGAAAAAAGGCTGTTCACTGAACACATCATCTTATTCGGAACTATGATGAGGCTGACACTCTTCTCACAGAACTGCCACAATTTTGTATTCATCCTTTTACCTACCCTTGCTTCTATCTTTTATACATATCCATTTAATTCTCTGTGTAGGTTTATGGGCTCCCTGTTGGTCCACATCAGTCTCTTTAGACAGCATCCCTTTTTCTTCATCCCAGGAATTGTCTTGGTATGTGTCTTCAGAATTTCATTCATGAGAGCTGCCTTCCTTTCTGCATCTGACTTACTATATTATTTCAGTCCACAGGAACCAACCTTTCTCTGAAGTCTTTGAAATCAGCTCTACTAAAACCCACGCTGCATACTGGTCTATTCTGAGCTCTCTTTTCAATTTTTATTACTAATTCTAAGACGGAGAGGTCATCTCACCCTGGAGTGACCTACTTCAGCAACCACTTCCTCCTTTTTAATGAGACTCAGTCCCTAATAGCAGTTCCTCTAGTTGCATCCTACACCTTTGAAAGGATCAAATTATCATTAAGGCCAGTCAAGCATTTAATGGCAGCTCTGCTTTAGGCAAAAAATCTCCAGCAAAAGTCTGAACAATCAAAGTTCCTCATAATTATTATCTCATGCCTCCATGCCCAGACTATTATTTTTCCAAACTCATCTATGTCGTCCTTCTGTTTAGGTGGTCTCTTTTATACCCAATGTCCCAAAAGTCTTAGTGCAGTTTTAAGATATTAAAAGTATAAAATTTCAGTAGAACTTTAAAGATAGTCTTTAATCCCAAAGCTATTTCTCCTGTTGATCTTCAAACTAAACCCTCTTATTTCTGAACTTCCTCTACAGCAGAGGTATCAATGTGGCTGGTTGGCAACATTCTAAGTGGCATCTCAACAAGATTAATATATAATGAATATTTTTTAAAATAAGTAAGAAACAGAATAAAACACAGATAACATTAGATTTTAAAACTCATTATGAGATTATGGCCCCTACAAGGAAATTTATGTATGGATCAGTGACCCACATTTCTGAATTTGACACCACTGCTCCAGAGTATATCTTGTTAATATGTAATTCTATTCTGCCACCATTTCATCTAATTCTGTTCCTTCTAAATAAGGTATGTGTTTCCACAATCATCCAAGAATGAGATTCATTCTCCTTCACCCTCCCCCCACCCCCAATCCCTAAGGTTATCTCAGTGCTCCAGAAGGCTTCTCTTCCTCTTGTTCACAATCTGCCTTCTCCCTGTTCAGCCCTGGTTTACTGACCTGAGCTAATTGTTTTAAGTTATCTCAAAATGTCATGCTCTGTCTTTTTCACAAAAATATCAAATGAATGACTTAAAAAAAACATTTTTAAGCACTTACTGTGTAATAAGCATTGTGCTAAGCAGCAGGAACAATTACAAAATCCAAGACATTCCCTGCTCTCAATGAGCTTATATTCTGTTGGGGGAAGCTACACACATAGGGGAATGGTAGCAGGAAGGTAGAGGGAACTTTGGTTCAGAAAGCTACTGGAACAAGAAGTCTGACAACAGGAGAGTTAATATTGTTCTATCCTATTCAGGAGCAATGATGGGGTTGATTTGCTCCTAGCTCATTATTAGAGCTTAGAGAACTACAGAAAAGGAAGGGTGCTAGCACCCTACCACCACCATCACCACCACCACCACTACCACTCCTTTATTATTATTATGGTTATATTTGCATGCAATTTTATAATTAGAAGGTGCTTTACATATATTGGGAGCAGTTAGTTAAGTGTCACAGTGGATAGGGTGCTGGACCTAAAGTCAGGAAGACTTATCTTTACGAATTCAAATCTGGTCACAGACACTTATTATCTCTGTCTCCCTAAGCTAGTCATTTATCCCTGTTTGCCTCACTTTCTTCACCTGTCAAATGAGCTGGAGAAGGAAATGGCAAACCACTCTAGTATCTCTGCCAAGAAAACCCTAAATGGGGTCACAAAGAGTCAAAAATGACTGAAAAACAAGAACAAAGTACATGCATTACTGCATTTTACCCACATACTTAACCCTACATGTGTTATAGATAGAATACCATATTTAGATCCCAGAAGATCTGGGTCAAACTCTGTATGACCCTGGACAAGTCATTTAATTTCCCAGTGCCTTTGTCTCTGAAGTCCCTTTTGGCTCTTGATCCCTGATTCCCGAATTCTGTAACTTGCACTTTTGTTTTCTGCCTCCATATCCTTGCATGGAGCACAGCACCAACACATCTTTGTCCTGCTGTGTGTGTGGAGCTGAAGCTAGCATGTAATTGAGCAGAAATGAGAGCCCCATTCTCTCCAGCCAGGCATCAGGTCAAATGTACAAAAGAAGAAATAGGAAAGGGCTGTCTACTGATTCCTTTTTTCTCTTTCTGGGAAGACAGACCTGGCATTTCTGATTTTTCTCAAGAGGAAAAAAATAAGCTAGAGTCACTTCTGTTATAAAAGGCAGCAATTTAATGTTCTGCCCAAGTTCTGAGACTAAAATTGTTTCCCCTAATGCCTTTATTATAATAGTGATCGTTCTGATCTTCCCACATCTAACACTATTGTTCCTCCTGCTTTCTGATGCTTCTTACAGCTTAAGCAGACACTTGGTTTCCAAAGTTAACCACTTTAGATACCATTTGATGGTGGAATTTTTCTGCTTCTTGCTTGTCAATAGCTTATTAGGGAAATGACTGGAACTGCTGAGCTGAGCAGGTGAAGGAAAGTCAATTGTATTTAGACACCTTGTGATTGCAAGCACTTGGTTAGGCCAAAAGGATCTTCTTGATATACCTTAATGCTGGTAGGCTACATAAGTTTGGAATGTCAAGTTTGAGGTAAATGGTGTCAGATTTGAGCTCATAAAAATAGCTCCTTTGAAGAAGGTGGTTGTCTATCTGTCGGAATGTTGCTTACAACCTATATGCAGTTCTACCCTTTCAGAGCTTTTGTTGATTCTTATTAATGACAAAAATTTCAGATAAATCTTTGAAATAGCAAATGTTTTCCAGCCATCCTTCTTTGCAATCAACTAACAGTTCTAACAGTTTTGACCTTTAAAAGCCTATCTGTCATTTCTAAATCTTTCACAGAACACAATGTGCACTTTGACAGAGTTATTCAGAAGGATGCCCTTTCTTTAGAATGGGCTTCCTTGCCTACCAGGCATGGGAGGCATTGTCCCTAATTGTGGCTTTGCCTATTCACTGCTAGGACTTCACTGTAAAGAGAAAGATCAAAGAAAGTCTATTTGCAAAGGAAAAAGAGGAGAGGACTGAACTCTGAAGTGGCTGCTAACTCCTAACTTCTCAACCATTATGTCAGACAGAGAATTTCTCAAAGATACAGACCCAGTCTGGGGAAGGAAAGAAATGGAAACTTGGGGTGGCTAGGTGGTACAGTGAATAGAACACCAGCCTTGGAGTCAGAAGAACCTGAGTTCAAATTTGACCTCAGACACTTAACACTTACTAGCCACGTGACCTTGGGCAAGTCACTTAACCCCAATTGCCCTGCCCTCCAAAAAGCAAAAAAGAAAAGGAAGGAAGAAAAGAAGGAAGGAAGGAAGGAAGAAAGAAAGAAAGAAAGAAAGAAAGAAAGAAAGAAAGAAAAAAAGAAAGAAATGGAAACTTTTCCTGGTGCATCATAGAAAATAACATACTCTTAGATTCACTAACTTCCTTCAAAGCACAGCTCAAGATCTTTCCTGACCCCCATTGCCACCTCACCCCAAGTCGTTAATGTTGGCTCTCCCTTGAAATCACATTGTACAGTTAATGAAAGCCAAAGGATAGAGCATTGGCCTTGGAATCTGGAATATGTGGGTTCAAATCCTTTGCCTAATGCATGGTATACTGTAGGATCTTCTCCAAGTCACACTGTATCCCAGAATATGAGATGGATACCTGAGACTATAGGTTAGAGATGATGCTAATATGTATGTATAAAAGGTAATTTCCACACTAACAGATACATACTAATAAAATCACAAACCTAATTAAAAATGCAGATGTGTATATGTACATATATGTGTTTATGTGTGTGTATATATATATATATATATATGTATAATTTATTTTTCCATATGCATGCTATATTCCCAATTGGAATGAACTGATTGAAAGGGGATTCGTTTTTCCTGCTGTTTTTTCTAGTGCCTGGTAATATATATTATATAATATTAGTCACGTCATGTCATACCACATTATATCATGTCATGTCACATATCACATATATACACATGCATATAAATATATACACACATATACGAATACACATATGTGTATATTTGTGTTTGTGTGTGTATGTGTGTTTTCTGACCTTGCTCTCTCAAGACTGGGATTGCTACATATTCCATTAAATTTTGAGTAAAAAAAAAAAACAGTTAATGTTCAAGTGTTCATATGGAATCAGGATGCTGTTCATTGACCCTTACTGATGAGAGGAAAGTAGACAGTGTGGGGCTTGAAGTAACAGCAGTAGAGAATAGACTCCCCCCCCAAATAATTCAGGGTCTTCTGACATCAACTGAAGGCTCATATCAGCTGGGTTCTCTCCACTGTTAGAAGCCAGTGACTAGCACCCAAGTTCCATTTAAATGTATAACGTTAATTAGTTTTTACAAGGACTTATTTACTTCATAAGTATGCACACATTTACCCAAGTTTCTCTGGAGTATATTCTCCCATGTACCACCATCATATGTGTAGAGCAAGTTTAGAACTTAGTTTCTACATACTATTGATCCTATTAAGTTCATGTCTATGTAAGCTGAGTTCCAAAGCTCATTGGAATAAGACTTTATTCCTATTGCTGGAGATCAATGTTCTGAACCTGGTGAGGCGCAGGGAAGAAATCGCAAGAGCAGGATAAAGGAGAAGTCCAGTCTCTTTGAGGCCTTTGGCTTCAGCAGTCACTTTGTGTGCTTCTGGCTCCCAGATCAAAGAGAAGAGGACAACCAACTTCAGGTTACTATGGGAAGACTATGGGAAGAAGGTAACATGGGAGGTGTTACCAGGCTCAGAGCACTGATCTCAAGAAATAAAGAGAGATCCCATTCTTATGGACTTTGGGACTCAGGTTATATCTATATGCAGCAAGACTATCAGGTAAGTCCTCCTGGTCTACAAGGGCTAGTCTCATGGTTGCTGCTGAACATTGTTCCTTGCTCCTCAGGGCATCAGTGCTGCACAGGCTTTACCACATGGTCTGAGCCTGACTGCCAGAATCCTGTCCTGCTCTCCCATGGTTGAACCTCCACATCCTAAACCAGGCCCTTTTTCCAGAGCCCATGGATAGCCCTGAGGCCTTTCTCTTTACAATAAGTCACTTATTGGACATCATGAGTGAAGGAGTCACCACCCATCCCCCATACACAAATGCTATAAAGAAGTAGCTGAATCAGGCAGACATTTTTGAAGAAATATTGAGTCGTGGCTACTCTGGCAATAGAAACAGGCTCCTCACCTCCCCACCCCCCCACCATCGAGCCAGCCAGCCAGAACCAGTTACAGAATATCAGTGAATACATCACAGTCTCTCCAAAGCACTCTTTTATATCATTATGATTCTCCCAGAAACCATTTCCCCATTGTGTTGTCTGAAAAAACATGTCCATACCTGGGCCATACCCCATTATTATATCATAGTACCTTATCCATAGAGGGGACTTAATAAATATTTATTTAATTATTGAGAATACAACTATAAGAAAATAAATTTATTTTTTTTTCTCAAATCAGTACTGCCTACCATCAAAAGTATTTCTCTTTTCTCTTTCTCTCTTCCTTTCAAAGGGCAGCTGTATGGTACAGTGCATAGAGCACTGGGCCTGGGAGAACAGATTTGAAATCCAGCCTCAGACACTTACTAGCAGTGTGACCTGGACAAGTTACTTTAAAATGACAGAGAGAGACAGACAGACAGACAGACACAGACAGAGATACTATACATGTGTACATGTGTACATGTGTGCATGTGTGTGTGTCATTTATGTCAGCATTCATTTTATAAAATTTTGATTTTCATATTTTCTCACTCACCCATTGAAAAAGCAAACAACATATTAATTATGGATGTGAATTCATATAAATTACATTTCCATATCAGCCACATTACAGAAAAGGGGGGCAATAAAAATAAATTTTAAAAAAGTTTGCTTCAAACTGCACTCAGAGCTCATCTGTTTTCTCTCAAGATGTGATACTTTGTGAGTGAGACAAGACCTGAGTCTAGCAGCAGTTGCCTGTCAGAGTTGTTGAAATGATCAAATGAGAGAATATTTAAAAACCAGGTGCTCAATAAATGCTTGTTCTGTGCCTCTCTTTTCCCTTTCTCCTCCATTTTCTTTCTCCTAATTTTCCTCTTTTCCCCTTTTTTCTTTCTCCCTTCCTTTAATTTTCTTTTTCCTATGTCTTTTTCTCTCTTTCTTCTTTTGCTCATTCCCTTTTCTTCATTCTCTTTCTCAATATCTTTCTTAGACTATTTCTTTTTAATGTAAATGCTGATGCAAGTGGCATCCCCTTTTTGCTCACCTTTATTGAAGTATAAATATGAAAATATCAATTTTATGTTAATTACCCCTACCAATCCCCCTGGTAGACTCACCTGAGCTGGGGAGCAGTGTGTGATGTCAGTGAATCTCTGGAGTCCCACCTTTCTCCATGTACATCTAAGCTGTGATTACCAAGCAAAGTGTCTGGTTTTGGTTTTTGTTTTTATTTTGGGGGGAGGGGGGTGATGAGACCATAAAGGAAGAAGCATCATATAGACACTACGTTATCTCTTCTGGTTCATCAATGTGATGGTTTAGGGGTAGCTTTCCCTGGACTCAGGGGAATTGTTTAAATCACCTACAACGTTGAATTTCTTTTTCTTTCCTTTAAAATTTGTTAAGCAACATAAAAAAAAATGTAGACCATACTGCTCCAAGTGCATATGAATTTGAAGCATGATATTTGTCTTTGTAAGAACACATTATATTCATTGAATAAATACAATTATATAGAATAACAAAATATAATATTATTTCAGATATTTTCAAGGTAACTGATATAGAACAGAATGCAAATTTGAAAATTTTGATTACTTTGTATGGGAATAATTTGATGCTTTCTTTAGTATAAGACTAGTCAAGTGACTGGTGTCTCTTAAAAAAATATCTTGATGCCTTAATTTACTTGATTTAAAATTTATTAAATCATTCAATAAACATTTATTAAGTGCCTACTATGTGCTGGGCACTGTGTTAAGCTCTTCAAATACACAAAGAGGCAAAAGATAGTCCTTGCCCTTCAGGCATCACAATCCAATTAATTGGAGAGAGAACATGTGAAGAACTTTGTAAAAAAAAAAAAAAGAAAAGCTTTTTCCAGGGTAAGGAGAAAATAACTAACAGAAGGAAGGCACTAGGATTAAGAGGGGTTGGGGAGGCTTCCTGTAGAAGATGGGATTTTAATAAAGGACTTGAAGGAACCAAGAGAAGCCAGGATGTGAAGAAATAGAAAGAGTATTCCAGAGACTAGGGCAGCCAGACAAAATGCCTGGAGCCTAGATTTGTAGTGCCCTGAGGCCAATGGCACTGTATTGTAGAGTGTGGCAGGAACAAGATGTAAGAAAACTAAAAAGGTAAGTGATGCATAACTTAGGTATGAAAGACTTTGAATGAAAAACAAAAAAAAAATTATATTTGATCCTGGAAGGATCCACCAGAGTCATCTGGAGTTTATTGAGTGGGAGCAGTGATATGGTCAGAACTGTACTTTATTAAAGTCATTTTCGTGTCTGAATAGAGGGAGGAATGGAGTGGGGAGAGACTTGCGACTAGCAGATCAACTAGCAGCTATTGTAAGAATCCAAGTGAGGTGATGAGGATGTGCGCCAGGGAAAAAGCAGTATCAGAGGAGAGAACAGGCCCTTTGGGAGAGATGGTCCAAAGGTAAAATCGACAGGTCTTGACAGCTTGGAGATGGGAGGGGAGAGACAGCAAGGAGTCCAGGATGATACCAGATTGCAAGCATAAATTCTATGACTGACAGATAAAATATATATATATATATAAAACACATACCTATTCACATGTTTGTTTTTCCCTTTGGCGAGCTCCTTGAAGGCAAAAACCATGGTTTTTTTTTTTTTATTTATTATTTTTTTTTGTTTTCTTTGAACCTTTGTACTTAGCACAGCACCTGGCATATAAGAAATTTTTAATCAATGCTTATTGACTCAATGACTATCAAAAAATAATCTGAGTCCTCAAGGAAATTACAATCTACTACCATAAACCTGTATGCACACAAGTGCAGTAGAAAGAAGGAGATGTGTTATCCGCTTGTTGAGGGGGAGAGATGGGAGAGAACATTGGAATCTGGGCATCCTTCCTAGAGATGGAAGCATCCGAGCTGAACGTTGAAGAGAAACAGAAGGGAACACTTTCCAGTGATGGATGAAGGGATATGTGAGGGAATGGAAGTGGGTGACCATTTAGTAGAGTGCCAGAGATTTCAAAGTGGAAAAAAAAAAGTGTGAGAGCTTCAATTATTTTATTACTACAAAGGTTTTCTACCAGCTGATTTAGACAGTCTTTGTGAGTAAAAACTGGAGTGGAAGGGGTTAACCTAAACACTTTATTTTCCATTAAATTTATTCTAAAATAATGATATTTTCTAAATATGTCCTTGCCTTACTATGAGCTTTTAATGAGAAATTAGATTTTATCTCATGAGATCACCAAAGCAAATGGAATACATAAATTAATAATAGCAGCAGCATCACTGCCACTTAATGGAAAGCTTGGTTTTAATAGTATACTACAGTCTCCTAAGTTGCTAGTTAAGAAAATAATATCATATGGCTTGAGGATAAAAAGGACCTTATAGATCCTCCAGGCCAACACACTCATTTTATAGGTTAGGCAACTGAGGACCCATGAGTTTCTACCTATTACCCAAAGTCACATGGGCAGTAAATAGCTGAGGTGGGATTTAAACCCAGATTGATGATAACCATCCTCATGTTCCTTCTGTTCTATTGCCTCATGATGTAAAGAAACTTGAAGAGGGAGAGAGGGAAGGAAGGAAGGAAGGAAGGAAGGAAGGAAGGAAGGAAGGAAGGAAGGAAGGAAAGAAGGAAGGGAGGGAGGGAAGGAGGAGGGAACAAAGGGAGGAAGGAAGGGAGGAAGGGAGGGAGGGAGGAAGGAAGGGAGGGAAGGACAGAGGGACGGAGGGAAGAAGGAAGGAAAGAAGGAAGAAGAATGTTGAGTTATAGAAGATTTGTGTTCAAGTCTCATCTCTACTACTTACTAGTTAAACATCAATTAACTGATTTATAAAATGGCCATAGTGACCCCAATCTTGCCTATTTCAGGGTTGGAGAGGGGGAGGGGGCAGATGAATTGATATGATGGATGTGATTCTGCCTTGAATATGATCAAGTTGAATTTACTTCGCAGATGTGATTATTCTAGCCTGAGCATTCCTGAAGCTCTCACTATGTGCTAGGTGCTAGTGATATAAAGATGAAAGTGAAATGGGACATTATAGACTATTTAAGTATCTTGGACCAGAAAACTTTGCAGTTTCACACAATTCCTCATCAGTATCACTGAAACTCCTACAAGAAATACTACAAATCATTCACTGTGGCATTTTCATTAAAAAATAGTATTTTAAAGCTTATTCTCTTTAGGCATTAATATTCAAAAGTAGCATTAATTGTCCATGTTACTCTCATCTCTCATCCTTTAGAAAAGCCTCCATGGAGTCTGTGTCTACAGACTTGGAATTCCTAAAGGCTAAAGAATAGGTAACTTTTGATGTGAGGCCACAGATTTTAAGATTCATGAAACCTTAGAATTCCACTCCAGCATTTTCAGGTAAGGGAAAGTTGAGGCCCATAGCGATAAAGATGCTTGGCCAAGGTCACACAGGTAATAGGAGTAGATAACGGAGCTGAGCCTTCAATAAATCTATCATTTTCAATCTAGTTGAAAATTATAGTCTATCTAGTCATATGATGAATAGAAAGTAGGATCTATCTGTAACTCCTATGGAAATTTCATGTGAACCTAGCTGATTTGCTTATATTCAAGCTATAGTTGAGATTGCTCTCAGAAACATTCCAGATGCTATGTAGACTAAATTACAACTCCCCTTTTCCACAAGGTCTATAGACATAGATTTAGAAATAAGAGTGACCTTGGAGCCCTTCAAGTCCAATTCTTTCATTTATAGATAAGTTAATAGAGAATCAAAGAGGTTGCATGACATGTTCAACCAGTATCTGAAATAGTATCTGAGCATAGATGTTTCTGACTCCAATACCCAGCCTCTTTCCACTGAGTCACCCCACTATCATTCTGCCTTTCATTCTAAAGTTTAGCTATAAATTCTCAATCACTCAACATTGGAGTTAATTCAAATAGCATGTGATAAGCCATGTGTACTGGTTGGTTAGGGTTTCACTGCATTACTCCTTAAATATCTGAACTGGTGATCACCATCCTTAATTCAGGAATTAGTCTTTGAATTTAAGGGGGAAAAAAGGAGGATATATACTGATGAGCAGAGCCTTTTATAAAGTCTTAGAGAAGGGTGATTTTAACTTTCTCAAGACAGTTCCTATTTGCATTTCAATCTGAATAATGTTTGTTCTTGTTGGTGGTGGGTTTTTTTTTTTCCATTTTTGGACAGAGTTGAGGAGGGTAAGTTGTATAGAATAAAGGTTTTCAATTAGGTATTCTGAAAGAAGACTCTTATCCTTACAAAAGGTTCATTCCTTTAAGATTGGAATTAGGAGAAGCAAAGAAATTACCCTTCATGCTCTAGGCCTTCTTACTCTGGCCTTTCATATTTCCTTTTTGATCTTGTTCTATATCACTGCTTTTAATTTTTTTGCATTGGGTTATTTTTGGAGGGGAACTATATAATATGTAACATGCAAATTAGGCTTAAATGTGTGTAATGGGTATATTTACTATATATACATATATACATTTATATACATATACATATGTATATATGTATTTATATTCACATTCACACAATCAATATTCAGCTTTTGTGTGGGCAATGTTCCTAAAAAACAGTATTGATTATAATTTTATTGTGCTGTGATTTGTAAAAGTTGTGTTTAGAATTTCTGCCTTGAAAAAAAAAACATTTATTTATAATTTCTCTGTGTCCCAATCTACTTTTATAAAGGTTCTGTATGATAATGGATATATTTACATATTATGCTTATTCAGAAGACCCCAGAAGACTTGCACTACCCTTTGTTAGCATAATTGCAACAACATAAAACTTGAGTTTTAAAGGCAAACAATGGAGAATATGCAATGAACGTACAGGATGAAGGGAGTTCCTTACTCTACAAAGGTAGAATGAACAAGCCTGGTAAAGACCTAGTAGGATACCAGTCACTGGATAAAGTTGTACACATTGGGCTTTTCATTTTTCCTCTGCAACACATAGCTGCAAATGTGCGGTATTGCCAACACAAAAGTAAAAATGAGTTACAAATAATTAGTAGTCAAACTTGAACACAGTTGGTTTGGGGTGAAATAGCCAGAAATTTGGAAAATACCATCTCTGTCATTATTTAATGGCTTATCCACTTGCTAATTGGTAGGAACAACTATTTCCGTTTGATATTTAAGGACCTTTACAATATGACCTCAATCTATCCTCCCAGAATGTTTTTTCCCCATTAGGCATTATGCATTCCAGCTAAAAGACTTACTGTTCTTCCCAGTACATGCCATTTCATCACTAGGGCCTTTATTAGTCATCTTGACTTCTGTCTTCCCACTGGACTTCAATGATTCTATCTTACTTAACTTCATTTTACATTTAAGTGAAGATATCACTTTGCAATGTCATTGGTTCTTTTTGAAAACAAACATCAAACAACATCAGCAATTTCATCCCCTCTTCCCTTCCTTGGCACAGGCTATCCCTCATGCCTGAGCATAATGTCTTCCCTAGTATCTCCCCTGGGGAATATCTAGCTTCTTTCAGGCTCAGTTCAAGTTTTACCTTCTACAAGTTTTTTCCCCCTAATTTCCCAAATTTTTTGTATATATTTTGTATTTACTCACCAGCATATAAGTTGCTCTCCTCCTTCACCTTCCAAGTAGAATAGAAACTCTGTGAGGTGAGTTGTTTCAATTATGTCTTTGTATTTAGTGCCTAGCAAAGTGTCAGGAACATAGCAGGCTATCACAGCTGTGCCTTGTGGCTTTCAAGTCTTGCCTTAGTAACTAAGCTCTTCAAGCTGTCTAGCTCTACAAATAATGACTTTGACCCCATTGTTTTTTCTTCCATTAAGAAATTAACAAGGAAAAGACAGTCCTCTGGTACCAGTGAATTATTTTTCAGGCAGTTAATAGGACTAGGGCAACATTATTCAAGAAATTTACAAGTAAAAATGCAGCAATTTTCCTATCCAGCGATACTGTAGATGAGAAAAAGGGAGCTGGAGTCACTTCTAATCTTTCATTGTGACTTATTGGAAGCTGTTTAATGACCACAAATCCAAATGTCTCCAAGAGAGAAGAAAAACAAGACAAAAACAATGCAACCAGATCTTTATTTTCTGCCCTGCTGAAAATGAGCAATGACTACACCAGCTAATATCAGCTCATAGTCATAGAACACAAAAGCTTTATGAAGGTGGCCATAGGGACTGAGAGCTCAAAGGTTGTTGTCAATCACAGCCTCAATCAACAACATCCATGTCCCAGAAGACTTTAATCCATCATCAAATTCTAGCTTTTCTATTCTGTCTTCTCTTATGTTTATGTAATCAATCCAACAACACATACCTATTAAGTGTAGGCACTGTGCTAGGCAATTAGGATATACATGCCATGATCAATATAATCCCTCCCTGCAGAGACCTAGGTAGTACCACAGCTTTCCATATAAAGTCGAGAGAGCCCATCAGGAAATTTTCATATTCTTTTCAAATAGAAGAGTTAAAATGGGGGTGCTGGCAAACTGAGGGAAAATACATCTCAACCTGAAGGTACAGACACTCAAAGCTTCTCAATTATATCATTTCCTATTTTATAGGCATGGACCAGAAATGCACCTTTAAAAGCGAGTCAGTCATCTTTGCCTACAACATCTATGTTTTCTCATTGAAAATGCATCTGAGGGCTTCTTCTAGTATATTCTTGACAGTAATTATTGGGAGATTAATTGACTGTGTGGTCAAATGAGGACACACTACCTAAGTAATAACTGTTTCTTCCTTCTATTCACAAGAGGAAATAAAATGTGGAATCCTCAATTAGCTGGAGAGAAGAGCCATTGATGAAGTCTCAATTTTGACTGATGTTATCATATAACCTAGGAGACAGCTGGATGGCTCAGTGGATAAAGCACTGAACCTGGAATTGGGAAGATCTGAGTTCACATTTGACCTCAGTTATATAATAGCTGTGTGATCCTGGGCAAGTCACTTTACCTCTGTACCAGAAGGAAATGGCAAGATATACCTGTTCTTTGACAAGGACAACAACAACGAGAAAACAAACAAACAAAAAACATGAACAGTATGATCTATGGGGTCATGAAGAGTTGGACACAGTTGATTGATTGAAAAACATATAATCTGGCCTGAGCCTTAAATCTCAGGTGTGATCAACTTCATCTTAGCAGTATATTCAACTCTATTTGAACAAAGTTTCCTTTTCTGATAACCCTATTTATGTCTGAAAACTTTCAGTGAATGACTAGCATTTTCAGTCAATAAAACCACTGGGTATAAATGGTATAAAATGCTAAAAAAAAAACCCATGTCTAGACTTCAATCTAGAATATTAAAAATCTTTCATTAAATGTTTGAGCCTATAGTGTTAGTATTAAATCTTTGGGATGAATTTCAAATGTGCAAGGAACCTTCAAATAAATTGGATTTAAGATACTTTATTCTGCATTCTTAAACCTAATTCAAAGAGCTGAGCTTAATCAATAAAGCCCTAAGTTTCTTATTATTTTATATCACTAACAAACTGGTTTGAGGGTAAGGGGGAAGATTGAATTCAGCCCAATTTCTGTAAAACTTCCAAATAGAATGGGCGAGAGAAGAAAACAAATATGTTTGGCCTAAATTCAATCATTTTCTTTCTCAAACAAGTTTGTGTACCACCCTCTACTTTTTCTGTTATCTCTTAAGAAGTTGCTTGGCAGAACTGTTCCCACTTCCAGTCAAATCCAGATTCAGTTCATAGTACCATGAGATCATAGGTTTAGAGGCAGAAAGTACCTCAGTAATCATGTACTTGATCCTTGTTTTGACATCACAGTCATTTCTGCAAACCCATTCCCAAGTGGAAGTCTGCTTTGTAACAAAAATGTGTCAACAGAACAATTGATAATGACCTCATGGGACAGAGTATGTGGCATTCTCCCCATGCAGTTCTCTGTCTCTACTGAGAAGACAGTTATATTTCCTTATTTAGGACCAAGATTGATTGCTATAGTTGCTCAGGTTTTTTGCCTTCTTTTATGTCTATTTTCATAGGCATAATTGCAGACATTACGTTTATCATTTTCCTGATTCTACTTACTTCACTCTGAATCAATTTGTACAAATTTCCATGTTTCTCCAAATTCCTCATCATTATCATTACTTAATACACAATAAGCTTTCATTGCTACCATATACCATAGAATTCTCTAATAAATTAACACCTACTTTTTTTTTCAATTCTATGGTACCACAAAAAAAGCCATGTATGTCACAACAAAATTGTGTAATTGGAAGGAACCTCAAAAGCCATCTAGCTGAACCCAATATATTAGACTATATGGGGTCTTTTTATGTCCTTGATGTATATGCCTAGTAATAGAATTACTCAGTCAAAACACATGAATAATTTAGATTCTTTTTTTACATAGATCCAACAACCCCTTCATAATTCAGAGGGAGAAAATGACTTTCCCAAGGTCACATTGAGTGGCAATTGGAAAAGATAGGGTGCTAAATCTAGTCCTATCACATTATTCCTAAAGTTGGAAAAAAGTTGGAAACTTGAATTAAAAGGGGGGAGGGGGTTTGAATAAAGGGGCAGAGCAGATGAATGTTTTCAGTAACTAAAGGAAGGCATAAGAGAGGTTGTCCTAAAAGTCTTGGTGCATTTTTAAGCTATTAAATTCATAATATACTCCGGAATATCTCAAATATTGGTTTTCAAAATGTGGTCAGAGGACCTCTGGGAGTCCCTAAGACCTTTTCAGGGGATTCATTAGACAAAGTTATTTTGATGATGATAATAATAATAATAATAATAATAATAATAATAATAATATGTTGTTGTTGTTGTTGTTGTTATAATTTCTAATACAGAAAATATCTATGGACATAACCTAAACCAACAAAAGTTCTTTGTAGGGTGCTCAATAATTTTTAAGAGTGTTGTCATTATTGTTCATTCTTTATTCTTGGAGAGGACCAATGATGTCTTGAGGGTGATGTCTCGACTTGAAAGTGACTTGGATTTAATTAAGGCAGAGCTATGCAAAGTCATCAGCCTCACTCTCTTGACCTGAGTCATTGGAAACCTGTGGAAGAGGTTCTTAGGAGACCAACAAAGTTTGGGGACCATTGAACCAATGAATATTGTGGGGAAATTCCTTAATGTTTTTTGGGAAAATTCAGCCTCAGGTAGGAAAATGACGAGGATATGATAGTAATTTAAACATAACCAAACGACTCTTGCATTGAAACTGCTGATGAATCTTCTTGCTTTAGCTTCCAGACAAAATTTCTGTGTCCCAGTTACTAGTTTGAATAGTGTGCTTTAGACAGAGGAAAACTGAACCAAGGAACATGTGCCATTCAGGGATGAGTGAAATAATAGCATTTCATTTGAGGAAGCAGATCAATGAGTGTATAATTCAGTCTGCAGCAAACACAGGCTATTCACAGACCCAGCCACAGCCGTGTGGGTGTTTTCCTTCTTATCACACATGTACTCTCTTCTGAGGGGCCAAAAAAAAAACAACAACAAATGAAAAAGGCCTTTGAAAAAGTACTATTTAAAAGTGTGTTGATTTCCTATTCAACAGTTTGTATTACATTCAATTGATATTACATTCAAAGGAGGAATAATACATTCTAGTGTAATACAAGATTGTGTAAGCTTTGTATCACCTTTTGAAAAGGAGGAAAATGAGTAATTATCCCCCAAACAATCAGTACTTCTCCATTACTTGTACATAGTAAAGATCTGGAAAATGAATGGATTTAAAATAAAATTAAAAAAAAAACAAAGAAAAGGAAGGAGAAGCATCCTCAGAGACCATTTGGACCACCATCTTCCTTTTACAAGTGGAGAAACAAAGCCCATAGAAAGTCAACGTCTTTCGCAGGTCCACACTGGCCATAGGTCAGAGAACTGAAATTTCAACCTCAGAATGAGCCTCTAGCTGCAAATTCAGTGAAAGTTCTTCTAGTCACACTGGTGTTATCCCTCCCTTCTGAAATCCTTCCTAATTCTGTAGGTCCACTAGCATTTTCTATTTTTGCTTTTTCATTGTATCTTCATTTTCCTTTAGGTACTTTCTCTCCTACCCTCTAGTATCTCCTAATTCTCACTAATTAACAACAAAAAGGGATATATAAGTACTCCATGGTATTGCCATTGAATATGCCTTCAGCTCCTGGTGGATCTGTAGCTTCATATGCACCTTTATATATGTTCAAAAATGTGGCTGTATTCATTCATGAAATGCCTTGAAGGCACCAACATAATTTCCCCCTCTTTCCCACTCTTTCCCCATGCCAAGAATGTGTCTCCTCCTCATCTCCATTGGCCTTAGAGAAAAAGAGATAGAATATGGAGCAGAGGTCATCTGCAAACTTTTTAATAAGTCCTGAATGATAGAAACTTAACTTTCTCTAGTAACCATCTCAAAAAAGTGTCCTTGATGAACATGGATACCATACTGAGTGTTGTACTTTCACTAATACAGTCCAGAATCATCATATGTATTGTATCAGGGTGTAAAGTGATGTGTATCACTCATTGCATTAAAAACAAACCTTTGTTCCAGCGCAATGCACAGCAAAGATTTCTCTATGGATAATTCTATTTCCCTTACTATAAGGACCATGGATCATGGTGGAATCAGTCTTTCTAGAGGAATTTAGTAAGCACTGTTTGTATTCCTGGAATTGTTATAGGTACTGCAGTTATAAAGACAAAAGTGAAATAGTTCCCATCCTCATTAATTTTATATTTGTCACTAGTTTTGATAACCAAGTGATTTTTCCATGGTATCACATTGCTTGGGCAAATCTATTTATTTTGAGGTGCCTTAGCTTCCTCATTTGTAAAAGTAAAGGGCTGGATTGGATGATATCTTTTTTTTTTAACTTTTCAAATAATTTTTTTAATTAACCTGTCCCTTTAATTACTTCCCCATCAATTAAGCATTTTTTTAAAGTCTCACAAAGCATATCTATGTAGTTTGGCTAAACAAATCTCCACCTTAGCCAAAGGACTAGATCCTGTCTAAGGCCCCTTCCAGCTCTACATCTCATTACCCTACCTTGACAGTGACAGCACTCTACCTATTGTCTATCTCCCAACCTTCCTAGATCCCCCAAAACAAAAATAAAAATTCTTCTGTCCTTGGCAAGAAGGATCCATTAAATTCACCAGGAAAGCTCCTAGGATTTCATTTCTTCTTTTTCTTTCTTCTATGTTTACCTAGAGAGCTAGGGTGGTAAAGATAGGTAGACAGACAGATAGATACAGAGAGAGAGAGAGAGAGAGAGAGAGAGAGAGAGAGAGAGAGAGAGAGAGAGAGAGAGAGAGATACAAAGAAAGAAAGAAAGAAAGAAAGAAAGAAAGAAAGAAAGAGACAGAGAGAGAAAGAAAGAGAGAGAGAGAGAATATCATGTATTGCCAAGTTGGTATTTAAAATATGTCTTCTTTCATCTTGCAATTTACTTAAGTTTAAGACTTCTACCCATGAAAACTCAGTTAATTCCTTCAATGATAAATACCTTTGGGTAAGGGGAGATTGTTTAGATTGATTTTTACCTTAAAAGGTATGGTCAAAGCTACTTAATGTTGATTTTATAATTTGGCTGTGACTCTATTTTCCGTTTTTTCTCATGTACATTGGAAATTATTGCTATCACAGACATCAATTCACAATTCACACTAGCTTCTAAATTTATTACATCCTTCCTCCTTTTATTCACCACCCCCCAAGAATTCTGTGTCTAGGTGAACATTTGACTGGATTCCTCTGGAATAGAGAATTGCCTCTGGGTTCTGTCTGACTAAGAAAATAGCTTCCAAGATAAATTCCTCATGAGACCTTAGCACAGGAGTCAGACTGAGCTTTCTCTGAGTCTAGAGAATATCTATTCTCTGCAAAGCCTTTTACAGTCCTTAGGGGAACATGCCCAGCTTGGCACCAATTTCTATGGATTCTTCTGTCAGGTTGATGGATTTTTCTTTGTACAGCAAGAATGAACTTTATGCTAGTTGCATCAGGAGCAGAGAGACTAGCCCAGACAGAATTGTCACCCAGCCTAAACTATTTCCATCTGAGTATCAAAATAAATGTAGGCATTACAACTGTCATTGGATCTGACAGGATATGGAGGTCTACTCTTTATCTGATTCCTGGAGATGAAATGGAAGAGAGTTTCCAATGAGAAACCCAAGCCCAAGGTAGGAGGGCCAGCATTTGTTTGTATCACATTTTTAGGAAGTAAATAGGGACTCATGAAAGGAAGTATTAATCAGCTTTATGATGCAGTAGAAACAACCGAAAGAGAAAACAAAACAAAACACTTTATTCTTGCTTTGGTCCGAAATCTGAAAACACTATGAACACTCTTTAATTACAAGGAGGATTAAACATCCAGCAAAAATCAGAACCTTGGACTGTTCCCATTCAGTCTTCAAGTCCCTAGATTGTTTTGCTAGGCACAACTCTATTTTGCCAAATTCCAAGAAGAAAATGAAGAAAAATATCACTGAACCAATGCCATATTTGGAACAAAGTCAGTGTAATTTCTCTAATAAAGTCATGATGGTCATTCCCAAAGACACTCTCCTAGAATGTCTTCTCTTTTTTTCCTCTTGATTTCACAAACTCCCAGAAATTAAATTATCATCCATCTATGACCATTGCCTTCACCTTTATACATTTCGACCAAATCTCTCTCTTCTGACTTTCATTGTCATATTGCCAGTAGTTTCTTGGATATTTCCCCCTGGATGACCTTCAGGAATTATACTGTAAGCTCTTTAAGGGCAAGGACTTTTATTTTTTTAATCATATTTGTACTGAATTTATAGTACAGGGCTTGACACATAATAAACACTTTCATTTACAGACTGACATCAAAGTCATATGTCCAAATTGTAACTGATAATATTACCTTTTAAAGCAATCTCTCCTCTAATCATCCCTGTTTCTAAAGAGGAGAGAAACATACTTATAATCAGCCTGAATTTATATTTTACTCTCTCTTCTCCCTCATTCCCATATAGACTTTTGCCAAATCATGGTGATTATACCTCCTCAATACCCATCCCATCTGTCCCTGGTTCTCTACTCATGTAGCTCCCAAATGATTGGATCAGTTCACAACTCTACCAACAGTGTATTAATGTCCCAATTTTTTCCATATCCCCTGAAACATTTGTAGGAAGGGAAGAAGGAAGAAAGGAAAGAAGGAAAGAAGGAAGGAAGGAAGGAAGGAAGGAAAAAAGAAAAAGAAAGGAAATTGTTATTTCCTCAACATCACTTTGTAGCAAGAGCAAGGAAGCTCAAATGTAGGGTCATTTTGGCTTGTTCTCCTTTAAGTATTAATTGGTCAATAATTATGCCACCAAATATCCTCTTAGTAAAGAAAAGTTTGGAGTTTAATACTTTAGAAATCGTTCCATTCCCAGGTTGTGTGCCTGGATGAATTTCAAGGGAACATATACCAAGATACTTTTCATCCCTCTCAAACATTCTGATTTATCTGGCTCCAATGGCAAGAAAAGACCTTCTACCTCTCTATTACCTGTAAATGTTAGCTATATTTCTTTTGCATTGAAAGTCTGTTGATATATTTTTGATGGCTTTAGATTTTTCACTTTATTTCTATATATGATATAACTGGGGAGAAGGGTGCTTCATGTACAGAGAAATAATATGGAGTAGGAAAATTTAAACTGCCAAAGCAAAGTACATTGTCAAAAGTGGAAAGCCTTCAGGATTCCATATTTTGTTGCTGGATATAGAGCAGGCTTTGACAAGATGGGATATCTGGTGTCAGTTTCATTTGAGGGAAGTATTGAGGTAATACAATGTTTTTAAATGAAGGATTGAAAATTCTCTTTGGAGGGAAAGCATATTAGAATAACTAATTATGAAAGATAGTAGTTTAAAGTCAATGTTGTTTTCTATGTATATGTATGACATGGCTGTCTGTATATGTATAATTATATACACATATATATGCACACATAAATATGCTTGGACATTTCAAATATGTGTGTGTTTATATATGCACACATACATACATGAATGCACAGATGGCAGATGGATAGAGAGATATATGGATAGATAAATAGAAAGATAGATAGATAGGTAGACAGACAGACATATAGGTAGTGTGATACAATGGATGAAATTGAATTTGTAGTTAATGGACCTAGCTTTGATGGTCTATTCTGCTTCTTGTTGGATCTTGGGCTAATTTTTTGGTCTCTTGCCCTCTGTTTTATCATCTATAAAATGACAAGATTGAACTAGATAGCCTCTAAAATTCCTTCTGTTTCTAAATTTATATTTCTATGATAGATGATAGATAGGTAGATATATAGGTGGACAGGTGGATGGATGGATGCATGGATGCATGGATGGATAGATGATAGAAAAATGAACATATAGATGATAGGTAGATAATAGATCTTTTATGCCAGGCTAGATAGATAATTAGATAATAAGTAGATAAGTAGCTAATAGATGGATAGATGATGGATGGATGAATAGAGGGTAAATAAGTAGATAAGTGAACAAGAGTTGAATGGATGGCCAGATGGAAAAATAGATACACAGAAACATAGGTAATAGTATATAGGGGAAAAACAAATGGATGTGGAGTCAGAGTCTAGATTTGAAGCTCTACTCTACTATTGAATTTAGGCAAGTTATTTGGCTTCTCTTGGCCTCAGTTTCCTCACCTAAAAAACTACAGGGTTGGATTACATGGCTTCTAAACTACATTTAAGTGGCTCAATGGATAGAGTGAGACTTTGTATTAGCAAGCACTCTAGCACATCCAGGATGGCCTGCTAGCAGAGGTTCTTTGATTTGTTTTTAAAGGAAAGACACCTTTAAAAGGATTAACAATCTTCTTTAATTGCAGAGAAAGAAGTTAGTATATAAAATACAAGCAGAGAAATTAGCACAAAGACCAACAGACAGGGTTCCAGCTGTATGAGTAAAGCAATATTGCTATACACTTTACGTACATTACTGGATTGAGGGAGCACAGACATCTAAGCACTCAGAGCTGAACATACAGCTACTCGGAGGCTCAACCAGGAAATCAAAAGAATCTTTTCATGAGCAAACCCCCAAAGCAAAATGGCAGCCTGCCAGAATAAATAACAAAGCCTGGGCCCCTGATTGGCTCAGAGCCAGAAGGCATGAGACCTGCTTGACTCACCACAGCTGTGAATTATCAGATTTCAAAGGTGATTAATCCTTCAAATTTTTAGCCTGAGCCTGGGAAACTGAACTCCAACAACAAAAAAGCAAAAAAAAAAAAGCAACAAAAATCCCACCTTGCTTGTGTTTACAGGACTGGACTTGGAAAAAGACTCATCTTCTTGAGTTCAAATCCAGCCTCAGACACATACTAGTGGTATGACCCTGGACAAGTCATTTAACCCTGTTTGCCTAAGTTTCTTCATCTGTAAAAAAAGAAAAAAAGCTGGAGAAGTAAATTGCAAAATGCTCCAGTATCTTTGCCCAGAAAACCCCAAATGGGGTCATGAAGAGTTGGACAGGACTAAAAATGAGTGAATGCCAATATATGGCTTCTAAATTTTTTTCTGTCCCATAATCTTTTGATAGACAGACAGACATATATAGAGAGACACAGATAAACAGACAGGACCTATGATTTTTCAGTGTATGAACTACCTGTTTTGGAAACTCCTTCCACCAAGGCCAGCCAAAAAACTCTGGAATATATGCTTTTAGTTGCCTGATCCACTAAGAAGTTAAGTTTAATATCAGTCTACCAGCATTTCTTAAGCCATGTTCTAGACATGGTGTGAGGTTCTGGGTATACAGAGACAGAAATGAAATTGTCTCTGTTCTCAAGGAATATAAATTCTACTGGAACTTTTAAATTCTGTCTAATTAAATTGTCCATAGTAACATAGCTACTTGATGACAGAGGAAGGTGATGAAACCAGCTCTTACTGATCTGAAGCCTGGTCTCCTCTATAATACACCAAGGTACCATACATATCCAAGTAAAATAATTATAATTTTAAAAGATGAAGACATTAAAACTAAGCAAGCAAACATGTATTTCTATAACAATTTTAACCTCCAAATTCCCCTAAGTGTTTTTAATGTACATTTTTCCCTGGTGAGATTTATGCATAAATATACATATACAAACACATATATATGAAAATTGTACTCAAGTGAGCTGCATGTTTTGTAGGCCTTTGCAAACTCTCAACAGATGTATTGGTATGGAAAGTAGCACATGTCTACTGCTGGCCCCAGCTTCCCTTTTCCTTCTTTTTTTGCGTTCTCAATTCCCTTTACCAGGAGTAGAGTTAACTGATGTGTCCAACGAAAGGGGTGGATTAGAATCTTCTCAATATCCCTTGCACTTAACCCTGTAACCCCAGTAAGATCCCCTAAATTGAAGTGGGCAATTGAAAAATCTCATACATCTTTGCAAGGATTCTTTTTTTTCAGATTGTTCAACGGCAGAAAGATAATATGAATTTCTTTGGAATGCTCATTTTATGAATCCATTAAAGTTAAATTCAGTTAAAGTTGGTATTTTATCACAGAATAAAAGCTCACTAGGAGGTAATGTGATTTTCAGTAACGGATTGTATGTTCAGCCTTCACAGTGGGTTGTTGGTTTTATTTTTTAGAAAATTTAATTCAAACTTCATTTGGAATTCAATTTTTTTTAATTTCTAAGAGCATTTTTAAAGTACTTTCCAGCAAAGTAATAATAGTTCCTATGTCTATAGGACTTTAGCTTTCCAAGGTTCTTCTGTCATTCATATTACCTGGTAAATAAGTGATATAAATATTATCCATCACCATTTTACAGAGTGGTAGACTGAGGCACAGTACATTTAACTAGTTTGCCCAGTGTCACAAAACAAAAAAGTGTCAGAGTCAGTTTTTAAACTCACTTCTCCCAAATCTAGATTGGTAATATTTCCAACATGCTAGAAAGCTTCTTGATATGAGGTATGCATGCTCAACAAAATATGTAATCATACCCAGGAGGAAAAAAAGCTTCAAATCAAACTATTCCAATCACTTTAAATACTAAATTTTATCTGAATGAGCTGTCTAATTTTTCTTTGAATAACAAGTTGTTAGATTAAATTTATTTTGTATATGCAAATGGAAGTGTGTGTGTGTGTGTGTGTGTGTGTGTGTGTTTGTCTGTGTGTGGGTTTTCACTGGCTTTGTTTTCTAAATAATGCCTAAGAATGTTGAGCTTTATTTTCTCCACAATGGATGACCAACATAGTACCTTCTCTTTTGTTAATTGAGGGTGTAATTGAATGTATGTATGTATGTGTGAAATTATACATATACACACATATTTACATACCTATATTTTAATATATGGACATATGATTGCATTGGTGTAGGGAATTCCCAGTATTACAACCCTTTCCATTCAATACAGAATGAGAACTTATCTATACCTTATGAAGTGTTGGGCCAAGAGGTGAAGTGACTATCTCATATTCACAAACCAGTACATAAAGTAGAGGTGGCATATGAATTCAGGTTTGGGACTTAGATTTAGAGCTAGAAAGAATGTTTTTAGTGTTGTTCAGTCCTGTTTGATTTTTCGTGATCCCCTTTGGGGTTTCCTTGGCAAAGATACTAGCATGATTTCCCATTTCCTTCTCATTATACTGATGAAGAAACTGAGACAAACAGGGTTAAGTGACTTACCCAAGGCTGTATAGCTAGAAAGTATTGGAGGAAAGATTTGAACTCAGGAAGTCTTTGTGATTTTAGGCCCAGTACTCTATCCACTATATCACATAGCTGCCCAGAAAGAACTTAAGAGTACATCTACTCCAATTCCACTTTTTTTTTTCAAATGGGGAGAAAGAAGATGAAAGAGCTTAAGCAGCTTGCCTACTTACATAACTAAGAAAGATCTGTGGTATCATTTGAACCCAGGCCCTCCATTTTCCAAATCACACACCGTTTTTTATCTTCTATCACACATTACCTATTTCACTGGATAATAAGAATGTCTAAAAGAAACTAAGAAAAATTTTACATATTTTCATTAAAGGTAGGAAGCCTCCCATTAGAGCATGTGAGTTACATAAATCATTACAAATGCAGTATAGGTGATGCGAATGTATATTATCACAAATGAAAGTTATGACCTTTTTCAAGTAGAAAGTAACGAATGAGTTTTTCTTGTTTTGATCAATCTGTACATACTATTGTTCTGGAAGTCATTTTATATGACCTTGTAAATATAAATTTGTCAAAGGCAGGGGTTGATTCTCTTTTCCCATTGTTTCCTTAACTGCTTGCATGCAGTCCTTTTTTTAATGGAAAAAATGAGATTGGATTTCTGTTGAGGCCAGTAGCTGCCTCTCCAATTCAGTCCCCAGTTGACTTGTGGAAGAAGCATGAAGTCAGAGGCTTGGTTCAAACTACAATCATTCCCTCCACCCCCATTTTTTGCTTTTCTCAAGGTACATTATGACAAAGAATTGCCTGAGCCACAAAGTGTAAATGAAGGATCTCTGAAGAAATGTGTAGAGGGAAAAGCAGAATGCAGAATGCAGAATGCAGAATGCTGCTGAACTAAAATGAACCCACTTTTTCTCCAGGGCAACTGTGACTTAATGGAATATGGCTGGGAACTAGATGAACCAAACTTAGCATAGAAATGTTACAGTGAGAGCTATTAAACAGTTTCTTCCCAGATATAAATACAAAAGTAAGAAATTTGAAATCCCCAAAAGCTAATTTCATTTTTTCCCTTATAAACACATCTGAAAGATTTGGATGTCTTTTCTTCCTGCGGTTATTGGGAGATCAAAAGCCCATCATTTTAACATCAAATAGCATAACTTGAGTTTTTCCTCCATGTTTAAAAAAAAAGAAGAAAAAAAAAACACCAAACAACCTGCCCTCACTCTGCCTTTTCTCAAAGACGAAGTCATTCATACTCAATGTGGAGACTCTCTTTCCTTCTTTCCTTCAATAGAAGCTTGACAGCTGATCCCAGGAGATGGTCTCAAGCTCTTTAATTTTTTATTAGGCTACGATATCTGAAATTTGGAGAGTAGACATTACCCTTTGAGGTGGAGTATTTGAGGGGATGGAACTTTTAAGCTGCAAAATATAATTTTCAAGACTCAGCACAGATCATTTGTCAAGGGACAATGAGGCATCTGTGGGCAACTGTGAGTTAGCAAACTTTCATAAGACAATACTGCAGAGAATTGGGGAGATTTTTTTTACTTCCAATGATATATCAAATAATATAGTTGCCATGGGAGTAATGGGCATTTTGCCCATTTAATTCCCATTTTCAGGCTGACAGGAAATGTCTCTCTCTTGTTACTATTGCTGAGAAGCAATAGTAAATAACATAAAGTGCACATCCAACACTCCCCTACACGCACACCCAAATTGCACCAAAGTGAAAGATTATAGCATGAAAGTGAACTGAAAGATAAAGATGGTAAGGACTGCCTTATTTTAACAATGATGATGATGATGAAGATGAAGGTAGGATGGTGAAGATTAACTTTGTAGAGTTTACTTAAAACAAATCTTTATTGAATTGCCTTCTATCTACCCCACAAATAGGAGACATAAATACATACATACACACACACAGAAACATACACTTACATGTGTGTATGAATACTTTAAAAATATTTCCTTAAATCTTCTGCCTGTGTTTGTAGTATGCTTATAAAACCAGTCATCAGAGTGTTTTCTGATGAAGGCATAAACTGGCAGGTTACCAACTGTAACCAGAGACAAGACAGGCTGTGAAGAATATTGAACATTAAACTTGTGTGGCTGGGGGGCGGAGCCACAATGGCTGCGTAGTAGCTCTCACATAGCCACCCCAAAATACCCATAAAATAGGACTCTAAACCAATCCTAGAACTCCAAAACACACACAAAGATACTTCCCACTAAAGTCAGCTTGGCTACGAGGACCCATATCAGCACTGCGAACCGAAACCAGCCTGGCCTGAAGCCGCGGCTGTGCCCCGGGGGCGGCTGGACAGAGGAGCGGAGGAGCCTCTCTGATGAGTGGATTAGCGGCAGCTGCAAGCAGCGTTCAGAACTAGCTAAGTGGAGATTGCGAAAGGGGAGGAAAAGCAGTCTGGCCAAAAGGCCTCCAGAGCGGAAAAGCAAAAGGTAGAGGTTTTGCACCCGCCTCCACATTGTAGCTTCCCGCCTGCGGCCTGCAGAAAGCAGGGGAACTAAGCAATTGTTCTCAAGCCAGTGCTCTCGCTTTGAGCGGCCTGGATCCAGATCGCCGTCTTGGGCCTCCATCTTGGAGTCTTCATTATCCAGTCAGCTGGAAGTAAGTAGGAAGAGTCCCAGCATCTTCCTGAGAGCTACAGCAGCCGGGAGGACCCCAGTGATTTGGGACAGAGCTTTCCCTTCTGGAAGCAGAGCCTCACAGAGATTTAAAAAAAAATCACAGTCTGAACAATCATGAGTAAGAATAAGCGTAAGAAGCAAAGTAAGAACAGCTCCCAAACCCTAGATTCCTTCTTTGAGGAAAAGAAAGATCATGGGAGAGAGAGGGAGGAGGAGAGTGCAGCCAGAGCACCCCCACCAGGAGCCTCCAATAAA
>CM053580.1:29260584-29285144 GCA_028627135.1 Pseudochirops cupreus
ATTGGAGGCCCCTGGTGGGGGTGCTCTGGCTGCACTCTCCTCCTCCCTCTCTCTCCCATGATCTTTCTTTTCCCCAAAGAAGGAATCAAGGGTTTGGGAGCTGTTCTTACTTTGCTTCTTATGCTTATTCTTACTCATGATTCTTCAGACCATGATTTTTTTTTAATCTCTGTGGGGCTCTGCTTCCAGAAGGGAAAGCTCTGTCCCAAATCGCTGGGGTCCTCCCGGCTGCCGTAGCTCTCAGGAGGATGCTGGGAGTCCTCCAAAACACCTCTGGCAGACTGGATAATGAAGACTCCAAGATGGAGGCCCAAGATGGCGATCCGGATCCAGGCTGCTCAATGCAAGAGCACTGGCCTGAAAACAATTGCTAAGTCCCCCTGCTGTATGCAGGCCGCGGGGGGGAAGCTACAAAGCAGGGGCGGGTGCAAAACCTCTGCCTTTTGCCTTTCTGCTCTGGAGGCCTTTCACCTAACTGCTTATCTCCCCCTTTCACAAATCCCACTCGCAGCTGCTGCTAATCCGCTCACCTGAGAGGCTCCTCCACTCCTCCCGTCCAGCCGCCCCTGGGGCACAGCCGCAGCTTCAGGGCAGGCTGGTTTTGGTTCGCAGTGCTGATATGGTACCTCGTAGCCAAGCTGACTTTAGTGGGAAGTATCTTTGTGTGCGTTTTGGAGTTCTAGGATTGGTTTAGAGTCCTATTTTATGGGTATTTTGGGGTGGCTATGTGAGAGCTGCGATATGTTGCTGCTGCTATGCCGCCATGTTGGCTTCGCCCCCTCTTTATTTTTTTTTTTTGCTTTGTTTTAGAGGGAAGAAGGCAGGGCAATTGGGGTTAAGTTACTTGTCCAAGGTCACACAGCTGATAAGTGTGTCAAGTGTCTGAGGCTGGATTTGAATTCAGGTCCTTCTGACTCCCGGGGCAGTACATTATTCAGTGCACCACCTAACCATCCCAGTAGAAGAGATTTCTGTGGTCATCTAGTCCAACCCAAAGAGAAAAGGAATTCCCGCTCTGATATATCTGTTGAGCGGTCACCCAACCTCTGTTTGAAGACCTCTAAGTACTGTAAGGCACCATTTCTCAAGGTGGCCATGTCAACTTTTGGTCAAATCTAGGGCACAAGAAGTCTTTCCTGACATCAAACCCAAATTGCTAATTTAAGTTATAACTGCAATAAAAAACTAACAAATTAAATATCATCCACAGGAGAGGAATTAGGGTGATGAAAGGCCTCAGTTTCATGTCATCTTTTACCCTGGATGAGAGAAAAAAAAGAAGAGAAAAGAATAGATGTCTTCAAGTATTTCAGAGGTCATTATGTTGAAGTAACATTTGACTACTCTTCTTGGCCACAGAAGGTAGAACTAGGAACAATGGCTAGAAGCTGACATCTTTTGTAAAAGAATTTAATCCCATAGGGAACAGCCCACAAAATGAAATTGGTTGCCTCTGAAAGTAATAGGTTCCCACTCATTACAAATTATCAACAAAAATTTGGATAGCCATATACTGAGGATGTTGTGAAATCAGAGGAGATGAAATTTTTTTTTCCATTATAGTTTAGGTTAGATGACTAGGAAAGTCCCTTCCAATACTGAAATTATATGACTCTTTATCTTGGTAGATGATTGTTAAGAACTATGTTGGCCAAATCATCGTCAACCTGTGATTAGGCAAGTGATACAGCCTCCATTAACTGAGCTAGCCTGATCCCAAATGATGGCATACATTCCATCATCCATATATCCAATGAAGCAGCTATGTGGTCCATTGGACAGAGCGCTGACCCTGATGTCATGAAGTCCTGAATTCAAATCCAGCCTCTGATATTATGTGACCCTAGACAAGTTGTTTATCTTCTGTCTGTATCAGTTTCCATATCTGTAAAACAGGAGTTATAATAGTACTTATGTTGAAGGGTTATTGTATAGATTAAATGAGAAAATTGTGTAAAGCTCTTTGCAAGTCTTAAAGTGCTATAATAGTATTAGTTATTCTATCATCAGAGCTATATTCCAGCCCTTTGCAGAATGACATGGTCATTCAGTGCTCCATTGGTATAGTCTTTGGGAATTCTGGGTTGGCTCTTCATCCATCATGAGACATCAGAGAATGACTTTAGTGGAGGTCTTATGAATAAGGAAAAAGAAAATGACACGTGTTAAATAGCACTTCGTGAAAACTCTCCCTGCAAACAAAATCATGGATCAAACCAGTGAGGCATAAGGCATTCTCGCTTGGTATTTATGTATTTTCGGATGACTCTGAATCCCCCAAAGAGAGAGGTTTTGAGTGCTTCACATGCTAAAAAGAGAAAAAGAACAACAAACGCAGTTATTTTCCTGGGGCCAACTATGGCATAGGCAGATGTAAGGCAACCCTGTCCACACTGAGCATCCAATGACTGGCAGCTACTCCTCTCTCTGGGATCAGCAGGCCCATTATAGGTTAGTACATAGCTTCTTTTTGGAGCAGAGCTTGTCAATTTTCGTATGTGTTGGAATGCAGCCTGGTGTATAATGGCTTTGTGATGTAGGCAGTGGTCCAAAGGGAACAGAACAGAGATCAGTGGCCTTATTTCAGATGAGATCTAGAAGTTAACACAGAAGACAAAAGGGGCTTCATGTCTGGGGGGGGCTAAAGTCATGCAGGGTCTATGTCAATGACACAGTTGTTGTCAATGGTGTATACAGATCTCCACAGCTAAGCAATTGGGCAGACTGACAAAGGTGACCCTTCTGTGAATTATAGCCATCCTGTCATCACAGTATCACAGACTTGGAACTGGAAGGAAACTAAGAGACCATTTAGTTCATTTTACAGAAAGAGACAAGTTAAGTGACTTCCCCTTGGTCACATATGTGTATGTGTATGTATTTATGTATGAGGAAGAATTGTGAAGCAAGGACCTCTGACTTTAAACCCACCATCATTTCCATGGTACCATGCAAGGATCTGTGATGTCCCTCTGAGACCCGAGAACTCCCTCTACCAATTCTGGTTGCAAGCTATCTCTGAAGCTATAGTTTGATGGCTGTACCTTCCCCTGGAAACCTTACAGATAAGGCATTAACATCTTGTTTAGTCTATTGTGTTTGACTCTTTTTGATCCCTTTTAGGGGTTTTCTTAGCAAAGATATGGGAGTGGTTTGCCATTTCCTTCTGTAGCTCATGTTACACATAAGGAACTGAGGCAAATAGGGGTTGCCCAGGGTCACACAGCTCATGTATCTGAGGTCAGATTTGAACCCATGTCTTCCTGTTTCCAGACATAGTGTTATATCCACTGTGCTACCTAACTACCTCCTTAATATGTTAGTTAGTCCTTTAATTAATAAATTACCAACTTATAAATAATAAATTAATAAATAATTTACAATTAATAAGAACTAAGATGAGTTAATTAATCATTAAGAGAGGCTCTGAGAGATTAACTGACTTGTCCATGGTCACATAGGTTACTTTCAAGGCCAGAATTTGAGCCCAGATCTTCCTGGCTCCAGCTCCAGTATTAGGTCATGCTGCCACTAATAATTCCATTCAGAAGTATATAAGAGCCACTTATGAGGTACAGGACCAGCTAGGGCACAGACTAAGACTATCCCACTGTGAACTTACTTTTTGACCATAGATTATTACCTTGCTCTATGTAGCTCATTTAATTAACTGTGAAACAAGCATCTTAAAATTTAGAGTTTGGTCTAAGAGATGAACTAATCCCTAATGAAGTGGTTCAGACATAGGGAAATGAAGAAGTAACTTATTTAAGGTCACACAGTAAATTTGTAAGTTCTAGGGTGCAAACTTCCCAACTCCAAGTCAAGTGCTTTCTTCACTCAACCATAAAATTTACATAACTAATAGTGTGAGGTGTGATGAAATCAAGCCAGTTAAGTGCTTTGAAATATTAAAAGAATCAGTCATTAAAATAATGTTCTGGAGTGGTTGCATTCTTAGGGTTTTTTTTTCTACTTTAGAAGGATGGTTAATTTATCTAGGGGCTATCAATTTAAAAGTTGAAGAAATTTCACAGATGGTGGAAATTATTATGATTTCACTGTAGTCTTGTGAATGTGATATGACCTAATTCCAACCATAGATGGGTTCACTACAGATGTAACAAACACATCATCCATGGGCCTCATTTGACCCACAGCACTCCCAAGTAGAGCCCAAATTAAACGATCAAAATGTAATTGGGAGACGTTTAACAAAATTAAAAATACAATAAAACATAGCTAACACTACATCTTAAAAGTCAATATGAGACCAAGAGGGATCAGTATGTACGGATTAATGGCCCAATTTTTATTTGAGTTTGATACAACTGGTCTACTAGAGTGTAAGCTCCATGAGGACAGGGACTTTGGCCTATTTTTCTTTGTATCATGCATTGCAGATAGGAAGCATCCAATGAATGATTTAATGGATGAATGGAGGACTTGACATTGAATATTTTAGAGCTTCTGGTTGCATTGATCTTTGTAATCTTTGTTGTTGGAGTTATTCTTGTTTAAAAACCAGCAAGCATTTATTGAATGCCTGCTCACAATAATGACACTTTTGGATTCAAACATGACCATTTATTTAGTAATTAAGGAAGAGAAATAATATCACAGGTACTATGTATATTTATTCATTCATTCATCCATTCATCCATTTATATGTATATACATACCTAGATACCAAGGATACAAAGACAAAAATGAAATCATCTCTGACCTGAAGGAGCTTACACCAAAGAATGTTTCCTTTGAAAGGAACAGGTACACTAATGTTAACATTTCCTGTCTTCCTGACTGTCTTGTTTATTAGTCTGCCAGTTGGAAATTTTCCATCAGCCATTAAATGATATGTGTGCAAACACATGTGTGAATTTCAAATGCATGTGAACTTCAGTTCTCTTGAACAATCATATGGAGGTATAAAGCACCTGCTGTGTACAATGCATCAAGTCACAGTTGTGAATATAAAAATATATATAAAAATAATTTTTTATTGTCTTCAGAGAGTTTTCAAGCTAATTGTAGTGTAGGAGGAAATTTACACATACACAAACATATTTTAGGACAATATGAAAATAATTAAACAATGCTTAAAAATGTATAGGAGATGTCAAAGGGTCACAAGGTAGGGGTAGAGCACTGGTCTGGAATCAAGATAACTCAAATTCAAAACCAGCCTCAGATACTTACTAACTCTGTGATCCTGAGCAAGTGATTCAACTTTTGTTTGTCTCAATTTCCTCTTCTGTCAAATGGGAATAATAATAGCACCTACGTCCAAGGGCTGTCATGAGGATAAAATGAGATAATAATTATAAGACACTTAACATAGTGCCTGGTGGAGAGTAAACTTTGTAAATATTAGCTATTATTGTCATTAGTATCATTATTATTAAGGAATCAAAGAGATTCTAGAACAGTGTGACTGCTTCTGGGTTGAAGATCGTGGGTGGGCTTCTTGGAGTTGGTAACACCTGAATTTGACCTGAATCAAAGAGAAGGATCAGAGCGATTGACTTCACCAGTCAATAGGTGAAAATGGTTGGATAGGTAGCATGGGCTCTATTCTTGTTATAGGAGATGACATTTGCAAAGGATTGAAAATAGTGTGGCCTCCTGTTCACACTCTGGACTGGCTATTTTACTCAAATTTGCCTCATACTTTCAGGAATAGGTATTCAAAGAAGGAGTATAACCACAGTTACATTTAAACTCTCTAGGTGTCCTAGGGATGAACCTGGCATGGAGGAGTATATTACCCATACTAGTTTTTGAGCCCCAGTTGGTGTACCTATGTTTACGTAAACCAGGAATCACAATAATGACACTTTTGGATTCAAATATAACCATTTACTTATTAATGAAGGAAGAGAAATAATAACATAAGTATTCATTTATATAGTAAATAAAGGAATAATAAATCCATCACAATCCACAAATAAATGTGGACCACACTGTCCCACCAATTAATTTCGTGTGTACACACACATACATGTACATATACACACATACACATGCATGTGGAAAAGGGGTAATAAATTCATATAGGAATATGGCAAAAAGGCAAATACACAAGGAAAGATCACATACTTGGGGTAAGTCACAACTCTAGACTAAAGGCTTGGAGATCATATCAATTCTGGAACATCACCAGATGAAGATACTTCTTTGCCAACTATTCTACCTTGGTTCACCATGGCTCTCCAGCTAGACAAGTCTTCTATTCTGGAACAAGGGAAGCGTTTACAAATTCTTGCAGCTCACAGTCTCCCTGAAAAGAATGTTGAGAAAGTGTCACACTCTTAATTTTAAGCCAAAGAACTGCAAAGCTCATCAGGCTGGCTCTCTCTAGACCGTACAGGTAGACCAGCCAACTACTTACTCACCATGACACTGTGTTTGGCAATTAGATCTCATCTTCTCCTCCACAGCAAAGTAACCACAGAATCTCTCTCGCCTTTGTGTTTTCCTCTCCCAATCCAGAGAAGAAAGAAAAGAACTATAGTCATTTCAGAGAATCGGTCAAGCAGTAAACCTTCATTAAATACCCCCACGTGCCAGGCACTGTGCTGAGGGCTAGGAATAATCATCTCTTAGTCTCCAAACAGTTAGATGATTTTTGTACTTTTTGAGTTTTGTAGACTTTTGTCTTAAAACAATCACATGCAAATAAATTAAAGGATCATAATGCCCACAGCTCCAGCTAGTAATCACATTTCAGAGTGGTCCTCCATCACATTCTTTGTCCTTGAAAATTTATTCTTCACACTCCTATTTTATCAGTTTTTTATAAATAAAAGTGCTTTCTCTGCCCCTCTAAACTGCCAAACTATTCACAGACAAATGAGGCATCACTCTATATCCTTTGCAAGGTGATTTGAGGCTTTATATTTATGACGAAGTTTATTTTATGTCCCAAACTTCTCAAATCCGATCTTAAAATGCTATTTCTTTACATACAGATTATAGCAGTTTTTATTAAAGCAAACTTTAGTGTTCCTCCCATCATCTCGTACTCTATTCAGAGATGAAACTATTCATCTACTAAAGAGACAATACTGTATATCCTTTACCAGTTGGTTTAATTGTTTTAAAAGAAAATAAGGAAGACAAATGTTTCTGCCCCTTTCAGCACTAAACTACTCGATGATAGGCTATAACTTGAAGGGATAGTACCTTACACTTGAAAGACGCTGTTGGACTTGTTGATAAAAGGACTTGAATGAATGAACTGAGCCATTGTATTTCTTTCTTAGAGTCATTAATCAGTGCTCATTTCAAGCTTTACTCTTTTAACCCTTGATTTAAAGAAATTTGCATCAAACTCTCCTCATTGGTTGAGAATAACTATTCAGTGCTCTATTCCCATGCAAGGCACAGAGTTATTGATCCTTTGGGCCAACTGTTACATACATACAATAACAAAGACAATTCTTAATGTATTTCCAGACCCAGAAGGACCATGAAGTGACAGCCTAGATCTACACATGCAAAATTAAATGGAAACTGGAAGCAATCATCAGGATAAACTAGGGAGAAGGAAAAATCATTTTATCTAGATGAGGTCAAATAATTGAGTCCAGTGTTTTTATTTTTGTCAAATTCATAATTATCACCTTTCTACATTTTCCATATAAAAACTCAATTTTACATCCTAACCTCCTATAACAGTGACTACAGTGATTCCAAAAAGAAATATCCCCCTATCTCTAGGTGGTTGGGAGCTTAGAGATGACAGTGCCCCTTCCCCAACCCATTTTCCAAAATGTGGAAACTGAGACTTAGACAGGGTAAATAACTCATTTATTGTTACATTGATAGCAAGTAGTAGAATTCAGATTCAAATCTAGGGCCCTGATACCAGATACAATATTCTTTCCATCATGAAACATTGCTTCTAATAGCTAGAAGTAACTTTAGAGATCATCTAGTACATCCCAAACCCCCTACTCACCCACCTAGCTACAGATTTTACTGGAAGTCAAGCAAAGTGGAGTCACACTAACAATAAGTCCTAGAGTCAGGTCTTCTGATTCCAAATGGCCAATCTTACCATTGGATCCCACTCTCTATTGGTTATATCTTAATTGTGTAAAGGACAGATGTAATACGGAAAGCCATGTAATAGAGAGGCAGCAAGATATGGTAGATATGAGATGATGAGAGCATAAAGTAAGAGCTGGAGCTCATCTAGGCCAATCCTCCTGGGCCCCCCACGTTAACAGAGGAGGAAAAGAAATCTCAGAGAAGTTAATTGACATAGCTGAGTTCACAGTTAGAAGAGGAAGGCATTGACTCAAATCATTCCTCTGACACATACATCGTGTGACTGGCTGAGTCACTTAATATTTCAATGCCCCAGGCCACATCCTAAGATTGTAAGTTGCAGATGGATGGTTTAGTTGCATTGGTGAACTTACTTCCACACTGTTAGTTCCCTTCACTAAAGAAATCATATATCCTCCATCCCTCCCCTTCCAAAAATTAAAAAAAAAATTGGCAAAGTTTGTCATTAGTCACCATGTAAGTAAGAGGCTCAGTGAATAAAGCACTTGGCCTGGAGTCAGGAGGACCTGAGTCCAAATCCAGCCTAAGATGTTTAGAAGCTATATGACCTTGGACAAGTCACTCAGCCTCTGTCTCAGTTTCCTTCACTGTAAAATGGAGATAATAATATCTCTTCCCTCTCAGGGTTGTTGCAAACATTAAACGAGGTCATAATTCTGAAGCACTTAGGGCAAGCAATGCCTGACACATAGTAGGTACTGTATAGGTGTTAGGTATTATCATTTTTATGTGCAGGTTATATGTTCCTATAGTATAATGTAATGAGCTTTTGTGTTTGATCAGTGATGATGGGCTGCCCCATCCCATTTTAAAATAGCCTTATGCAATTTACTCCCTCCCTTCATTTTCCTCCTAAGTCATTTCATAACTGTCTCATCGCTCCCTGGATAAATACAGAGCTCACGCCACTTAATAAATATTTCATCTTTATACCAGCCCCTGCCTCCAAGAAGCTCAATGTGCATTTTATTGTTATTAGTCTCCACACCTTCCTATAGAAGGAGATAATAAGGTAATCTTGATTTTAAAGAGATGAGAACAGGGGCACAGAAGGGTTCAGCAACTTCTCCAAGGTTATGAAATCATTCAGCAGTAGACCTGGGAAAAGAACTAAGACTATTTGATTCAAAGTAATTTTAACTCTCGGATAATCTTTTATTTCACATTATTAATGTTGTCAGTAAGGTTATTATTACCAATGGGGATTAGAATAATCATAGAGATAAAACCAAAGGTTGTTCTTACAGATCTCTCCATATTGTGACAATTGTGCAGCTGGGATTATCACAGAAGCAATAGAGTTTTTATTTTGAAAAATTAATTGCTTGTCCCACAAAAGAAAACCTACTTTAAAAACATTATGTTAAAGCCTAACAAGGTTTCGAATGACTTTCTGCTATACACAAAAAAGTCTTTATTACAGAAAAAATAATGAAATGCCAAGAGTCCTTCCTGTAAGAATGTCTAGAAACATTCAAATTTTCAGGGAAAGAAAAGGATGAAACCAACTGAGTGCATGTCTGGAAGAGGGGAGACTGGGAAGGTAGATCTTTCATGCTAAGGCAATGGAAGAGAAAACCCTTTCTTACCCAGGAAATTTCAAATGTAGAAGATGCATGAGTTTCAGTAGTCATGGTGTGTGTGCATGTGTGTGTGGGTTTCATTATTGTTGGGGTTTTTTTTTTTGTTTTTAAGTTTTCCTTTCTTGGGAATCTCATTAGAATTAGTACTTCTGTGCTAGCCGGGCAATGAGGTGGCTCAGTGGATAGAGCACTAGAGCTAGAGTCAGAAAGACTCATTTTCCTGAGTTAAAATCTGGCCTCAGACACTTACTAGGTGTGTGATCATGGCCAAGCCATGTAACCCTATTTGCCTCAATTTTCTCATCTGTAAAACGAGCCGAAGAAGGAAATGGCAAACTGCCCCAACATCTTTGCCAAGAAAACCCTAAATTGATTCCTAAAGAGTCAGACACAATTAAAAGACTGAACAACAACAACTATACATTAATTGTAGGCAACTTGGTTTTAGTCCTTTCAGAAAGTTGTTTTTTTTTTCATGAAATGATACTCATATATTCAGGGTACCTCATTGATTATGAAGTTCCATACAAAGATATGGATCGCAACCTGTTCATAATGATAATGGCTGAAATTTTTATAGGGCCTTAAAGCATCCAAAGCACTTTACATACTTAATTGCATTTGAGTTTCATGATAGATCTGTCAGGCGATCCTTATTTGTGTGGCATTGTTCTTCCCATTTTACAGATGAGGAAATTAAAGTTCCTAAAGGGGTTACCTGTGTCATTAGCGTTTACATGAGGCCATGTTTTTCCACCAGGCAACGTAATATAGTTTGAATGATGCATTTGGATAGAAGATGTGGCATCCCATTCTGACAGCGACTAGCTGTGTGAACATTTCTCTAGAATGGCCTATGGTGACCCAAGTCACTCCCTTAATCCTTCACAGTTAGCTATTTGGGAAACCCATGATTAGTAAATAATTATTACAGAGAGCAGTGTCTTGTTATCGGTAGTATAGATTAGGAGGGACCCAGAAGCCTATAAGTAGCTCTTGCACATAAGAAAAAGTGGCAGGCCATGGAACACTGGGCAGGCAAATTCAACCTACTGAATTGTCACAAGAATTCCCGTCTCCTCCTTCTTGCTTGGTACTGATTCCCTGATGCTCATCTTCTTGGATCCAGGCTTCCCTCTTCTATATTTTTTGGGGGGTGGGGGGGAAGGGAATCTCCATCATAAAAAAAAAACATTCTGTTCTGGTTCCCCTGAAAAGATGCTCCTCATCTTATTCAGTCTTCATCCCAGTGCTCCTAGTCCCATTTATGGTGACTTCTACCTGCATGTACTCTGGGGGGGTGGGGTGGGGAGGGGTGGGGGTGGAGGTCTGCTACTAGATGTTCAGTGAAAGAATTATAATGACATAGAACTATAGTTTATTCAGAGATTGAAACATTACAATTCAGAGATTGAAACATTACACTTATCTCTTATTTTCTTGTAAAAGTATTGTATCTTGTTGAACATATTTCATGCTTCTGATAACACCATTATACCAAGAAAACATATCCTGTCCTTTCATATTAGAAAGAAGGTCGGCCAGTCGCTACACAATCAAGGATTAGAGAAGAATTAAACCAAATTGCAAGAGTGGTTGAGACATTTTGCATACATTATGGAGCAGAGAACATTGTAGCAAGCACACTGGCCTCACTATCAATTATTCCATTACAAAAAGTCAGAAACAATGGTTTTGAAAAGGCTCATAGACAGATCACTCTTCCTTTTACTGTCTGCTTATGGTGTATTAGCCAATTCCAGGGAGAAACTGACCCACTTGAATAATTCCATTTAACCAACCAAGTGAACAAGCAAATTCAATCTGATTTTTAAAGCTATGCATAGAGAATTGTCAGGTGATTTTAGCAAAGCCACTTGCAGGCCTAGCAAGGATATACATTGTGCTGATAAGATGCATTAATAATATTCACTAAAGGGAAAAAAAAATTTTCTGATTTTTTTCTACTTAAACCCAGCCTAAGATCCTCTTAGATAGCCACCCTATTTTTGAAAAAATGTAAGCCCTCAGCTCATGTACATACATTAATGAAGAGTGAATTATATAGAGAGAGTAAAACAAATGAAATAGAATGTAAGCTCCTTGAGAGCACACAGTACTTTTTTGTGTGTTTCTTTAGTTCTATAGTACCTTCAACTCCTATGTCTAGCATACAGGCCGTGATTAACAAATATCTGTTTCTTTGAAATTAATTAAATAAAAGATTGAAAGTGCAATGTTGAACACATTCATCTTTGTGTGGTAGAAAGAATACAGAGTCAAAACAGTCAGGTTATAATTCTGCCTCTGCCACTAACTACTTTAAGGACTTCTCAGAGTCTCCATATCTTCACCTATATGATGAGGACTTTAAATGGGATGATTGCTAAAGTCTGTTCTTAAAACATTTTATAACTCAATGATCCAAACCAGGTATAATATATTTATTTCTTCAGCAGTAGCCAGTATATCAATCATCACCAAACCTTACACTATTCTCAGTCAATTCTAACTGATTTTGAGCAGAGATGATGGAGCCTAGCGATATCTGTTGGGCTCAAGGGAGGGACAATGGAAAGAGTATTGTATTTTCATTCAGAGGACCGAGATTTGAATCATGACTCTGCCACAGAGTCTCTGTAACTTCAGGAAAGTCATTTGACTTTCAGCACCCCAGGCTCTTCATCTTTAACATGAGGGCTAAATAGATTAAATGATCTCTTCAGTGACTCAGTTCTAAAATTGAGGATGTTATTATCTTCAGTGGCAGGTGTAATGTACTGTCTCTTTAGGGTTTAGTGCTGAGTTAAGCCTATGCAGAGTCGTGAAAAAAAATGTGAATCTGAGAGATAGTTGCTAGGAGTTAGTCCAAGAATTGTGAGACAAGGGGTTGCTTAGATTTGAATGTGACTAGCTCTTATAAACTATGGACAAGATATGGACAAGAAAACAGCAATATAATTATGGAATGAGTTCAGTATATCTGATTATAGTCTGGAGAGAGAGAGAGACAGAGTCACAGAGACAGAGACAGATTGAGATTAAAGGACATATTTCAAAACTATACCAGGTAAGCTTGAAATTAAAAATTATAGATTCTACAGTTGCTTTGGAAGAGTGAGTTCATTTGAGCAGAGAAAGATTGGAGGCAGAAAATAAGAGAAATTACTCAGCAGACTTACATGTTTAGATGAGATGTTGGATCCAGTGAGGTTAGTCAAGCACAATGTGCATAAACTCAGATTAACAACGGAATAATCTTTTCTAGCTATATTCATCGAGGAAAGTTAATAGAGAGTTTCTGAGACAGAAAGAGGAATTGATGTTTACAATGAGAGAATTGTGAGTTATCCTGAGCACATGGGCTTTTCTTGCTCGAGTGCTTTGGGTATTTGACAGCCTTTCTGTAAGTATATACTTCCTCTTTTGCCTCCACCAGGTAATTATTAGAAAATCATCATCCGTGTAGGTTATGTCATATTTATTATTCATTACTTTGCTTTAACATGGGAGTGTTGATATTATTTTGCCTTATTATTATATAAATTGTTATGTTTAAGACCTAAAAGTGATATAAGTGTCTAGTTTTGCAAATAGAAATACATACCTAGGGGCTTAAGAGTGGGACCAGTGAGAAAATAAAGTACATTTCCTTACAACAAGATTACCACTGATTCTCTGAGGGAAATTGAGGCAATCATATGGTGATGATCTTTTTCTGCTCCCCTAGATTTACCAAGGTAAGGACAAATTAGAGTGTGTAGGTCATCTCAGGGAGTGAGTACTTGCCCACATACCCAGATTGTGTCATTACAGTGTAGATAGGTCACCCCCATACCCACACCCACACCTATTATGCAAGGGAAGGTATTATGTCATTTCTGAGAGTGATAGATATTACTTTGTACATAAAAACCAACCTAGGTGCAATTTTTACTTGAGTTTTGCTAGATTTGATAATATAAATATGGAACATCCACAAAGAAACTTACTGACTTTTTTTTTTGAGGCAATCAGAATTAATTGACTTGCCCAGGGTCACATAGATAGTAAATTTCTGAGGCCAGATTTGAATTCAGGTCCTCCTGACTCCAGGGCCAGTACTCTATCCACTGTGCCATCTATCTGCCCAAAATTTATTGACTTTCATCAAGGAAATGACAGCCAGCGAATAAGTAAATTTAGCGAGATAAATTTAGTGCATGAATTCAGTGAGATAAACACTCATAATCTTACCGACCTCTTTTTAACTAGTATTTGTTTTCACGGCTGAATATCCCAACTAGGTAACACTGTATATATATGTTTATCATCTACTTGCTTAAATGTGCAAAAAGATCACAAGTAAAGGTGAGTCCTAGGTTGAATGAATACAAGCTGCAGGAGTGTGGGTTTGGTAAACGCTTGGATTTATTGTTGTAAAGATTGATCTGGGGGTGGGGGAAGAGTAGGAAGTGTGACAGGTGAGGACTGTCAGCTCCCACCTTTTTGATCCTGCTTTGAATAAAGAGCATTGAGAAAGTCTCTAGCTATTCTGAGAAACACCACTAAAGATGGTCTCCCTTCCAGAAAATAACCTAAAAGATAGGGAGAGAGGGTAGTGATCAGACTCTTTTCAAATCTCTTCATGATTTGTCCATGTCCTAGAAAATACGTCTTGTAAATTGGATTGAACCGCAGTGAATGACCATCTCACGGTGAGAGTGGTTGATGTACCTCCTATTTACAGATGGCAGGGCTGCACTGATAGACAGAGAAATAGTACATTTCAGTGGGAAGAGAAGTTTAGCCCTGGGAAGTCAGAACGAAAATGAACTGGAATAAAAATAAATCTCGCTCCACAGTAATTCACAGAACTCCACATAGGTTATGAGATTGCATAGGAGAAGGAAATCTTTAGGCTCTTCTCTGGGTAACGACCCAGTAGTGAAATAAAATCCCAAATATCCAAAAATAGGGAAATGTTAGAATGGATGAACAGCGTTAAAATGTACCCGCCATTCAATCAATAGGAAAACCTTTTTTAGTTGGCTATTTTTACATACCGATCTACCTATCTATCTATCTACCTATCTGTCTGTCTGTCTGTCTATCTATCCTGCTATGTTACTATCATCTTGTCATTATTGTCATCGTTATCCAGAATACCTTAATAAAACATATAATAAATCACAGAGTTGGATATAATCCTTAAATCATCTGGTCCAACCCATTCATTTACTAGATGAGGAAATCAAGACTCAGAAACCTGAAACCCTTACACAAAAGGTACAAGGCAGCCTGCATTTGGGGATGATTATTTGCATTATGAAATTACATTTTTTTTCTTTTACAAAATAACTTGCTGTAGGATTTTATTTGTTTTGTCATGAGCTCATCCGGTTTGTAGAATATATCTTGTGATTTCACCCCTCCCAAATTATATTCCTAATTGTTTTCAGATCACATCTGATGTACTCAGTGCATTATTGCTGAATTATATAAAGCAACCACTTCCATCACCAGCTATTTCCTTGGCTATTTATCTACTAGATTGGAAACTACCATGCTACCAGGTTGAGAGAAGAGTTCATACCTTCAAAAAGCTTTGCAGTCTAGTTGGAGACACATGGCTCATGTATATGGATTATCAACTTTATTAAAGTTCAGTGTATAATGAAATCCTTAATTGTGTAATTTCAAATATAAATACAACAGGAATTGAAGATGGAGGTCAAAGAGGGCTAAAGACAAACTGGGAAGCTTTGGAGAATGGAGAACTTTCTTTGTACTATCCAGCATGGGCAAAATCTTGATGGAGATGACAGAGGAGCTCATTTCAAGTGAGGGGAAGGGCAAGGAGGTGGGAATGAGCACAATGTATACTCATGCCATTAAGGAGACTGGCCTGACCAGAAGGGATCATGAAATTGAGGGAAGGATACTAGGAATATCAATTGTTCAGGCAAAATAGTAAACAACTAATTAATGAGACTGTGAAATAATGTTTTTCAAATAGTAAAAAAAGAAGGGTTAGCTTGGTAAATAGAGCATTGGGCCTAAAGTCAAAAAGACCTGAGAGTCAAATCCAGCTTTAGACACTTAGTAGGCAGTCACTTAACCTCTGTTTGCCTCAGTTTCCATAACTGAGAAATGGAGTTAATAGTAGCACCTATCTCCCAAGGTTGTTCTGAGGATCATTTAAAATAACATTTGTTCAAAAATAAAAGCACTTAATAGGGTATCTGAAACATAGTAGACACTATATATATATATATATATATATATATATATATATATATATATATATATATGCACATATATATATATTATACATACATAGGCACTTAATAAATGCTGTTGATTTGACTCATGTATGAAACTACTTTAGAAGGCAGTGCTAGAAGACTCTTTCAAGAACAATCACCTATATTGAGAGACAAGACCAAAGAGGACAAGTGACTTACCTAGAACCACACAGGTAGTTACTCACAAAGCCAGTGTTTGAATCAACAGCTTCTAATCCCACATCCAATATTCTATCTATTATGCCACATTGCCTCCCTAATGTACAATGAAAATGGTGTAGCATAAGTGTATGATTTTCCCCTACTGGTCACGATGAATAGAACATTTAAGAATCATCATCATCATAATTATTAGCATCCACTAACACAAAAATCCTTCCCCTCATGTCAGCATACAGGTGCCCCTGTGTTATTAAAGCGTACACCAATGACACATATGGTCTAGCAGGTCTTAAGAGCTAAAGGTGTTAAAGACAATACTTAGTGACACAATGACACATGGGGACCAGAACACCCTAACTGTGGTGAGAAAAGTTCATCACTGGAAGGTGATCAGTTGGTGATTTGTTGGGTTTTGGTTTTATTTGTTTCATCTCAGCAATTCACAAATACAGTCTACAAAGACGTGAATAAACTATGTCTCCACCTCTATAGGTAGAGAAAATGACCTTTTTAATAAAATCACAGATCTTGGAAGTATTAATATGGTAACAGCTCATATAAACACAACATCTGTGTTTTCCAATGTGCTTCCTATGCATCAAACCAGTGATTGAGGTTGTATACATAAGACTTTGTTAGTTAAAACCATTAGGATCTCAACAACGTATTCTTTCCAAATATCCTCACCACATAACTCTTTCACATGTAATTTCACAAGTTTGCCACAAGAGGGCCCATCCAACATTGTTGCTGTTCACTCTTTTAAGTCATGTCTGACTTCCTGTCGCCATTGGAGGTTTGCTTGGCAAAGAAATTGGAATGGTTTGTCATTTCCTTCTCCAACTTCTTTTATTTTTGTGGAAACTGAGGCAAACAGGGAGAAGTGTCTTGCCCAAGGTCACACAGCTACTCAGTGTCTGAGGCCAGAATTGAATTCAGGAAGTCTTCCCCTTTCAGCATTATGAGGACATTTTTTATGTCAAGATTTACATGGCTACCAATGGAGCACTTGAGTTATCCAGTGGTTATCCCTCATCTCTTCTTTCCCTTATATATTTAATTGATAGCATCTTTTATCTTGTCTCTACTGCTAACTTCTTTCTTTATAATATGTCTCAACAGTTCAAGGTCTCTCCATGCTAGAGCAATGAAGTGATGTGGTGGGTGTGGGCATTCTGCAATTCATTAACAATACACATATTGTTAATCCCGTTTTATAGATTTGACCTTGAGGTGGTAATTGACTTGCTTCAGACAGAAATCTAATAAGTATTGGAAACAAGACTGAGATCCATGTCTTTTGACTTTAATAGGATCCAGTGATTTTTACATGGTGCTGCTCTACCTAACCGGATTAATATTTCTCTTAGGTGCTGGCACATTAAATCATTATGGGTCTACCGTTTTCCAGTATGTTTCCAAATTGCCTATGTAGTGGAGTCCCTCTCTTTTTAAGACTAATAGAACTCATCATACTAATAGTGTAATATTATGTAAATGCATTTTATCAAAATAGCTACTATCCATAAGTAGTTTATTCTCTATATCCCTAATGCAATGTATCAAAAAATAACTCATTTGTCACAGTGAGACAGTTCATTAAAATTCAGTCACCACTTGGCCAGGATAAAACAGCAACAGTATAAAAATTGATGTTGCAAAACTTAACAAATGGGGGAGTAAGAAAAGTGCGATTCAGGAAATTGCAGGCCTGCCCTCTGGGGCCATTTTGGGGTCACTTGTCGGAATTTTAATATTCCAATTGTTTTACAGAAAGTCTCTAAGTTATTAGGCTGGGCGGGAAGCCAATTTACAACTAGATGACTGCAATATCGAGGGCATTCCATAAACGAGACGTGATGTCACTCGGGACACAAGGGTGAAAACGTTGTTGATCACTGGGTTGCAATTCACTTTTACAACTAAATTATCACACGGTTTGGAGAGCCTGCTTCACTTCATTTGGATTTGCCTATGTCATTTATTTGTTTATTTACAAATGTTTTTATTGGTTTTTTTTTAAAGAAAATACCTCTCATTTCCCAATTTCCCTATAAACACATCAAAATAAAATCTCCCCTTATAGCAACAACCACCATAACAACAAAAGTATAGATGAACAAAACAACATATTGGTCAAGTCTGTTAATGTATGCCTAGCTTCATTCCTAGAAACTACCACTTCTCTGCTGAAAGAAAGGATATTTTTTATATACTTTAGAGAAAAGTCTATTTTGCCTTAGTTCTCTCATTATCATTTGGAGTGTTGGCTCTTTTTAGACTAAAGTGTGGTATGACTGATGGGGTTGTGATCCATTGTGTGTGTGTGTGTGTGTGTGTGTGTGTGTGTGTGTGTGTGTCTGTGTCTGTGTGTCTGTGTGTGTGTGTGAGAGAGAGACACAGAGAGACAGAGACAGAGAGACAGAGACAGAGAGTATTCAGTGAAGCTTATAGGATTCTTTCTTACAATAATGTTTTTAAAGACATAAAAGAAAATATATGAGATTATAAAGAAAACCAATTAAACTGAAGTTCAGTTATCAAGATATTTTAAATAAATGAGTTTGCAGATTCCACCTTAAGAACTCCTGCCTTGGATTAGCACATAATAGGCACATGACAAGTACCAAGTAAATATGAATTGATTAATCAGTATTTGCTTACCATTTACGGTATTCTAGGCACTGTGCTAGTAGGCAATCGGGATGGGAAGGCAAAAATGAAAAAGTTCTTGCCCTCAAGCAGTTTGCAATCTATTTGACAGAGCCATATACACATTATGTATATGCAAAATGAATACAAAAATATATATAAGTTAATGGGGGGTGGGGATTACTCACAAACAGGAGGACCAGAAAGGTCTCAGGTAGGTCGTGACATTTTATCTGTTCTTGGAAGGAAGTGAGAAATGTGTTGGACTAAAAGAGAGTTCTGCTATCGATAGCTACATTGCTTTCTCTTGATGTCTCATATTAAAAATGTGAAAAAGCTGATCCTTTAAAATTTGCTCTTAAAAGATGCTTTGTCCTTTCTCAAATCACAGCAGCATGAATTTTAATATAAAATTATAAAAGCATCTAAATCTGTCATTGAATGAGGTTGATTCTTAGACAATAACCTAAGGGACCATCAGGTTTAGAATTTCACACCTATTCAGAGTGCCTGGAGGTAATTGAACCAACTCTAATCCATTAGCCACTGCTACAAAATGGGGGGAAAATGGAATTGAGTGGTAACTATTGAAAAGAATAGTCAAGTCTCCTGCCTTCCTTCCTCTCCCCCACCTCATTCGTCTTCTATCAATCCTGATTTTTAACTTTTTCTTTCTCATTTTATAACATTATTGTCTGTTTGGGTTTTCCAAGAACATAGTTTCCTTCCATAGTAATCGTAATACATGTTTATAAAGAGCCTTTAATAAAAAATTTAGTCTTTACTAGTGATTAATCTCATTGTCTTAAAAAACCCTTCCCTGATATTGATTAACAATTTATCTGTAATTTATCGTCTTCATGAATTGCCTGGGAGACGGAGGAGTTAATTGAATTGACTGAAGTCACACAGTCTTTATATGTGAAGAGTAAGACTTGCCCAAGAAGGAATGAAACAAGCATTTATTAGGTGCCTACTTTCTGGCAAGTACTGTGTTAAGCATTTTACATATATTATCTCAATTGTTCTTCACAACAACCCAGAAAGGAAGGTCCCATAAAATGCAAGGAAAGTGTAATAGGAATAAAGGAAAGATCCCACCAAGGAAATGTGGTAATACAGTAGGACGGGAAGAATTCTTTTCATTGGGGGAGGGGGAAGGAGGCCATATGGAGAATGTGAAACCTGAGTTGAATCTTAAAGGAAAAATAATAATGCTGAAATGTGATTCTAAAATATTCCTCTGAGTCATTGAGTACTTCTTTATACCCAATTTGCTGTAAATAGACCCTTTCAAGTGAGTTCTTTGAAAATATCTTAGACAAGATAGAGAGTTCTTCCAGTGATGAAACACACATTTTTTGTAACCGAAGCATCTGTTTAATAAAATATGTATCTCCGTGTGCACTAAATAATAAACCACATAGACAGGCATGTTGTAGCTAACCAAGCACAGATATCATGTACAGAAATGTCATAAATATTTGTATTTCTGTAAGCCCATCATTTATTTGGATAATGTAATCCTTTATTGGGGCACAGTGAACAGGGGATCAGCATTAGAGATGAGACCTCGATGGCTCAGTGGACAGAGCACTGGGACTGGAGGCAAGAAGATTCGAGTTCAAATAAGGCCTCAGACACTTACTAGCTATGTGACCCCGGGCAAATCACTTAACTTCAGTTTCATGAACTATGAAATGGTAATAATAACAGCACTTGCCTGTTGTGTTTGTTATGAGGATCAAATGAGATAATATTTACTTTATTGAAAAAAGGTTTAGCCGGTGGTGGGAGCGGGAGCGGGGTTTGGGGGTCACAATAGGACACGGGCCTTGGCAAGAGCAGGCTGCCCTCCACAGCACCATGGCTACGCAGCCGGGGGTGGCTACAGCTTGCTGGAGGAGGAGTACATGCGGCTCACGGAGAGCCTGCACACCAAGATGATGGCCATCAAGTTGCTCTCCATTGAAATCGGCACGAAGTGAAGCATCAGAACAGAATGCTGGCCGAGATGGACTCAGAATTTGATTCCACCATCAGTTTCCCGAGCAAGACCATGGGCAGGCTGAAGGTCCTGAACCGGGGGAGCCAGGCCAAGCTTCTGGCCTACATGGCCCTTTTCTCTTCTTTTGTCTTGTTTGTCATTTATTGGATCATTAAATTTAAAAAAAAAAAGGTTTAGCCTATATCAATGTGTTTTCCCTTCTTCTGCCTTCAATTCCACGATCTACCACTTATCTATGCAACTTTGATCATACTTCTTTGGGTCTCAAACATCTAAAACTATTGCCTTAGTGTGCTCAGTCATTTTTCATTCAGGTCCAATTCTTTGTGATCACATTGGAGACTTTCTTGACAAAGATACTGGAGTAGATTGCCATTTCCTTCTCCAGCTCATTTTACAGATAAGAAAACTGAAGCAAATAGACTTAAGTGACTTGTCCAAGCAGCTATTAATTGCCTGAGGCCAGATTTGAACTCAGGAACATTAGTCTTCCCTGAACTCTATCCACAGCATCACCTAGCTGCCCTGGGATTAGAGTAAGTGGTCTCTAAAGCCCTGTCCAGTTCTAAACCTCTTATCCTGTGGGAAAATGAAAGAATATGGGAATGACTGATTCAAGCATATATTGAATTCCAAGTCAGAGAAGCAGGCTCTCCATACTCCCAAGCTCCATGATATCAGAAACATCAGATCAGAGAATTTTTGAAAGGTAGACACAGTTGTCAGCGCCTTCCTCATGATCCTCACAAAGCATCACACCTAGACCTGTTTCTGACTCACTTCAAAATAGGCATGATTTCCTCTTTCCATCTTGGCATCAGCCATAAACTCCATATAGAAACATGACTTCTACCCTTCCTCTCCCATCCCCAACTTTCCATATCCTTCCTAAAAGCGGAACAGCAGAATAACAGTAGCTTTCTTCCCTTGCTTGAGATCTCACTAACAAGGTTAACTTCAAAAGGAGCAATCCTACCCACCCACCATGTGCTAATAAACACCTATTTACCCAGGCTTTGATTACTGCTTTTCACCCTCCCAACAAAGCTGGGAATGTGACATAACGGCCACTTTTGAACAGCAAGTGGGACTTTGATAGAGTATAAATACACTGGGGAGAGCCTGTGCAGACTACTGTGTCTGTTTACAAAGGGAAACCTACCTATGGAGGCCCTCTGAAGACTGGCAAGGAGACATAGATGTATGACCCTAATATGGGAATCAACCACAGTGTTCTCCCAGAGAATTTGGTATAACTCCAAGTTATAAGGTGTCCATATCAAAGTTTTCAGTAAACAATAGTACATGCATGAAATAGAATGAAATGCTTGTTGGGAAACTGAAGGGCATCAAGGAACAGATGGGACACATGTTTGGAATTAATATCTAAGGACCCCCTCAACATTTCTTGGCAGCTCCCTATACTTCAAAGAGGAAAGGCTGCCATTGTTTCCAATTTCTCTAGGTAAAATTTTCATGTACAGGAAATCACTTGTAAACTTAAAATTAGTTACTTCTTAGACTGATCTTGTCAGGAGAGAATCCTCTTTACCAGTATACTATATGATTATCAAAATAAAATATTTTCTTAATAACTTCATGAAAGTGATTCAGAGGTGCACTGTGGGAAAAATGCTGAGTATCTGGTATTCTGACGCTCATATTTCTAGAGAAGAGATTCTTAGTTTGTGATCTGTGAACTTTTCAGTGTGTTTTATATTTTGACAACAATATTTCAATAGACTTGCTTTCCTTACTAAAAAGTTATTTTGAGTGGAGTCCATAGACTTCACTAGATGGTCAGAGAGGTAAACAAAAGGCTGAGAACTCCTACTCTAAGATTATCAATATATGTATAGCCACATTCCCTGAATAATATTCTAATGTTTTGTTCCAATATTTACTATGGTGTTTATTAATTCATTTTGAAAATTAATTTGAAAAAGCTATCATCACCCAAGAGCTTAGAGGAACTTTTATTCTGGTTGAGTCATCTATTGCTGTCTAAATCTAGCCCATAGGACTCTCTTCTCAGGTTTATTTAGATGGTGTTCCTATTCATTGGCTCCTAATGCTTTTCTTTTCCTCCAAAAGTGACTATAACCCCCCCGCTTCATCAAATCTAAGATGAACTACCTAGATTTTTTTCCCCTAAATTCCTGAGAGCCACTGAAAGAGACCAGAAATAGGCAAATGCCTTCTCTCAATGCTCTTCTTTTGTATTCCACTCCTCCTTTTTCATTATTCACAGCAAAATCAAGTTATTTAGATTTAGCAAGGTCTGAATCTGGTCCAAATGAACAAAAGTATCCACAAAGCATATTTACATTTCTTAAATGAAACACTAAATTAGCTTGGAATTTAAAGGATCTTTTTAAGCCATAATACTAAGTTTGATAAGCTGAAAAGTTTCATGAAATAAAGATGAACCCAATACAGAAACTGGAATTTTCTTAAAAGGGCAATTTTAAAACTGATATCATACATGATGAATGAAGTGTTTGTGTTTTCTTTTTTTTTTATTCCCAGACTTTGATTTCATTGGTCTTGGGAATTCTCAATAATAAAACTCCCTTTATCAGTGTAGATCAACAACTATCCTATAACTTAAAGTTTTGGATAAAGAAGCACTTAATACATTTTTTCTTTATATCATAGACACCTTTGGGAATCTGGTGAAACTTATGGACCTCCTCCCAGAATCATGATTTTAAAGACAAAAAATAAAATTCATAGGATTACAAACAAAACCTATTATGTTGAAGTTATCAAAAGATATATTATTTTTAAAAACTAAATCCATGGACCCCAGTTAAGAGACACTGTTTTTGTCTATATTGTGTAGGATATTTGAACGTCAGTTTATCTGCCCAGGGTCCCACGATAGTCTGTATTAGAAGCAGGACTTGAATCCAGAGCTTGTTGACAAGGCTAGCTTAAGATAGTTCTCTATCCACTATTCTATGCCACTTTTCTCACATGAGCAACCAATATCAGTAGTAATTATTTTTATTCTTACGATTCACATATATCCTCAAATATTCCAAAGGATCCCTGATCTCTTTGATGGGAAGATTCATTGCAATGCTGGGAATCAGAGTTCTTCCATACCTACCTGTCCATCTTATGCAATTTTCATCCATGTCCTCCATCAGACAGAAGGCTCTGTCGAATGTGCTGAAGAACTTCCTAGACCTTGCATGACTAGGCTGCCAGTGGAGCACACGGGCTGTCCATCTTTTGTCCCTTTTGTCCTTCTGATCACATGACCAACATAAGCTGACTTTATATAGTATTTTTTAAATTTGCAAAATGCTTAATGTATTTGTTCTCATTTGAGCCTCAAAACAGTCCTCTTATCTACCTGAAGTATCATTATCCTCATTTTACAAATGAGGACACTGAAACTGAAAGAATTAAATTATTTGCCCATACACATCTGTATCAGCAAGCACCCTAGCATACCTAGGGCGGCTACTAGCACAGGTTCTTAGATCTGCTTTTCTAAAGGAAAGCAACTCAAAATGGGTTAACAATCTTACTTTAATCAATCAAATATCATTTACCTAGTTCAGGGGAAAAAGTCGGCACCCTGAACTTCAGAAAATACATAGAGAAGTTACAAACAAACAGAAAAAACAGATCAGTAGACGGCTTCCAGCATCTGACCATTACATCAGTTACCTAGTCAGTTACCAGAGAGGGAAGCACCAACATCTGGGTTTTTCACAGCTGGGGGGCTCAACGGCTGCCCAGAGTCTCATCTGGCCAAATCACACAACTCTTCTCAAA
>CM053580.1:29291085-29376085 GCA_028627135.1 Pseudochirops cupreus
AAACAGATCAGCAGAGGGCTTCCAGCGTCTGACCATTACATCAGTTACCTAGTCAGTTACCAGAGAGGGAAGCACCAACATTTGGGTTTTTCACAGCTGGGGGGCTCAACGGCTGCCCAGAGTCTCCTCTGGCCAAATCACACAACTCTTCTCAAAGTGAGCCCCAAACCAAAACCTCACATCAGGGCGTATATATAGCCTTCTCCTGGCTTGGAGAATGTCACAGCCCTCTAGACCCACTGCCCAATCACAAAGCTACAAGGCATGGGCATTCCTGGAAAACAAGCCTGACGCCACAGGCTCCACGTGACCACACTCAGCCTGTTAGGGAATAGAGTATACTTTCAAATATCCAAGGGTCCTCAGGGTCACGTAGACACTTTAGCAAAGGGCCTAGGGGCAGGGAAGATCTTCAGATTCCCATAACAGGAGGTGACATACCAATGGTGAAATTAGAACTCAGGTCTTCCTAATTCCAAATTCATGATCCTCTCCTGTCAACACTGCCCTCTGGGCACAAATAGGAATGAGGGTGACTGCAATACAGTAGAGCAATATATATTACATGCTAGATCCCCTAGATCAGTGATCTGGTTGCAGACCTTTGGTGTGGTGAAGTGACAGATAAATTATTGAACTAGGATTTGATCTGGGGGGGTTAGAACATTATATACATACACACATATCTATATGCATACGCATACGCACGCACACATATCTATACCCACACGCATACGCACGCACACATATCTATACGCACAAGCATACGCACGCACACATATCTATACGCACACGCATATGCACGCACACATATCTATACGCACACGCATATGCACGCACACATATTTGTGCATATTTATACGCACCCGCATACGCACGCACACATATCCATACGCACACGCATACGCACGCACACATATCCATACGCACACGCATACGCACGCACACATGTCCATATGCACACGCATACGCACGCACACATATCTATACGCACACGCATACGCACGCACACATATCTATACGCAGACGCATACGCACGCACACATATCTATACGCACACGCATATGCACACACACATATTTGTGCATATTTATACGCACCCGCATACGCACGCACACATATCCATACGCACACGCATACGCACGCACACATGTCCATACGCACACGCATACGCACGCACACATGTCCATACGCATACGCCCGCACACATGTCCATACGCACACGCATACGCACGCACACATGTCCATACGCACACGCATACGCACGCTCACATGTCCATACGCACACGCATACGCACGCACACATATTTCTGTAACATGCAGTGACTCATTTTTACTTAAATTATACTCACTGCACAATTCTCGACAAAATATCCCACAACACAAATTACGGCCGCATTAAATTGCATTAGATTTCATTATCAAACTACCATCGTCATCATCCCTCGATAGCCCAAGAAAATTGGGGACATGAGCTAATTCTCTGGACCCAAATAAAAAGTCTTCTGCCAGCGTGTGTGAGCACAAGAAAGCCCAATGTTTTTGTTGCCTCTTTAAAGAGCCACATCAATTTCCAAATGAAAAGATCTTCAGGTGTTTTCCCAGATTCCCAACATAGATTGTACCCAATTATTACCTATGCTGTATTCTACAATGACTTTTGCATCCACAAGCCATGCACTTGGCCATGACCTTGTTCCTAAGCAAAGAGTGTGTGTTTGTGTGTGTGTGTGTGTGTGTGTGTGTGTGTGTGTGTGTGTTTCCCTTCAAGAGATGACTTTAAAGAAAGATCTTGAAACCAAAAGCATCTTTCCCCCAAAGGTCACAAAGTCCTTGGCGTTCCTCTTCCCCTTCGTTGCTCATTCTTTATACCTGTGTGCCATTGGCTGAAATGTTGGAATGTTTTTTTCAGCCCTGGTTTCCAGCCTCCCTTCATTGTTTGATCATCCTCTAACGTCATAATCCTCACTGCTTTTCAGTGCCTTTATTTCCCCATGGCAACAGAGATTCAAATAAAAAATGGTGGGAATTGTGAGTCAAGCAGAAATCTGTTATTCAGGAATAAATATCTGTAGTAAAGACAAAAGTCAGCACTCCTCTCTCCCCAGTCAGAGCTGGACAACTGCCCCCTAAGCACCATAGGGCAGCATCTGGACCCACAGAGAGTGGTGAAACCAACTAGTCAAGTAAAATTTTTTTCCCTTAACATTGTTCCCACCCTGCCCCCACCCTTGGTATGAAAAAAACAGTTATTTTATGAAGTCATGTTATTGTTTTGGGACAGGTTTGAACATATACCTTGAACCTGGATGGCCAGAGTAGATACTTCTCCTTGCTTACTGAAGCCAATGTTTCAGATCTACTTTCCAATGGTAATGAGAGATGATTGTCTTCTCTACCGAAACATCTGGCTTTACCAATCAAAGTAGGCAGGAAATAATTGACTCTTTCATGGCCCATGCAGGAAGATGAGGAAAGGGGAAATTCTCTAACCTAAACAGATTTAACTAAGGTTACTGATCTAACTGAAAGAATGAATTGCTTCCAGAAAGAAATCATTACTATTTTGACTGAGGGGCCCCAAGATGCCAACCTTTTCTATCTTCTCAGTAGGGCGTGTGCATTGATTGCTTCCTATTCAATCCTTCTTCCATTCTGTTCATCTTTATTTGAACAGATAAAGATAAGTGGATCTTATGGAACAAACTCATTGGGAGTGAAAGTCAAGTCAGGGCACTGGCCTATGTAAATTTCTTTTTCTCAGAAGCTCCTGAAAAGACATGTCCTATCCCTTATCTCCAAGTGCTCATCAGCCTGGAACACCTTCTGTCCCTTATCTGTTCTGCTCAAAGAATTGTAAGATCATAGATTTAGAGCCTAAACAAGACTCCTTAACTTCCCTCATATCATGGACTTCTTTAGGCAATATGATGAAACCTGTGGACTCTTTCACAGCATAATATTTTAAATGAATAAAACAAAAAAAAAAATAAAACAGAAAAGAAACAAATGACATTGCAAAGGAATTACATTGAAATATAGCAATAAAAAATTAAATCCAAGTTATGGATCCCAGGTAAAAAAAAAAACTCCTACCCAAAGGGTCCTTTGTCTAATTGTATTGTTTAATAGGTAAGGTTGAGTCCAGACAGCTGAAGTCATTTGCTCAAAGTCATATACATAGTAAGTGACAGATCAAGGTCTTCAGACTCGAAATCCAGGATTCTTTTTATTAACTCCTTCGTCCTGAGCCATTTTCTACCCACCCTGTTCATCCTGAGTTACCTTCTGTCTTTCCTCTCCAGTGTTCATTCATGGTGGAGTTATCTCTGCTCTTCCCGAGATGTGTGTGTGCATGTGTGTGTGTATGCAGGGCGCAGGGGTGGGGGAAAGAGTGTTGTCCTGACTCACAGGGTTAGAATGGAGTGAATTCAATAGAAGATCATTCCAATGTAAAGAGATGTAGACTGAGAATTGGTCCCAGAATTATCATCCCCCATGAACTTAGGTAATATTACTGTGACCCTCAAGTCAATAACATAGGTAGATTTCTTTCTTTCTTTTTTTTAAAGAATATTGAATGATTTCCTATGAAATGTACAGATGTGAGAGATGTCACCACAGTCATTCAGTGGTTGAAGTCATTGTGATAACAGATTTAGAACTGGAACGGAACCTTAGACTTCACACAGTCCAATCCTCTCATTTTACAAATAAGGAAACTGAGGCCTACACAGGTAAAGTGATGTATGCAAAGTTACATGGGTAATAAGTAACAGAGCTTAGATTTTAGAGCTGAGATTTAAACCCATGCCCTTTACCTCCAAATTCAGTTCTCTTTTTCACTGCATGCAGTGCCTTCCTTTGGACCCTAAATACTTTCTTGTTTTATAGAAGCAATGTATTCCAGTAGCATTATGTTCATAGGTATGAGTACCATTGCAAATATAATGTTACACAATCCTAAAAATGATTTTGAAACTGGACTGGGTTCATCATTCAAAAAAAAAATCATCCATGAAAATAATAATATCAAGGTCTTTTACTCAAAGTACTATTGCGAAAATGTTCAGAAAATAAGTCAATGGGTGTGACCTCTGTACCCCTCTAAAAACTTAATAGAAAAAAAGCATTGCTTTGCAGCCCCACGGGCTGATCCAAGTAACAGGTTAGTCATCTAGTGAATGAGACAGGTTAAGTTTACTTAAGTCAGTTTCTAGAATATTGGATTTGTCGTAAATTACCCAAACAATGGTTTCATTTATTTGCCTGCCTAGGTAGATGCTTCCTCTGCTTATTCGTTTGGGTTGGAAGCAGTTTCTTTAAAGGACAGTGATGCCATAAAGTGCAGCCTTTTTTTGGCCTTTATCCTCAGCGATTTCCACAATATCTGGCACATATTAGGTGCTTAGTAAGTGCTGAAATAATAGTGGAATTGGACAATCCTTCAGCACTCTAAGGTAAGGAGACTAGAGGAGGGTGGGGACAGGGTATGATTTTCTATCATAACAAGGCAGGATTTTTTGGAAGACTTATAATGTTATACCAGAAGATGGCATTTTCCCTTACCAAGAGAAATCCCTGAGTTTTCTGACTGGTAAGCAACTGGATTGCTTGCCTTACATAAATTCTTCCCAAGAATAATCTTATAAGTATATAGATAGATCAATCAATAGAGAGAGAGAGGTAGAAGGAGGGAAGCAGAGAAAGAGAGAGACAGAGACAGAGAGAGACAGAGACAGAGAGAGATCATATACACATATATGCAATGTATATGTATACGTGTGTATATGCAATCCATAGAAATTTTCAGATTCCCTAAGAGTTTGCATGGATAAACAAAAAGGCATTTTTTGTTCTTGTCAAAGTTGTTTTGTTTTCTGAAAACTAGGGTTAAAGTCCAGAAAAGGTCTATGCAGATCAAGGGACAATAGTAGACCTTGCTTAAGAAGGATTGGTATCAGTAGAAAGATAAACTGGAAGGGATGGCAGAAATTCCATGATTAACACCCTTGGAAAGCTTCTGTGCGAAGACTGAAACCTGAGTTCTTAGAGCTCAGTCTTTTATCTTTAAGACAGCTTAGCATATCACTAGCCTTCAACTTCCTCAGTTTTGAATATCCTGGTTGGTAAACCATTAAGATGTAGATTAGCTAAACTTCAAACAGGTTTATTTCAGATAGCACCTGGAAATCCACTTGGATTAGCCACCTTCAGATATCATTTCCCTGTCTGTGGGGGTTCATTGAGGAAGGATTTAAATATGCTTCTGTGCAAAGGGACAGCAGGGAGAGAATTCTGAAAAGTGATTCACACTCTCTTATGTGATACATGATAAAGTCTTGGATTTCAGAAATGAAATGCCTTTGTATTTGACACAACACTAACTTTCTCTAAATGGGAGATGGCTTAGTAAATGTCCTTTGTGATTGGCATTTTATCTGAAGGAAAGAGCAACTGACTTGACTTGTAGTTAGGCTATCTCTGAGTTCAAACCCTGCCTCTGCTACTTGCTGACTGTGGGGCTGGGAAAGTCACAACCTGTCTGAGCCTTTTTTTCTTCATATGAAAAATGGAGATTAAATCTACTTCCATATCCTGCAACAGAATTGTTAGAATGATGGAAATATGTAAATCTAAAACTATTACAAAAATATGACTTTAATATTATAAAGATCAGAATGATTCAAAATAGCTCAACAACCCCCTACCACTTTATTCCCTAGAAATAGTTCAAATAACAAGGTACATGTTTATATGAAGAGACAGCATGAAAGAGTGAATAGAGAGCAAGCTTCATACTCAGGAATGCCAGAGTTCAAGTCTTAACTTTGACAGACAGTGAATGTGTGACCTTGGGCAAGTCATTTAACTTCTTAGGGACCCAAGCAATTCTGTACAGAGTAAGTCACAGAACAAATGTTGACCTACTTAGTAGGGAGAATATCTTCACTCACCAAGATTTCCCTACACCAATGAAATCACAGATCTGGTTCAAAACTAGATGGCCAGATGATAGAAAGAAGGAAAATAAGGAGGGAAGGAAGGAAAGAGGAAAGGAAGGAAGGAAAGAAGAAAGGAAGGAAGGAAAGACGAAAGGAAGGAAGGAAAGATGAAAGGAAGGAAGGAAAGAAGAAATGAAGGAAGGAAGGAAGTAAAGAAGAAAGGAAGGAAAGAAGGAAGGAAGGAAAGAAGGAAGGAAGATAGGAAGGAAGAGAGGGAGGGAGGAAGAAAAAGAAAGGAAGAAAGGGCAAAGAAAGAATATAGGTATATTATATAATAAATATATACCACAATACATATATACATATTTATACAAATTTATATACAAACATGTTTATATATATATATATAAATATATTTGTGCAAATCATATTTCTTTTAAAAATCTACTTAATTTTCCTCATAGGTGAGTTCAGATACTGAAAGAATAGCTTTGATGGTCAATGTTGACTTTAGGTTTCCATTTTAGAATCAGACCTGTAACTATGGTGGGACAGTAAGGCCTTTCTCCAGAGCACTGAATTTAGAGGTTGCTAAAAATACTTGTTATCTGCCAGTAGTATCAAAATTACAGAGTTCAGCAGCTAGTAAGCAAAAGAATTAATTAAAAGAGGAAACTACTCATTAGTTCAATATCTGTAAAGAAGATACGTTGCCATCTACCTTGCTGATGCATGCTAAGTACCACTGGGTTTTTCCATCTGACTTGTAACTGAAATCTACTGCATGGTTTCTTTCCTCCTGTGAGAATGTGATCCCCCGGAAAGCAGGGACTGAAGCTTTTCCATTTGTCTGGCAAGTACTCTGAATGTAATATGCTATTAATAAATGCTTTTCTATTCATCCATTTATTCATTCAAATTCTCCACCTGCCTATGGAATGCTTTTCCCATTTAGTCATATGGTAGTCTAGACTTCTATGCATGTCCACAGCTGCTTAGGGCAGGGGTGGTGGTGGCAGAGATGTTTTCCTTGGTTACCAAAAATGCCTAGTCATGATGTAGCCCTGTTCAGACCACAATCATCATTTTCGGGTTAGTTCTCAAGAGAATTTATTATAATTTTCAGAAAAGAAAATGGAGTTTAGAATGACATAACATGAGTTATACTGCTGCATTCTTATCTCATAAGTTATCTGAATAGTTCTCTTCATTTATACATCTCACTATATATGTTAATTTCCATTGATTGATTTATGTGACAATCTCTCAAGGCCCCATAGTTTCATGAGCCCCTCTGTGCCCTCTGAAGGAAGCAAGCACAGTTCATTTTGTAGATGGGGTCTCCTTGAACTGTTGTGAGTATAAGAAAGTCTTTCCACAGATGAGTAACACTGTGTGATGAGCCCTTATTAAAAAAAAATACCAAGTCAGTTTGGGACCATGCTCAAAACCTTTCCAAACTGCTAGGACCTGCAACAACATCACCTTTAACCACTATAATCTTTGAGAACCTAGGGTCACCCCTTCAGCCCAGTGATGCAGACTTTGCTGAGGGAATTTCAGATTAAGGGTTTTTTTTTTAATTATTCATCTATTCATTTGATGGAAGGTTTATTTTATTAATTCTGCTGATAGTCATTTTTAAATTGTTTGTTTTCATCATTTGGGGACCTGAGGAGAGTTTGTCATAATGATTTTAGACCATGCTTGAATCACTTGAAGAAATTTGCAACATTTCTTTTGCTTCCAGATGTGCTGAGGGAGATATTTGAAAATCAAAACACACAGCAGTAAAATATTTCATCAAATTATCTGAAGACATTACTCACTGACACCTAATTTGGAATCTTTGCATGGAAGAAAGGAAAGATATACTAATGGATCAGATAACTTGAGGTTAGAGGTTTGGGAGGGATTGGGCACTTTGGAAAAGTACAGGGTACTTGAAGTCTATAAATTCAAGTTTAAGTCCTGGAACTGATGTTCCTTTGTTCCTGAGTAAGTCATAGGATCATAGAGGCAGCTGGCAGTGCAGTGGATAGAGGGCTGGGCCTGGAGTCAGAAAGAGCTGTATTTAAATGTATCCATAGACATTAGCTAGCTGTATGACCCTGGTCAAGTCACTTAACATCTCATTGCCTCAGTTTCCTCAACTATACATTGGGGATAATAATACCACCTATTCCCCACCCACCTCTCCCCCAAGGTTGTTGTGAGGATCAAATGAGATAACACGTGTAAAAGCAGTTAGCAGGTTGTCTGGAACATGGTAGGTGTTATATAAATGTTTGCTCCTTCATCCCTGGGCTAGAAGGATCTCAAAGAACATCTAATCCCAACCCATATGCTAGGTCCCATTATTGTCTTCCTTTTACATTTCAGGAAAATAAAAAGCAGGAAAGTCATCCTGGGTCACAGATAGCAAATAGGCATTGGTGGGATTTGAATGTAGATTCTCTAACTCCAGAAACGGTAATATATCCACCATGACAAGCTTCCTCCTAAGCCTCAATCTTCCCATCTGAAAAATGGTCATATCTGCCATCTCTGCCTCACTGGTTTCTTGCAAAGAAAGTGCTTTGTAAATCATAGAGCACCTTATGAACAAATGGATTTGGAGCTAGAAGGGACCTGGGAAGACATTATGTAGTCCTTGCTACATGCCAGGCACTGTGTGCTGTGCTTTAGCAGCGGTTCTCAACCTGTGGGTTATGTTCAATTTAAATACATTCTGCATATCAGATATTTACATTACGATTCATAAGAGTAGAAAAATTACAGTTATGAAGTAGCAATGAAAATAATTTTATGGTTGAGGCTCACCACAACATGAAGAACTGTATTAAAGGGTCATGGCATTAGGAAGGTTGAGAACAACTGTTTTAAAGGGTTATCTCATCTGATCCTCACAACCACCCCAGGAGGTATGTGCTATTATCATCCCCACTTTACAGATGAGGAAACTGAGTCAAGTAGAGTTTAAATGACTTGTCCAGGGTCACACAGCTAGTATGAAGACAGATTTGAACTCTGATATTCCTGACTCCAAGTTCAGCACTCTATGCATTGAACCACCCAGATGTGGATGCAGTAACAGCTAGTTATCAGAAGACCAGCACGGCTAAGAGTGAGGAAGTTCATAGTCAAAAGACTGATTCCAAGTTGTTTTTGTTTGTCTGCAGCAAATCGGTAAAGTAAATTAATAATACCTTACCACTTTCTGGGGTTCATAGGATAAGATCTTCATTAATGGAGGAAATATAGTCAGTGGTTAAATAGTGACTTTTTGAAGGATTGTAGTAAGAAAGGCTTGTGTGTATTTGAAAAAAAAATCATTCTATTCCTAGCAGTGTTCATGACAACAATTTATTATTTGACTGTAATATATCATGCCTCTGTTATTTCAAGTTGATTTATCGTGTATCTATTCTTCACACATCTCTGAAAACAGACACCCAGAACACATATGCTCCAATTTGTCAACGCCAAGTTGCTAATCAAAGAATCCTAGAGATGTGAGAGGTCTTGAGAGCACGTGGTCCATGGCCCCTTCCTGTCAGCAGGCAAATGTCTAAATCACCCCGGTCTATTCCTGGCAATTATCAGGGAAGAAGATGTCATTATCTCCTTCAGTCGCCTATGTCACCTGTTTTGTTATCTTGACAGTTAAATTTTCTACTTTGTGCCCAGCCAACATCTCCCCTACTTGAAGGGATCCCTCTCTATCTTTCTCTCTCCCTCTCTCCCTCTCTTCCTCTCTCTCTCTCCCTCTCTCTCTCTCCCTCTCTCTTTCTCTCCCTCTCTCTCTTTCCCTCTCTCCCTCTCTCCCTTTCTCTCTCTCTCTCTCTCTCTCCTTCTCTCTCTCTCTCTCTCTCTCTCTCTCTCTCTGACTTAACATACATGGAAAACAATAGATCTTCTATCCCTTATTAAATATAGCAACAAATCCAGCCCTTAACCTCCCCTTCCCTTGTCAGCAGATAGATGTCTCAGTACTACATTTTCTTTGCCTGGAAGTCTCAGAGATGAACACGCTATGACCTCTTTGAGTTGGTGACGTCAGGTGTCGGATTACTTGTTGTCGTTTTGGTTTTTGTTTGTTCTTAGCTTTGCACTAAACCAAAATCTAACAAGTTCTGTTTTTACTGTTGTGTTCTCAACATATATGGAAAACAAATGTTTTGCTAATCCTCATTATATACAGCAATCAATTTTACATTTAGTATTCCCTTCTCTGGGTTAAATAACTCCAGATCTTTGCCTCTTAAAATATATCTTCCATACCCTGAAATATGTTTCTCATTCTTCTTTGAATCTTCTTCCATTTCTATCCCAAGTCTGTAAAGTTCAGCAACCAAAACTAAAAAGAATCTCTTTATATGGATTGATGATTCCTACCTCAAAGTCCAAAGACATGCTCCATTCATTCTGACCTTTTCGCCAATAGGAATATATCCCTAACTCAAGGACAATGTGCATTTAAACATGCCCCCTGCGGTCTTTCTCTTCTTTAATTGTGCATTTGTGCATAGCCAGTCATTCACCCTGGATTCGTTTTTTGTTTGTTTGTTTCTAGATGTGACTTTCCTGTCTCTACTAAATTTTCTCTCTTGATTTTTGTAAGACTTCTTGGAGCTCACCAGTTTTGTTCCTGTGTCATAGAAGGTAGAGTGTTGGATTTCATGTCTGGAAGACTTCAGTTTGAGCTCTGTCTTAGAGCTTTGCTTAGGTGTGTGAATCTGGACAAATTACTGAACCTATGTGAGCCTTAGCATCCTCATTATAAAACTGGAATAATAATAAAACCTACCCTAATGGATGGCTGTGTGGGATCCAGTGAGACAGTGTATATAAAGTGTTTTGGAAACCCATAAAACTCCACCAAAACTTTTTATCACTATTATTATTCACAGTATTATTGTGAAGAATAATCAACATTTCTAACACTTTAAAGTTTACAAAGAGCTTTGCAAATGTTATCTCACTTGATCTTTGTTATAACCTTATTAAAGTAGATTTTATTATTATCTCCATTTTTCAGATGAAGAAACTGAAGCAGAGAAATATTAAGTGACTTCTCCAAGGTCACACTACTAGTAAGTGTCTGAGGCAGGGTTTGAACTAGGATCTTCAGAATTCTATCTAGTAAGTGATCAGGTTTCCTCATAAACCAATTTCTGTCTGAGTACTTTGGAATAACTAAAGGGATCAGTCATTCTGGAGGGAATCTCCAGATAATAAGTTTTGCTAGAGTAGCCCAGGACTGTGGGACAGACAGTTTAAACCAATTTTCCCATTCCCAAGTCCCAGAATGCCCAATGACTTTGGAAAATTATGAATCATAGAAGTCTTGGAATTCTCTGATTCTTCTAATCCAGAAATTCCAATCTATTTGTTTCAATATCTCAGGGGGTGGGGGTTATGTACTGTTTGCTAGTGAGGAGTTGGTGACAGTTAACTGTACTTTCCCAAGCTGGGAAATTTCCCAAGGTCCTGGGTGAAGAAATTGAAGTCTGACATCCCTGAGAGGTAACTGGGCCACAGACATATATGCCAGTGGGGCACAGGAGAAAAAATGTTGGCTTTCTTTAACAAACTTGTATTTGGGGTCCAAAGACCTGGATAGGAATTTCAGACTTACTACTTAGTACTCATGTGACCTTGGGCAAGTCATTTTCCTACTGTAGTCCCCACACATGGTTTGAATCAACTCATATCTAATCGTGTACCTCTAATAGTCAAGGGTAATTATTCCTATGACTAGCAGTGTGCCCTAGTAAGTAGCTAGAGAACTGGCCCCAGAGTAAGTCATCTCCAACAAATATGGGCTACAGGACTGAAAATAACTCGGTAACTCTCTGTGCCTAGGAATTTTTTAAAAAATGGATCTACTTCCACTGATGAAGAGTACCCCTGTGTAAGAACTCCCCTACCAATGAGATCATATGCCCAGTACCCATCCTAACAATTACAAAGCATTTCAGGATTTGTGCATTACTTTGCATATTTTTCTAATTCAATTTTTAGAATAGCCCTGAAAGGAAACAGTAGGTGGAAACAATAATGAAGTCCCTATTACTATCGACATTTAACTAGAAAAGACTGAAGCTAAGGTAATTTAAGTCATTTGACCATTGTCTCACAGCTAGTAAACATGAAAGGTAGGATTTGAACCCTGGTCATTCTAGAACTCTCCCAACACTAACCCACACCAGACCATTGAATTTGTTTGTTTCTTTTCACTTCAATCCATCCCATTTCCCCTTATGCCTAAGACGTAAGCTTTACATACATAGACACAATTCTGAATGACCTACAGAACAAAACTCTGCTCATAGGGAAAGACTTAGTCTTTTGTTACAGCCATAAATTGATTCAGTCTTAGAAGATCAAATGTGTGTATATAAGGAATGGATTTTAATATGGTGTAAACATAGAAGGCCCTGAAAGAAGAAGATCACAAAAGACAGACTTTTAGCTCTGAGGGGATTCTGTGCTTAGACATATCCCTGTTAAAAATGGAAAGAGGAGTTATCTTCTTTCAACTCTCTGCAAACCTCAGTGGAATGCCACATTCTAACCACCAAGTGGTAATACAAAAATACTGCTTTGCTCATAGTAGGCCATTTGGAAAAACTTTTGGAAATAAATTCCTCGGTTCCCCTGATGCATTTGGCATCAAAGCTTCGGAAAAATTCATACTCGTTTATTTTAAATGAACCCAGTTAAGTCACCTTTTCAAAATGTACATGAATGCCTGCAATAAGTGGGTCTGTTCCTCTTTGGTGGAAATATTTTTGTGAAAAGTGCTACTTAATTTGGGAGATTTTTCAGTGTGGGATCTCAAAAAGCTTGAGAGTCATAGAACATTACAGTTGTCTGGGATATTAGAGATAAACGGTTCATAATTCCAGGCCTGTAACAGACCTTGAGAAGTCAACTAGTTAGACCCCTTAATTTTCACTTTTTTGTTTTTCCTCTTTGGAGGGGGGAGGGCAGGGCAATTGGGGTTAAGTGACTTGCCCAAGGTCACATGGCTAGTAAGTGTTAAGTGTCTGAGGTTGGATTTGAACTCCACTCCTCCTGACTCAAGGGCCGGTGCTCTATTCACTGAGCCACCTGGCAGCTCCCTGCCTCTTAATTATCTATATAAAGATGCAGAGGCCCAGGGAGGTTAATGTTTGCCCAGGATCACCCACATGAGGAAGTATTAGGTCCTCAAAACCCAGAGATGGAATCATTTCTTCTATATCAGCTACTTTCAAACATGTTAGTCTCAGGTACCCTTTACATCTCTTAAAAATTAGTGAGGACCCCCCAAAAACTTTTTGTTTATATAGATTATATCTATAAATATTTATTATATTAGAAATTAGCACTTTCTCCCCAGGGAATTTTGAAAATTGCTTCACCATGCTATAACATTTCCTATCTTCTAGGACTGGGGTCCTTAACCAGAGGTCCATGAACTTTGAAAAAAAATGATATTTTATTGCAGTATAATTCGCTCCTTTTGAAGTCTTCTATATTTTAGTTTAGGTTACAATAGTTCAAAAGTTTATGAAAAATGACATTCTGGGGTTACAGATCTATTGTTGGAAGGGTTCGTAGAGATTGAGTCCAGCTCATTTTACAAATGAGAATACTGAGGTGAGTTGTCTGATGTAGGAAGTGACCAAGGGAAGTTTTGAACTCTTATCCTCTCTCTCATTTCATATCCAATGTTCTTTCAAATCTTCCATATTTTTTTCAAAATAAGTTTTTATTGACACCTTTCATTTTTATATCACAATTATTTTCATAAATAGGGGCAGCTAGTTGGCACAGTGGATACCTAGAGTAAGGAAGACTAAGTTCAAGTCCAGCCTCAGGTATTTACTAAATGTGTGACCCTCAGCAAGTCACTGAACCCTGTTTGCCTCAGTTTCCTCATCTGTAAAATGAGCTGGAGAGGAAATGGTCAACCACTCCAGTACCTCTGACAAGAGGACTCCAAATGGGGTCACAGAGAGTTGGACACAGCTGAAATGATTAAACATCAAACATTTCTACAGATATTTCTACCCCTACCTCCTAACTGAACCCTCCCTAGTAACAAAGAAAAATAATTAAGCAAAACACCCAATACAGTGGCCATGTCTGATAGCATGTGTGACATTCTTTCCAGTAGAGCCCTAGCTCTTCTACAAAGGGAAGAAGGAATACATTATTACTTATTAATTATAACTATTATCAGTGTTATTTCCATTGTTGTAATCATGTATAGCATCCTTTGGGTTCTGATTTTCTTTTTTTTTCCCCATTAAGATTCTCTCTAATAAGAAATAAAAGCGATCGGACATTTTAAGCAAATTTCTAGTCCTGAACCTGGGCTAATATCATCTAATAAATATCATCATCTGAGTTGCTTTCTCATTCCAGTGGAGAATAATTTCTGGGGTGCTGGATCATAAACCAGTACAGCTGGTATTTGCTTTGCTCTTGGCTAAAGGGCATGAAAAGACTCCCAGAGTCAAGGGCAGATACAAGAGATGCGATTTGGTCCCCAAAGAGTGGCAGCTTGCTTTTTCAGACACTAAGGGAAGCCAGAAGGAGTGACCACCTGGACGGTAGGTTATGGCAGAAAATGGAACAATTACTGTGGCTGCCATGACCCCTATTTCGAAGACCTAATTTAAACCCAATCACCATTATTTTTGAGGGCTAAAGTTGGGATCAGATGTAAACGAGGCACACCTTCAAAGGTCCCCTAACCCTCTATATTAACTGGCAGCTGGCCTACGTTAAAATAGTCTGCTTTATAAATTTGATGAGATAGCCATATGCTGCCATCAAAGGTGTACCATTACTGGAAGGTAGCAGAGCTATGATGGACAAAGAGTCAAAAGTTCATTTATCGTTTATGAGAGCCAAGAAAATAAGCACATGACTAAGACTAAAGTAATGAGGCAAGAAAATTAGGACCAAAAAAACCCCAAAACTCTGAATGCTGGACTCTCTTTTCCTTTAAAAAAAAATGAGAATTAAAAATTCTTACTTTCTTGTAAATCTGTTTTTGTGTGAGTCTTTTGAGAGTACTTACTGTAAGTGGAGACTCCTTGGACCTGGGAAGAGCAGCATGTAATGGAAAGAAGCAGTTTCTTTGGTTCCCCATTACCTTAAAGATAAAAGTTCCTTTGTTGAACCTGCAAAGCTCTTTACCATCTTGCTGCAGCCTCCCAGTTTATCATAAATTGCCAACCTCCACGTTTTCTGGCATACTTTCACTTCTTCATTCACGTCTTCATTTCCTTTTCATCACTGGGCATTTAAGTGGATTCTCTTCCATGCCAAGAACAAGCTGAACAGATAGTGAATGAATTAATGGACTTGACCAGAAAGTATGGGTCTGAATATTGGTTCCAATGTTCACAGGTTATGTGATCTAACTTCTCAAGTGCAGGACATCTCTTTACGTAAGTCTCAGTTGCTCCACCTATAAAATGGAGACAATTATATTTAAGCTACCAAGTTCACATGTTGCACCAATGTTTCATTTTACCTCTTAGTCAAGACTGGAGAAGAATAGGGCAAGGAGGACAAGCAACATTTCCTAAATAGCACGATAATGAGATTCAGGAAAGATGAGGGCCTAGTCCTAGGATCAGAGGCTTCCATATGGAAAGGCCCTGACAGGCCAGTGGGTCCAACCCCTTCCTTTTATAAATGAGGAACCTGAGAGCTTCATTGACTTACCCTGGGTAACAGCTAATAGCTATTTGAGGTAGGATTTGAACCTAGGTCCTTCTGACTTCAAGTCCATTGCCCTGTACCACCCCTAACAAAGTCTGGGCAGGGTAAGTCAATTCCCCTTTCTGTTTCTTCCTCTTCCAAATGGAAAGTCAGTATAGTATAATAAGAAGGCCACTCAATAATAATAGCTAATTTATAATAATAGTAGACAATAATAATAGGTGTCAGGCACTGTGCTAAGTCAATTATTATCTCATTTGATCCTTATAACCCTAGAAGGTAGGTATTATGATGCTTATTTTACAGATAAGGAATCTGAGGCAAACAAGGTTAAGTGATTTGCCCAGGGTCATACAGCTAATAAGTCTCTGGTGTCAAATTTGAACTCAGGTCTTCTTGACTCCAGGCCCACTACTCTATGTACTTTGTGATCTAGCTCCAAGTTAGGGTCAGGAATCCTGCATTCAAATTCTAGCTCTAACACTTATTAGTCTGGGAAAATTGGACAAATGACACGCCCCTCCCTAGGCCTCCGTTTCTTCATTTATATAGTAAATGTGTTGGACCAGAAGGTCTCTAAGGCTCCTCCCAGCTCTAGATTTGTGACCTTAGCATTGCTTCCAGCTCTAATAATTTAGAATTTTACAATTTCTCTCCATTTATGTATTTTCACTATTTGGAGCATTTCTTTCTAAATTTAGAAAAAATGTCAAAGAAGGATTTTGCTATAATAGACCAAGTGTCCTGCACATATGTCCTTCCCAAGGAATAATTGGGTGCTTTGGCAGTAATATTTTGAGATATGGGTTTCCAGAGACTCCTCTACCAAAAATTCCATAATATTCTGACATCATAACCATGCACATAAAATTTGTTTCTAAAGTACATGTTTCAAATTATTTCCCCGCTCCAAAATGAGCCAATTCACCATATGCTCTCATCTGAAACTTTGAGAACCATGCTTATATGAGGGTGATAAACCGTTGACTATTGCAAAAATAAGGAGAAATGAATTTGGTACTAAAAGAATGCTGTTTCTATGCTATAAAGGTAAGTGTCCGTGATACTTTTCACCTTTGGTATGCCTCAGAACAGTGATGGACAGCTCTAAACTTCAGATCAGAGGGATCAAATGGAATCTTAAGGAACATGAAAGAAACCTCCCAGGGAGAATATGAGTGGGATCTTGTACTTTGCATCATTGCAAGCACTCAACAATGAAATTTAACCTACTCACCTCCTCTTGTTCAATTCTGGGTGTATCTCATTGCCCTTCTACAGTGTATTCACAATACTCATTCAGTGATGTACAAACACAATGACTGGCCATCAAACTGCATTCCATAAATTGAACAATAGTCATTCTTCATCCATTTGGTTTTTCCTGTGTAGATTGTTGGGACAATGTCTTCTGAAAATGCAGTTTGGGAGACAGGATCAGAGAATAGAAAAAGCACAGGCTCTAGAGTCAAAGGGTCTGAGTTCAAATCCTGCCTCTGGCCTTTACTACCCTTGTTCCCTTGGGCAAGTCACTTCTCCCTGCCTCAGTTTCCTCATTTGTAAATGGGACTAGATGGGTTCTGAGGTACCTTCAAGCCCTTACATCTATGACACTATAATCCTATAACCCTGAACAAAGGATTTAACCTCTTGGGCCTCAGTTTCTTCACCTGTAAAACTATAGAGTTGGACTAGATTGTCTCTTCCAACTCTGCTTCTATGAACCTATCATTTCACTGAGGAGAAAAACTCAACATAGTCAGTACAGAGTTTTTCCCCAAACAAAGGTCACTCCCAGCTCAAAATGTATGATTTTGTCATCTTCAGTGCCTAGAAATCCTCAACATATATCTGAATAGAAGTCATGGAATGCCACGATCCCTAAAGAATCACCACTATGGGTAAAAGAGACAGACGTTCTGTCTATCCCACCACCATAGCTCAGGTGCCTCCTCACTCTGCCCTTTCTTCCATTTTAGGGAAGAGCCTAAACTTAGAGTCATTGTAGATTCTCTGGACTTGACCACCAAGCTTCTACTCCCTTACCTCTTCTACCTCTTCTCTCCCTGATTTTCAGCTCTACTTTAATGTAAGCCCCTCAAGGGCTGGGACTAGATTTCCTTTTGCTTGTTTTTACATCTCTAGCACTTAGCACAATGCCTAGCACAGCTTAATAAATGCTTATTGATTGACTGTGGTATGTTACCAGTCAGAGTCAATAAGAGTTATTTACAAAAAAGTGGTTGAGCTCTTCACATTTCAAGAGGAAATAGCCATAGACAGAGGGCCTTGGTGCTATAATGGTACTTACGAAAGAGAGATCAGGAAGACCGCCAGAGCTTTGGGTAACCTCTTTATGGAGGATGTTTGGGGCAGAGTAGCCAAGAATCACACAGGATGAGAAAGCATGGAGAGTTGGGACTTCTTCCATTGGAGAGGGCATTCCAAGTGATGAAACTATGGTTCCATTAAAGTGTTAGAATATTTAAGGAGAAGGAGTGATGAGAGCCATTACCAATTGACATGCTGCCCATGTTACTGCTGCCTCTAGATATAACTGGCTTAATGGCAGAGAAAAAAAAAACTGATTCAAGTAACCATTTGATTTGCCATGGGGAAGGATGCCACTGTGTGGGTAACTTGGAGCCTCCCCTTCCCTAGGCTTTCTGCTTACACTGCCAATGTGATGACCAGCTAGAAAGGACAATATAGAGACAGACGCAGCAATCAGGGCTAACAGCTAGGGGACACGGTGGATAGGAAGCATTGCCTTGGATTGAGGAGGCCATGAGTTTGTATCCAGCCTGAGACATGTAGCATTTGAGTGACCCTAAGCAAGTCATGGAAACTCTCACATACGGTTCCTTCATCTGTAAAATTATAATAACAGGATCCACCTCACAGAGTTGGCCTGAGGATGTAAAACTCTTCAAAATTCTATTACAATGTATACTAGCTTTGCTGTTCTCGTTGTTTGTTTTGGTTTGGGGGTTTTTTGTATGTTTTTTTTCTGTGTTTTTTAATGCCTAGGTTTCTCTTTACTAAGATGTCTCAGGTACTGAAACTGTGTAGTCAGATTATATCCAAGACTGCATAGTTACTAGCTAAAATTATTCACCCAATCCTTTTTTTTTAAATTGCATAGATTGGTAATCTTATCAGATAAGCAATTGTTCTGCAATTTTGAGTCTTAGAAAGTTGCTGTTGGTCAGTGACTCTCCCAGAGCCATACAAGCAGGGTGGGTCACAGGCAGAACTTGAACCCTGATCTTCCTGACAAGAGGCCAATTTTCTGACCCATATCCCCACGTTGATCCTCTGGAGCCTGAGGCACTTCGGATGGCCTCAGACAGGAATGGGAATTCAGCTTCAATGAAAACTTTGATGCAGAAATATCAGTCACATACCATCTGTTACCTTCACAAGAGTAATGAGGTAAAAGTGCAGCAGGAGTGATTCAGATTAGACAATTCAGATTAGACAATCCTGAAATGAGCTTGCAAGATTACATTCCTCCAGCCCTCCTCCCTTGAGGGATATCAGAGAGTAATAGTGAGAATACCAGCCATGCTTTAAGCACAAGGCTGCTTGTGCTTAACTCAGGCCTGATAATTTATTCCAGGAGATTTTTCTTTGTTTAATCCAACTCCTTTCTGCGTTGAGCACCCCTTTTGTTCTTCCGTCTGTCCAAATGGAGAACAGCTGCTCACTGTCTCTCAAATAATAGACTTCCATCTATCTTACTCTGGTGCTGCCCTTTAGAGTCCCCAGTGTGGGGTCTCCTTGAAGTTAAAATCTCCTTAGACCAAAGTATTTCTGAGAAGCTCTCTTGGACAAGGTCCAAGACTGACCACCCATCAGCTGAATACAGCCTGTATAACCAATAGCAAAGTTCTCATTTTGGTTACCCAGCATCATGCTGAGCATGCAATTGTGACTCATCTGGCTGACCCTTCCTCCTACGTCTATCTGACATTTGGTTTTCCCTTCATCCTCTTCAAGCGTTCTTATGTTCAGGGTTCCAGGGGACAGCAAGCCATTGTGGTAGCAGTAGAGACAGAGTGGCCTAAGTAGAGAAATCCATAGGTCTTCCATCAGAGAACCTGAGTTCAAATCCTTGCTCTATCAGTTAATACCTAAAAGATGTGGATAGGGGTAAATGACCTTTAACCTCTCTTCCAGCTAGTAATCTATGACTTTTCTGGGCTTCTGTTTCCTCATCTGAAAAAAAAAAAAGGATCCTCCTTACTAGGGTGGCATCCTGGGAAGGAAACCTGGGGCCTCAGGGAAGGCAAGGTCAACAATGCCAGAAAGGCTAGCTCTTGGTCTAGAAAGAAGTGGCCCTTTCTCTTTGCTTTCAGGTCAGCAGAACCAAATTCTAAATTGTTCAACAGCCTCATTGTGTGGCCTTGTGAGGATTTATTCATCTCTCTTTTGTCTATATCAGGTATATTTGAAGCTCTAAAAATTTCTGTGCTGAGGACAAATGGTACAACCAGCACATGGGATGAGTGACAGGAATCAAGGCTTCTAAATTGTGTTTTGTGCATTGGAAACCTTGGGATCCCACTGTCATTCAAGAGGAAGGAAAAAAAGAGAGGAGAGGTTCTCACTTGGGTTAGGGCTGGGAAGGGGAATGACCATTTATTAGCTTCTTATGGTAGCTAATTCTACATCCAAACTAGGCATTCAACTTCATTTCAATGACCATGAACAACCCAAAGTGGTATCTGTACCTGTCCAATGTTAGGGCCCTGTGGCCTTCCTCTGTTTGCTCCACCCTAGTTGTGACTGTGAGTTCACTGATACCATTGATGTCTATTTCCCATAGTTCCATTTTCACACACTAGGTTTGAAGCTTGATTCTTCTTTCCTGGTTCTTGAGTTACAGCTGTGTCTCTTATTATATGTCTGAAATATTTAGACAGCAATTAGCACTACAATACAGCGTATTAATTACTGGTTCTCTCCTTTTAAAGCAATCCACCGGCAGTCTCTAAAGAGGCCTACAAGTATCTCTGCTGCAGCATACACATTTGTGGGTTTTTACAGATAAGTCCATTATATAGAGTCATTCATGTAGAATAAATGGGAAGCAAAAATAGGATTTATTAGTGTAGAGCCCCTCAGGGCTGTACACAACACAGAAAAATCCAATTAGAACTGCAGGGAGTTGGTTCAATCTCTTAATCGGCACTACAGCTCTGCAGATTAATATTATTGCCCACTATTTAAACTTTATTACTCCATTTTTCTGTCTGTAGTCCTTTGCTTTGCCAACCCACCTTGGAAAGATGGCAAGCAGAGTCATATAATAGTTTTTATGGCCTTGGCTTCACTGCTGCTTGTTGGTGTGAAGGATCAGTCTCTTCTGGAAATGATGAGGTGAGGACGCAGGCGACACTCGGGTTTGTTTTATAAGCCCGAGTGGAGGACTGTTTGCCCTGAATGCTAATCACAGAGACCATCAGAGTATTTTGCCAGCTCCCAGTGACTGACAACAGAATTTACAAGACTAATTTTCCTAGAGAATGGTGCTTGTAAAACCAGAGACAGCCTGAGCTAGCTATGAAACAAAGAACTAGGAATCAGAGATGGTCCTGGGTTCTAGTTTGAATAGGGACACATAGTGACTAGATGACCTTAGGTCAATCACTTGACTTCTCTGCCCTTCGCGTCACGTCATACAACTGACTGAAAGCTAGACCCTTCAGAAGAACAAATATCTTTCCCAGATAAGCCAGGCCTTTGTTGTTAGGGGACCTTCAGATTTGTTTTTCACCCAAAAAAATCTATCAGATATTTGGGGGGTAGCTATCCGTGATTATTCTATTAGCCTAAATTATGGTTCTTTTCATTGATGGGTTGTTAAATATATGTATCAAAGACGGATGCAGTCTACTTGATTTCATGGTACATTAACTTAGCCAGAATGCATTTATTATATTTAAAACCTGTTAGACAGGTAGCTGCAGTCAAAAGCAAGATTGTATAATTTAGTTCCCCTCTATCTTATATTAAAAAGTGTTTTGAATACAAAAGATCACTAGGGGTCAGAGCACACTCTTTCGCTTTATATGGTAACTCTGTGGGCACCAGGGACTCTAATCAGAGCTTCAGCAAATGGATGAATAGGACTCCTTGGAACAAAATCAATGCGTGCGTTATTTCATGCAGTAAACAGATGTGAGAAGTGGCTTCTGACACAAATCCCAGCTTATTTCCCAACATACATTTTCCTCACTCACTTGAGCATTTTGAGAATAAAAGCTACTGTGTCGGGTACATATAGGGCTTTTGTGTGTTGGCCCATAGTCAGCCCAATAAGTGTACTTGGCCACATCATGTTATTTGATTCTGCTATAGGTGAGCTTACAGTTATATTATATTTTTCTCTGAGGCAAGTAGTGGCACAGTGCTTAGCTTGGAGTCAGGAAGACCACCCCAGACACTTCCTAGTTGAATGACCCTGGGCTAAGTCACTTAACTGCTGCCCTACCCCCACTCCCATATATGTGTGTGGATATACACATATGTGTGTGTGTGTATATATATACATATATATATATATGAATGTATATGTGTGTATATAATATATGTATACATTATGTATATCTATATATATGTATACAATACGTACACATATACATATATATGTGTGTATACTCACATACTCGTATATATATATATATATATATATATGTGTGTGTGTGTGGGTGTGGGTGTGGATATATATGCACACACTCATGTGTGTGTGGTATGTATGTGTGTGTATATATTACATACATATATATATATACATATATATATTCTCCCTCTGTCTCTCTGTCTCTGTCTCTGTCTCTCTATCTCTCTCTCTCTACGTATATACACACACACACATATGTATGTGCATATATGTGTGTGTGTGTGTGTGTGTGTGTGTGTGTGTGTGTGTGTGTATTTGGACCAAATGGCCTCTGTGGTCCCTTCTTCCTCTGAGATTCTGTGAATGCAGCCTCACTCAAGTAGCTGGTGTCAGAGGAGATATTTGAGCCTAGTTCTCTGCTGCTGCCAGTTCTAACATTCTTTACAGCACACCATGCTGCATGAAGTTATAAGCAATGAGGTTCCTGCAAAATGTGTGTGTTTGTGCATGTTTTTAAGATTGGAAATTTATTTTACAAACTAATACCTTCAAAATATTATTGGCATTCATTTTGGTTTTCACTATCATCATTGAACAGAGAATACTTAGTCCAGAAAGGGGAGGTCTTTCAGAATTTGCCTCCATTTTCCCCCCAGCTCTTTTCCACCTCCCATAAAAGAAGAGTTGGCTGTGTTTTTCCCCTATTTAGCTACAAAGGATCAGTGCACCTCCTCCAAACTGAATGGGAAAATCAAGCCATCTCATTATCATTGAACCATGATGCCCATAATGTGTAAAGCAGAGCATACAAACTGGAAAGTCCTTAGAGCAGGAGTTTCTGCCTGCTGCTGCCACTCACATCTGGTTTGGAAAGTGCTATGTGGCTATTAAGAGGGTAAGGCAGGGTATAGAATGAATGAAGCATCTCACTCTACCATGGTCATATTTTCACATTTATTAGAAGTCATGTTATAAAGTGGATTGAATAGTTAAACATTAACTCAAGCATTTCAACTTTTTCCAAGAAAAAGTGTATTGAGACATGCTGATTGAGTACTTGACTTGGGCAGAGGATAGAGCTCATTTTCAAAGCTAATATCAAAGGGTCTCTTGAATAGAAACACAATTTGGTAAATTCCCTGATGGCCTTCCTTTGAGAGGCTTAAATGGAGTTAGGAAAATTATTATTAACATTCACAATGGAGGCTAATATTTCTTGAGATAGTCGATGGAGTGCTGGTTCTAGTGGATAGAGTTCTGGGCTTGGAAAGACAAGGGTTCAGATCCTGCTTCAGGCACTTATAAGCCATGTGATCTTGGACAGGTGACTTAACCTCCCCAAGCCTCCTTTGACTATTCTACAAAATGAGAACATTGGACTAGATTGATTTGAAGGTTCCTTCCAGCTCCTAAGAAAGGATTCTGTGGTTCTGTGAAATCTTGTCTCTGATGTTTATCAGCTGTGTGACCATGGGCATATGAATTTCCCTGAGCCTCTGTTTTCTTCATATGTAAAATGGAATAAACAGCAGCCATAGTTGCCAATGTTAATCCTTTCTCTTCAAAGAAGACCAATGGTATCACTGATGGGGTCTTGATTTGTGTCTAAATTGGATTTAAGCAAGGCAGAGCTGCTCAAAGTCCTCGGCCTCACTCTGTCTTCCTGAATCATTGACAGGACAAGAGTCAAGATGACTGAAGTCTTTGATACCTTCCCAAGCTCTAAGTGCTCCCCAGCACCTGCTTCAGCTGCATTCATGGCCATTGGAACAAATTGTTCTCATCCACCCATTCCCCCAGGGGAAGTCTTCATGTGTTTAGGGTAAACATCCCCTTAACTCACCAACAGGTTTGAGGTCTGTCAGTTACTCTCACCTTGATTTAGCCATTTGCTGAGATGGTTTACCAGGGTGTAGGCCACTGCATTTGCTCCAACTTCTTGGAGTCATAGGTGAGAGATGGGTGACAGGTGGACCCCAGAAGTGGATGAGCAGCCCTGACAAGGGCTCAACAAGCCCTCCCACCCAAGGGGCTAGTCCTCTCTGACCACCCCCAGAACCCCATTACCTAATGAAATAAGACATGCAATAAGTTTTGCCATGCTTAAAACACTGTATGAATATGAATTATTATTGCTGTTCTTATCCATTCATAGAACACTCTGCCTATTGGCAGGGCAAGGTGGCCAGATGGCCAGATTTTGAATCTTCACTTAGTGCCTCCTTCCACATCTGGCACAACACATCAACCCTTACTTCTAATTCTGGGATGTTCTCCCAGGAAATGTCCCAATCTGATACCCACCCTCAAGGATGCCATGCTTCAAAACCCTGAACTCTACATGAATCACTTGATTCCTGTAACTATGTAGACAGAGGCCCTGAAGCTCTTCCTATTTCTTGTTTGGATTTTTACTGAAGTAAATTCCTACCTCCTGAGCTAGTCATACACCTTGTCTGTTAACTATATGATAGGCCAGGTGTAATCCAGCCAATAAGAGTCCAAAGTCATTATCAATGGTCATAATCTGGTCCATAAGAAGTAAATGTCTTAGACTCATGTCCATTTCATTAGCAAGGTGTGTTTGCTTTTTTTTTTAATTTAGAAGTAAACCTCTCCCCACTAAATATTTAATCAAGCAACTTTTTAAGTAAAAGGCACAATCCTAGCATACAAAAGCAAAAATAAGATAGTAGTTTCCCTCATAGTGCTTACACTCTACTTAAGAATCATAGGCCACCCAGAAGAAAATTTAAAAATGAATTAAAAAACAAACCCTAAATATCATTTTACCAGGAATTAACATAAGAAAAATTTCCAAGATTTCTGAAGGACATCAGAACATTGATCAAGAGAAACCACCAATCACCAAAAAGGGGAAAACAGCCACAAAAATAAATAGACAAGGGGAAAACCCTAGGCTTCCAATAGCAGGGCTAGAGTGGTGAACTCTAACAATTTCAACAACAAACAAGAAATTTTGTACAGTGAGGAGAAAATCCTTCAAATAAGAAAGAAAGGCAGTTTTTTAAAGGTACTGAATTAGTCCCTATTCACTGAGGTTGCCTTGAAGTAAGGATTCTAAGCAGCCCAACAGGGCACATGGTTAGGTACATTTATTTAACTGTGGCTTTGCCCTGTATTTAAGCCCTACCTCCTTTTAGACAAGATGTGAAACAACACAAGAAGGCTGTAAAATAATTCTATAAGTTGAGAAATGTGAAGTTCTTTGAGGACCCACTGCAGATCTTCAGCAAATACTTGTTGACTGAATGATTAGTTTTGATTAAAAAGGTCCTTAGAGTTCAGAAGGAAGTCACAAAGATCAACTGGAGCTTTGTAAAACAGCTCCAGTCCATTAATCAAATATTTAGTGCCTTCATTGTGGAAATCATAGTATCAGACACTATGGGGGTGAGGCTAGAGAATGGGAGCATGTAATAGGGCAAAGGGAAAGCAGAAGTGTGTCTTAACAAGGATATTCAATACATTGATTGTACAGAAAGCAGTAGGCATCTGCTGTTTTAGGAAAGGGACACATTTCTTCATACCATTGCTTGTGTTGGCTGAGATGTGATTTGGAAAGTCTCCACAGCACTCAAGGGATATAGAGCTGGAAGGCATCTATCTTATTGACCCTCTTTTCTATAGATGAGGAAATTACGGCCCAGAAGTTAGATGATTTGTCCAAAGATGCAGACAGAAGTAGTGTTTGGCAGAGCTGGAAATTCGGTTCCTAACTTTTGACTCTACAGTGATCTTTTTCCATAGCTGGTCATCTGGATTTTTTATTCCTTTTTTTAGAATTCTGATAGAGTCTCATCCACCTTTGGTTGTTTATGAAGTGCATTAAGGATAGCTTCTAAAATAGGTCATGTTCTACAGTGAGATTTTCACCCTCATCTTGACGTTTACATGAAGACTATGATTTCCCCCCAGAAATGACTGGGAATGAAAAGATAAGGCCATCTGCTATGAACTTCTCTAACTCAGGGCAGAAAATTGTTCTCCTTATATGCAGCTGAGACAGACTCACAAGCCCTAGTTCCATCCTGGAGCCTTTCATTTTTTAGATGGTTCCTAGGCTAGAAGTTCAGAGGCCACTCATGAACTCAATCCTTCTGCTGATCAAGACAATTGATTTGCACCTTTTCCACCATCTATCTTTAGTTGGGCTGGTGCCTTTGTCATTTTACCCCGTGATCCCAAGGACCCACCATATTGCTGCTAGATTTATTATTGACATCAGATTAGCTTAACCCACTGCATCTCAAAACTCTGGCACCCTAGTAGATCCTCTAGATCAGTGGTTCTCAACCTGTGGGTTATGTTCGATTTGTAACAATGAAAATACATCCTGCATATCAGATATTTACATTACAATTCATAAAAGTAGCAAAATTACTGTTATGAAGTAGCAACGAAAATAATTTTATGGTTGGGCGTCACCACAACATGAGAAACTGTATTAAAAGGTCATGGCATTAAGAAGATTGAGAACCATTGCTCTAGACTGGAAAAAAGAAGAGAAGGAAGTCTAGTTAGCCTAGTCATTCTTGTAGAAAACACCAGGCTTCTGGGTATATTGATGGCAGTGATAGTCAATAGGCCAATAGTCTTCTGCTCTCTGATGTCCTTCTATATTTTTTTACTCTCAAAGAGCTGTCCTGGGGCTTCCAAGGACTCTTTAGAGGTTAAATTCTTCTGTCTCCACTATGCCCATGTTCCTTGGAGAAAGAAAGTCAGAAAGAGTGGATATCAGTTTATACACTAGTTACTCTTGACTTGTTGGTATTATCTTCAATCTAAGGTCTCCTTAGCAAACTGATTTTGTAGCTGAGCTTGAAGAAGATGCCCTAAATGACTTAATGTGGGAAGGAAAGTTCTCATTTCTATTTGACTGGTGTAAGGCAGCCAGGTGATACAGTAATTAGAGCTCTGGTCCTGGAGTTACAGAGATCTGAGTTCAAATCCTACCTCATACTATTTTTGGTTATATGCAAGTCATTTCTATCTGCATTAGCTTCCTCATCTGTAAAGTGAGAATAATGACAGTACCTCAGCCTACTGGCCCAGCCCAGCCCACCTAGATCACCTCTTTTCCCTGAGGCTCTTCACTACTTGCATATACCTAACCACTCCTTAATCCCATCTAGGTCACCTAATTAACCTACTTAATACTCCTTTCACTATTGCACCTGGCCCACCCCAAACTATTTACCAACCAATCCTTTCTAGATACTTTCTTGGTCCCTTTTGTATATAAGCATCAGTATCATCCCCATTAAGCTTCAGGTTCCCTAACAATCCCCTCTCTTTATTGGTTTTACAATAAACTATCATTTGACTGGAAGAAGATTTGAGTTCATGAATTCATTCCAGGAGGATACCACCCTATACCAGGACATTTCAAGGTTCCCAGCAACCCAAACTGAATCATTAATATTTGCTTTTTCTCCACATATCTTCATTCAAATCCTCTTGATTTCCCAGACTTTTTATATTTTATTTGACCATGTACTTCCATGTCTTTGCAGATAAGGTCCCCCATGTTACAATACATTCCCTACTTCTGTAGCCTTTATAGCAACCCTAGCTTAATTCGAAGCATAGCATAGCTGGGCTACCATAGCCCAAGTGAGTCCTTCCTGGATCTCCAGGGCCATCTTGGGGCCACCCTTAATTCTCAGCACATTTTCCTCCCTGAAAATTACTTTCTATGCATCGTACTTTGATTTATTCAAAAAAATGTCTTTGAGATCAGAGTTTCTTTCTTTTTTGCCTTTTGTGACCTCAACAATTTGCATGGAAATTTGAGCAAAGTGGGCATTTAATAAACACTAGTTGAATACAGTTGAATTGGAATGGGAACAGTGGTTAGGGATGGGAATGAGATTTGTCTCAGATATTTCTTTCCTAGGCATTTGCTTTTCTGTCAATACTAGCGAAGTCTAAATCTGAAAAGTAACAAAATTAAAGGGAAATGTTTTGTTTTTTTTTGCTTTAAAACAAATCTCAGGATGAAATGGATTATGGGGAACATTGAGTTCTTGTTTCACTAAAGGTTGACTAGATTGGACCTCACATTTCCATGTAATTTTCTCCTCCTACTCAGTACTTTGTGTTCTGAAAAGAAACAAAAGCTGAGGTTCAGCCCAACCCAAGAGAGTTAATTATCTCTGGGATCATCTAAACTTTCCCTAAATGATAATTATGGAACTGATGACTGGGATACTGTTATCTAGCTTTGAAATTCTTCAAGACTATAGCTAGGAAATAGTTTGAGATGGAGAGGGAAATGTCTGGTTTCTAATAGAAACCAGAAACTGGGCCTTAGAAGGAAGAGTTGGTCATTAGATATTCCCCTGTGGTTATAGAGCTTTCCTGATCCCCACCTAACTTTCAGATAATAGGAGGTCCTGACCTTACTGTATCCTGAAAACTATATAGGTCATGGCTAAAGGAGAAGTCACTACAGGGATATTTTTGGCCATTCAGAAATTATACCATAGTGATCTTGAGCATAGGGATGTGTGGACCTATGATCTGGAGATAACTAGCCCCAAAGTGGTAGACAATTGGTTTGCTATTAGCAAGAAGGTCTAAGAATTATCAATGGTCAAGGGACAGTATGGAGAAATAGATAGAGAACCAGCCTTTGAGACAGGAAGGCTTCATTTCATATCCCACCTCTGACTAATTATGGGACCCAGAGTCTCTCAGTGCTCTAAGAAACTTTCTAAGACTGTAGGTTACATATCAGTTTCTAATTTGCTTTGGTGGAAGGGATTCCCTCATCAGGAGAATCATAGGTCCATACCCTGTAAGAGTCTGAGGTCCCTTTGGTTGAGGTTTGTAGTAAATGGGGGTTACTGGTAAGGTGATGGATTCTATTGATGTACCCATGAAAAACCAGGTACTGTGTATTTGTTACATGATTTAAAGAGATTATCTATGAGTGTATTTAGATAAAGTAGCCTATTTAGATAAAGACAATCTAGAAGGCCTGGGTATAAGTCCTTCCTCTGACACAAACTAGCCTTGAGTTCAGAGAAAAGTAGCGGAAGAGCCTTGAAGCTGAATTGATGAAAGGAGGTGGCATATTAGAATTTCCTAATGACTATGAAATCATTGGTACGGACCAAAAAAGAGAAAAAAAAGACAACAACAACAAAAAACCCCTGTGCCATCAAGTAACATTTTAAATAATAGTAAAGTGAAAGTTGTACTTTAGAAAACATTTCTCTGTCAATATCCCAACCATTTCCTGCCATGATTATCTTTATCCGGAGATTATGGATGTTTAACAATTGGTTCTCCAGGGAGTAAAATGAACAAACTACATACTTTTCAGGTTAATTTGTGTTATTATTAACATTTTCTCACTAACATTTGTTTTAAGTCTAGAAAACCCTCAAAAATTTTATCCCTCATTTAAGCATTTGCTAATTTCCAAGGTTTAAATGCTCACAATGAACATTTAACAATTATCTTTCACTTCCTTGTTTGATACAGCTTCAACACATCTATGCTTTCATTCATATTAGCATTACATTCCTTTAGTTATCTAGGGGATTTCTTTTCCATTTGTCCCAGGGAAATAATATGCTTTCAGAACACCAAGTTTTGAAATTCCATCTATCCCCTATTGCTCTAAATTTGAGAGCAGATTAAGGATGTAAACAGGGTTCATAAGTTTTGTCTATTAAAATATTAAACATACATAGATCAGAACTAGTACAAATTTGCAACAAGTGAAAGAATTAATTACACTTCACTTTATAAAGGTAGCTGGCTATTTTTGTGTGCTTCTCTTCAAGATTTATATATTCTTTATATAGCTCCCTCACCCCCCCCCCCAAAATGGAGAATTCAATGATGATTGCATGTCTTATTATGTGATGGTTGGAGAATCTTTGACTTAGTACTCCAAAGAATCAAAGTCAATGAAACCAGAAGTTGTAGAAAATGGAGGACATTGGATTACAGATATAGAGTGGAAAGAAACCTACATGGTGTTTGAGTCCAACCTCCTTGTTTTAGAGATGAGGAAGCTATGATACAGGGAAACTAATAAACTTTCCCAAGGTCACACAAAGGTGGAGCCAAGATTTATAGCCAAGATTAAAATCCAGGTCCCATGACTCCAAGTCCAATACTCTTTCTACCACAATCTTCAGCCAATGAGATACATAAGAAAATAGTACAAATGTTTTTTGTCAATCACTTGGCCAAAAAAAAAAACCAACCTGCTACAAGTAGTTTTGTGCATTAGGGATTTTGCCCTATTTCTCTGATCTCAGTATAAAGACCTAGCAGTGACATTGTTGTGTCAAAAGGGGATACACAGTTTATTGGTTTTTTGAGAATATTTCCAAATTGCTTTCCCGAATTCTTGAATCAATTCATAACATCAACCTTAACCCATTAGTGTGCCTGTTTTACCTGTTTGATAAAGCTTAGGTGGAACCTGAGTTGTTTTCATGTTAATTTCTATTAGTAACATGAAACATTTTATGTGGGTTTTGACTGCTTGGAGTTCTTCTTTTGAGAATAATTTGTTCCTATTCTTTGACCATTTATTAATATGGGAGAATGTGTCCATTTGTATAAAAAGTAGTTTTAAGTTTGATCAGATATTAAACTAGATTATAAGATAGGAATTGTCAAAACTATCTGGTACTGGCTAAAAAAATAGAAACGTAGATCAAAAGAATAGAATAGGCATACAATTGAGAGTAGAAATAAATGTAATGACCTTGTATTTAACAAGTATAAGGATGTAAGACTTGGGGATTATTGGATAAAAAATTGTTGGAAAAATAGGAAAATAGTGTGGCAGAAATTGGGCATTGACCAAGATGTCACACCATGTTACCAAGATAGGGTCAAAAGAGATACATGACCTAGAGATAAAGAGGGATTTTACAAGAATATTGGAAGAACATGGAACATATTACTTATCAGACTTATGGATACCTGAATAATTTATGAATAAACAAGAGGTAGAGAGCAAAGTTAGTTGCAAAATGGATAATTTTGATTACATTAAATTTAAAAAAGTTTTGTACAAACAAAAAAAATGGAAACAAGATCAGAAGGAAAGCCAAAAAGGGGGGAAATTTTTTATACACATTTCATCAAATAAAGATCTCATAGCCAAAATATATAAAGAACTTTGTCAAATCTATACAAATATGAGTCATTCCTTAAGTGATAAATAGTCAAAGAATATGAATAGGCAGTTTTGCAATGAAGAAACCAAAACAATTTATAGTCATGTAAAAATGCTCTAAATCAGTATCGATTGGAGAAATGTAGATTAAAAAAAACCTTGAGCTGTTATTTTATGCCTATCAGCTTGTCTAAAATGATAGAATGGAAAAGTGACAAATGCTGGAGGGGATGTGGAAAAATTAAGACACTAATTCATTGTTGGTGGAATTGTGAACTGATGGAACTATTTTGGAGAGCCATCCAGAAGTATTTCTAAAGAGTTATTAAACTACCAATGCCCTTTGGCCCAGCAATATCACTACTTGATCTATTTCTAAAGATGATAACGGGAAAAGGAAGAGAACCCACATGTTCTAGCAGCTATCTTTGTGGTGACAAAGAATTGGAAATCGAGAAGATGTCCATTAATTGGGGAATGACTGAACAAGTTATGGTATGGTTGTGATGGAATTCTACTGTGCTATAAGAACAAATGAGATTGATTATTTTAGAAAAATATGGAAAGACTTACATGAAATAATGAAAAGTGAAATGAGCAGAACCAAGAGAATATTATATGCAGTAATAGTGATATTTTTTAAGAATGACTTTTAGTGAATAAGTTATTTTTTCTATTATAAGTATCCAAATTAACTATGAAAGACATATAAAGAAAAATACTATCTGCATCCAGAGAAAGAATTTATAAATAGAATTGTTTAGATAATTTTAAATACTTACACATACATGTGTATATACATATAGATATACATATATACATATGTGTGTGCATGCTATATATATGTATGTGTGTGCATATATGTGTATGTATACTCACATATTTGTACCTAATGGTAGCTATCTCTAAACTTGCCTACCTCAGACTAAAGCATGCAATGTGCATTCTGTCTGCTTTCTCTTTTAAGGATCAGCAGGAAAAAACAACTCAGCAATGAGTTAATAGTCATTAAGACATAATGATAGTCTAAAGAAATCATTGAGTCTCAGATATCACAGAGATGATCTAAGCCAAGAATTCCCAATATGACTGTATGGATTTATGTAGATGAATAGGTATTTTTATATATTAGTTCAAAAAGGGAAAGAATAGATGATTTTAAATACAGAAATAAATGTAGCTACAGGTATATTGATATGGAAGTATAGATATAAATTTAGATGATATAGAGATAAATATGATATAGATATGTGGAGACAGAGCAGGGTATATATACCTGTATATGTGTACATATGTATGTATTCACATATATTTTATCTAAATCACAAAATTTTAGATTTGGAAGGGAATTTGGAAGGGATTCAGCAGTCACTATCAAATGCACAATCCCTGTCCAAAAGGGAACATTAATTTCACCATATTCAACAAATCATACAATATTTGCTAATAGTGGGAACTGGCTCCCTCCAGAGCCAGTCCATTCTGTTTGGGATGACTTTACTCTTTAGATTTTTTTCCCTCCAGCCTTACTTATTTTTCTCTGTAACCTCAACTCATTGCTTCTAGTTTTACACAATGGGGGACAAAATACAATTTGCCTTCAAAACAAATTTAATCTACTTTCCATATAACAGACCTAAAATACTTGACAGGCTGCTAAGTTTTCAGTTAAAATAGGCATAGCCTTAGTCCACCTTCTCTTTGCCTCTTAATCTACCCTCCCACCCAAGTGCCCATTGTCCTCATGCTGCTCTTCCACTAGCAAGAACTCAATTTAGCAAGAACCAGTTCAGGTAATCTTGCATAATGCCCATGTTCTAAAGTTCCTTCCCCTTTTTCCATTCCATCAAAATTACCATTCTGTCAATATCCTGATCTTGGCTACCTATTAGAATAAAAAAATCTGAATCACCCCAAGGTGACTTTAGTATTAGATCTTCCACACCCATTAATTAGCTCTGTCACCCAATGGAGCTCATTTCAAATTGATGGAAGTTTTGCAGATACAGTTTTAAATGAGGAGATAAGGATAGGGATGGGGAAGGGATTTAAGCCACTAAAAATACAACATGAGGACATCTGTCTATTTGATCTGTTTATAAATCAAATCAAAAGAATAAATGTGGCCTTGCCACAATGGGAAAAATGAAAACCTGAAATTCTGCTTCATAAGTTATTGTTCCACTCAGTAATCATGCAAATCCCCTACTTATTGCCCATTTTACCTGCTTTATTTTTTTTTTTTTAATCTCTCAGTGCTACCAGGGGCATTGTTAAAATATAGTTTCCTTTCACCTTTGTTCTGTATGTGGGTGTTTAAACTTTAATATTCTATACATCTTTTTAGCCACCTACTTTATGCTGCCTGTGAACCAAAGAATGTGGAACTTAGTCATCCCTATCCAATTCAGACAATTATGGGGTGGGGGTGGAGAGGTTGTACCTGAATGATTACAAAACTAAATCGTGTGGTGCATTGAAATGTTCTAGAAAAGTAAGTTTTCAAACTATCCCCACATCTCAATTTATAAAATAATTTCCTTTTACATTATCTTCCTTTTTCAGTTTGCATCCAAGTATAATGTAAATTCCTTGAGGGCAGGAAGACTTTCTTTTCTAGCTTTAAATCTCTAGCACAGTGCTCGATCCATAGTGGGACCTTAAAAATGCTTATGGAAATGACTTGAAATTCTTTTATTTTTATTCTTTATTATAAGAGATGGTTTTCTTAGTGGTAGAGGAATAGATTTGAAAATGCGGGTGATGTAGAAATATACATATATATATATATATATATATGTATGTATAATTATAACTTTATTTTTAAAATGTTTGAAGTTAATTTGATACCAGGGTCAGTATTATTTCCACTAGACCCTAATTCCCCTAGATGACTCTACTAGACCAGCAATAGAAATGGCAGAGATTAATTTAGGCTTGATCTAAGTTAGAGCTTCTTTACAAGGCGTCCATGGACTGACTATCTATCTATCATCTGTCTATCCATATGTTATCTATCATCCACACATATAGGTGGATGTTGATATTTGTTTTTCAGTATAATCAGTGTCCTTTATAATTCTATGTATTTTATCCTATGTGTTTTAAAATGTCATTCTTATGAGTGGTCATAGCTTCATCAGAGTACCAAAGTTGTTCAAGGACCCCTGAAATCTAAGGAAAAACTTCCGTAACATTTAAACCTCTACAGGAGTGAAATGGATTGCTTCCAAAGGCAATTAGGGTATAGACACTGGAGGTCTCCAAGCAAATGTTGTGTGATCAACATGTCAGGGATGTCATCTTTGGGTATAGGTTAGATTAAATGACTCCAGAGATGTCTTCCAACTCTGAATCCTGTGATTCAGAGAACTCAGCATTAGTCCAATCATTCTTGGAGTAGGGGAAGAAGGGTCCTGCTTGAACTTTATTTTGGCTTGCACTGAATAGGTTTTCATCTTTACATAAGACAAAATTACAGATAGCCAAAACTAGAATATCTTCCTCAGGATTAGAATAAAGATGAGATCTATTTCAGTTCAAATTTGTTTTTCCTCTCACTCACTACTCAGAAATGAGGAAGAGAGAAATGGTTTTTAAAGACTATATTTACCAATGAACATTTTTCTTAGCATCATCTTTGATAACACCAAGAAGGGATCACAAATTTAGAACTGGAAGAGATTCTAGGATTATCTACTCCAACGGCCTTTATTTTAAAGGTGAAGAAATGGAAGCCTAGCAAGACAGGCTTTCTCTTCATCTCTCTTCATCTCTTCATCTCCAACTCGTAATTTCTTTGGTTTGTTTCAAGACTCAGCTAAACCCCACCTTCTATAGGAAGCCTTCCTCGACCCCACAACACTTCCCCTCTCACACAGAGACAGAGACAGAGAGGGAGAGAGAGACAGAGAGAGGATATAAGGATGGATTCAACTGATCTCACTTTCCCTTTGAAATTATTGTCTGGAATTGAGCAGATATTTTATCTACTTATCTTCTCTATAAAAAATATAATTATATGTAGTTCCTGGTAATCAGATAGTGTTTAATAAATGCTTGTTGACTTATTGAAGTGATTTACCAAGGATAATAGGAAACAAAAGAGCCAGATTGAAACCCTGGCCCTCAGATTCCAAACCCAGTCCTCATTCAATGGGCACAAGGACTCTTCAGTTTTCTTTTTTTACCTCCAGCACTCAGTGCAGAGCCTGTCACACAGAAGCTTCTTAATAAGCGTCTGGTGATTGATTACCCTATTCTGCTTCATGTATTCAATAAGTAGTTAAGTAACAGTTTTATATGTGTTGTTGACTGACTATCATCTAATGAGGGTCAAAGTATGGGACAAAAATAGATACATATAAAAATAATATAATAGGTTGCCAATACTAAAACTTCCATTTGGGGAAAATGGTAATTAAGAATCTAGCTAGTCTCTTATTACTACGTACAATAACCTTTAGCACCGTGGAGAGTTAGTTATACATGTTCATTGTGGCAAAAATATACCTCTCTTGAGGAGTTGTTGAAATAATGTGGGTAATTTAAGGTCATATGCGCTATTAACACCTTTTTGTAAAAGTCTTCTTTTCTTATTTTTATCGGAGAAAATGTTCTTCACTTTTAGATGGAAGTAGAAAAATGGAAATACAAGAGGTAAGGAAGTCAGTAAAGTTGTGGAAATCAAGGAGAAGAATAGAATTGATTAGTGATGCACTTTGGGAGATGGTAAAGTCACAGATGTGTAAAATAAGTTTATTGTGTCTTTGGAAAAGTGATTTTGAAAGCATAGCTATGTTTCTGATTAGAAATTGGAACAGAGGTAGAATAGGACCCCCATTAAAATGCTAGGTGAGTACTCCCAGGATCTTCTTTGAGTTAATCAGTAATTTTTCACCAACAGCATCTAATCTATGAGTATAAATTACTTTGCCCTCTTATTATTCCTTAATTGAAGTATACCAATGTGAAATTGCCATAAATGTCACAGGAATTAATTTGGGTAGAATTGAAGCTTTTTTTTTTCTTTTTTCCCTGAACTGGGAACTAGTGTCTGACATCTTGTATTTATTTAAATTGTGGCTGGAAAATGAGTGGGAGCCAGTGTGTAACTGTTTTATAGGTATTTCTAGAAACAAAAAAAAAAGTGTATATATCATCCTCTTCTTGTCTCATTTACATTTTGGATTTGTTACTATTTGGATTTCCAGAGAGGCAATCAGTCAACACATCTTTTCACCAAATTTATTTGGGGTTGAATTTTTTTAACAGTTTCTCTCCAAAATGTCATGTGGCAACTCTATCAGTTTTCATCAAATGAATGAGAATCATTGATATTTTCTCTGATTCCACTGATTAATCACTCTTGACAAATACACAAGCTTCCATTGATTGGCCAGCTTGGGAATGGAGCTGGGTTTAGAAAAGGGAGTAAAAGGAAAGGAGAAACCTTACAGAGGCTTTGTAGAAAGAGGCATAGAAACTCTTGTAAGAAAACGTTGATGCTGATGAAGGTGGGCTACTGGACATTGGAAATATAACAATAATGGAAAATACAACATAAAGCAAAAATCTCATGCCATTTTTATGTATTCAATTCTTTGGTTTTGTTTTTAATTTTCAATGAAACATTTCACTTTGACTTTACATTCACTTCTAAGTATATACTTTGCCCCTCCACTACCTAGAGAACTAGGGAACTATACCCCATAACAGAGAGAGACAGACAGACAGAGAGACAGACAGAGAGAGACAGAAAGAGACAGAGACAGAGAGAGACAGAGAGACAGAGAGAGAGACAGTGAGAGAGAGAGAAAGAGAGAGAATTTCAGCAAAATTAAATATTTTATATTGAATTCTTTAAGAAGTTTCTTTTTAAAAAAACCATCACATTTTAAACTTATCTCCCACCTCCACTAAAGAGAAATATTCATAAAAGAAATAAGACAATTACAATTTAGACTACAAATAAATAAGCAAAAAAAACCAAACCCTCAATTAAACAAATGTTAATTACAAAAAAAAATAGATACACATGTAATTATTTCCAGCAACAAAAATAAAAGAAGATTACATTGTTTGGTTGTATAAATAATTAGTAATTTTCAGTAAGCCTAAGCAGAAGCAATAAGCATCAAGAATTAAATATAAGGATGGGCTGGAGTCCAAATCCAAACCAGTCCTCTATTTTCCCACTTTTCACTTCCAAGCACTATTCTTCATCCACCTTCATTGTCTGTCCATATGTATTGATGAACCAACTCAACTGATCACCTGTCCAGTTCCATAATCTAGACAAGAGGTATCAAATGTATGACCCACAAGTCAGGACCAGCAACAGCCCAGTGCCACCCAAACTAGATTAAAATGTACTTGGGAAATATTTAACAAAACACAGATAATACTACATTTCAAAATATCACTATGCAGACTATAGGGACCATTTTGTAGGGATTTATGGCTTTCTATTTGTGTTTGATACCACAGATTTATAAAGTAATTTTTTCATTCATTGAGCTTTTACTATAGGGGCTGATAAGATCAAATACTTTTGAATAACCATGGATCTCATTGAAGAAACCAAACAGGGTTGATATTACCAGCTCATTGTCATTTTCACACACAAGAATTAAAACTATATACTCTGGAGAAAATGGCATTCAGCAGGAGATGACTAGAGGCAACCATATGGTAGAGTGGATACAGCTCCAGGCCTGAAGTTAGAAAAACTCATCTTCCTGAGATCAAATCTAGCCTCAGATACTTCCTAGCTGTGTGACCCTGGGCAAGTCACTTAACTCTATTTGCCTCAGTTCCTTATCTGCAAAATGAACCAGAGAAGGATTTTTTCAGCCATTCTAAACTACTCCAGTATTTTTGCCAAGAAAACCCCAAATGGGGGTCATGAAGAGCTGACCATGACTAAAATGATTAAACAACAGGAGCTCCCTAAATACATGTTGCTTGCTTGCTTGCTTGGTTCAAGTTGAAAAAAATAACTTCATATCACTTTCTATTTGTTTTCATATGCTTATCCTATTCTATTTTTATTCATAATTATCTCTGAATTTTATCTTTTCCATCTCTTAGATTATAACATTCTTAAGGGAAGAGTTCATGGCTTACTGGTCTTTGTTTCTCACCTGGACCAGTACAACAACTTGTATATGGTAGGCACTGAACATAAACGTGTTGTTCATTGAATGATTAACTCAACTGTTGGTATTAGTGAGTTAATTATGAAAGATGTTTTACAAACTCTTTGCAGTATCATGAAGTGACCAATCTGTGTCCCCAACAATTACAGGTAGATAGTAATGAAATGAAGGGAGGAGAAAGAATTCAGTGCACACTTGAAACTATAAACAGAAATGTGAACTATAATTCATAGAATCCCAGATCTGGGCAGAATCTAAAGATATAATTTAGTCTGTTGCTAGCAAAAGATGCATCTTGTAAAACCAGATTTTTCCTTATATAGTTCATTTTGTCTTATTCACTCCTTATAAGTTTGGTCCCCTTTCTGTTACTATACCTTCCATAAACCTAGAACCAAACCTGAACAGTGGAAATAATCAGTGGCCTAAATTCTGATCTCATTTAAATGTTCATTTTATGAGTAAATTCCCCCACTGGACTGCCATATTGTCTGAAATGTCTTACATTGAAACTGCGTCTTTATGGTAAGATACTGTATCTTTGCAAGACTCCTGTTAAAAATGAAAAGGCTAAATAACACATTAAATCATTATCATCCATTAAGAGCTAGGCTCAAATTAGTTTGGTCCGTTAACTAGTCTGTCATCCAGTATTATTCAGAGGAATTGACACCTAGTTTGATGGCAGGGTAGGTAATGTGACATTACCGCTCCCTACAGCACAGTGAGGAGTGTTGAACAGCACTAGACACCTGGACAAGGGTGGAAGGATAGGAGACCAGAAAAGGTATTGAGGTTCTTGGAGTGAGATGGAAACCACAGACCAATATCACTTGCTTAATAAATAATAAGACAATTGACAATAGCTTACATGTATGTGGTCTTTATTAAATGTTTCTACGTTTACATGGCTCTTACTCTCCTTGGGCTCTCTCAATCAGTCTCATTCCTAATAGTTTCAAGGCTATCTACATTTTGAGGAAAACATAAGAACATATATAGATTGAGTTGGAAGAGAAGTGATAAATCATCCAGTCCAATTCCCCTATGTTACAGAAGAAGAAAGAGAGACTCAGAAAGGGGAGTTGAGTTGTCCACAATCATACCCATGATAAATAGTAGAACCTGAAATAGAATGTTGACCCTCTGACTCTTAATGTAATGTTTCCATAAGACTAAGGCAATTATATCTTGGGAGAAGTATCTCCTTCCCCCTGTACCATAATCTCAAGGTTGATACTTAACTCCTTCTCTAAACAAGACCCATTGACAACTTTTTAAAGAAGCATTTAAAAGAAATTATTGACATTTTTTGCATTGACACCATCTTAAAATATAACCCTTCCCACTTTCTCTACTCAGGGAGCTATCCTGTGTAACGAAGAATTTTATACTTTAAAAAGGGAAAAAAAAAAGAAACTTGGCAAAGTTAACCAACACAATCACTAAATCTAGTTGTATATGATATACTGTATAATTTGCTTCCACCTCTGAAAGAAAGGAATGCAAGTATATTTTTTATTGTCTTCATTGGAACTAGTCTTGATCATTGTAATTATACAGAATTCAACTCATGTTTTTTTTAAGGAAATATTTTTAAAACAAAAAGTTACCATCAGAAAAGATCCCAATCATTACCTATTTTTCTTTAGAAAGTAATCACTTTTTTTTTCAATATCAGTTACCTTCACTGTAGTAAATCCAACATAAGGTAGGATCCCAGGGGCTAGAATAGGGAATAAAGTTTGCTGTAAAAAGATTAATTTTTAAGTGTTCCAAAGAGAGTCCTGGAAGAACTTGAGAAAAGAAGAGATCACAAATATGTGAAGAATCCATGGACTAGTCAGGGTATGGAACTTCCAATAATACAAATCAAACAACCACAATGACAGCCCTCAGTGACTTAGTAAGACTATCTAGAGAGCCTGACGAGGCACACAGAGTAAGTGTCCTACCTAGTAGCACACATCTAGTAAATCTCAGAGATAGGATGACATCCTGCTCTGTTGGGACACACTAAAACCAAGCTGCCTTTTACTGACAGATAAGTGGAGAGAGAGACAGAGAAAGAGACAGAGAGACACAGAGAGACAGAGAGAGAAGAGAGAGAGAGAGGAAGAGACAGAGAGTGACAGAGACAGAGATACAGAGAGATAGTTTTCAAGATATACTCTAACGGGATATTTCTTCAAAGAGGTATCATTCTACCATTTATGAAGTAGAATGGAAAACAAATGAGTACTTGGAATGGTAAGAGGAAGACAGAATCTCAGTTTTCTGTGGTCAAGTAAATAATGGGTGGAATGAGTTGTAGACCTAAAGACTATGTAACAGGAAGGTATCATACTTAGTCAGTAGAAAATCAAACTTGGTGTCAGGAACATCTGGGTTTAGATCTAATTCAGATACTTTCTAGGTATATGAACATGGGTAATTAGGTGGTACAGTGACTAGGGCACAGGTCTGGAGTCAAGAAGCCCCAAGTTCAAAGCTAGCCTCAAGACAGCTAATAGCTATGTAATCCCCAGCAAGTCACTTAACCTTGTTTGCCTCAGTTTCCTCAGTAATAAAATAAGCTGAAAAAGGAAATGACAAACCACTCCAGGATCATTGTCAAGAAAATCCCAAATGTCCTTATAAAGAGTCAGACAGTCTTTGAAGGACTGAACAACAAAGTAATTAAACATCTCTGAATCTCTGAATCTAAAGCAGAGCAGTTATACCGGTCCCCCATATTCATACGGAATTTGCTTTCAACTTTCAGGAAATCACTCCTACCACCTTTCCCCATCCCCAGTATGGCCATCAGAAAACAAACAAACAAGAGCAGCACCATGATAGGGTTGTGTGATCAATACTGTTTAGAGACCACTGCTCTAAATTCCTGAGGCTATCAGTAAAATGTGTTGGGTTGACTTTGTTATTGGGAATTCTCTGAGGTCTCATGTCAGATGTGAGAGATAATCCTTGACAATGTTCCATCAATTCTCACCTTCAGTAATGATCTGAATAAAGAATGATGGATTTACAGTCAAAAGCCAGAGTTCTAATGTCATCCCTCATAACTACCATGAAACTTGGTCAAGTCACTTATTTCCTGAGCCTCTATAAAATGAGGGTATTGGACTAGGGAGCCTCAAATGTCTCCTCCAGCTCACAAGTTACGATCATAGGATCCCCTATTTTGTCTCTAATAGGAAGTTTCCAACCCTTTACATGCAGCTCTCCACAGATATCTTGTCTCTCAGATTTGTTTTCCATGGCCCTGGTTCCAAATCTTCAGAATATTACCTAGATCTCTTGTCTAAAGTGCCAAGTTTGGCATTATGGCCTTTTACCTTTGCTCTATGCTTTCCCTAGCCCCTTGGCTGGAAGAGCAGTCAACCAGGCCAGTTTGAGTATGTTACTCACCTATCCAGACTTTTAGCACAGAAATGAGACAGAAAACTTAGGCCCACAGAAGACCCTTCTACTGCTGACAACCCACTGGGGCTAGAAAATTCATCTTCCTGTAGCAGAACAAAATTGTTAATGCCCTCAAATCTCCTTGCTGGCCTCAACTAGTTTACTCTCCATAATCCACTCTCTTCTGTGTCTGTCTCTTCACCCCAAATTGTGTTTCTGACCTTGACTAGACAAAGCCAGAAAGGGCAAACCTTAAAACCTCACCTCTTAACTTGAAGGTAATAGATTTATTCTTACTTACAGGATGTTTCTTGTTAAAGTTATTATTTCATGAAGTCAGTTCTAGGCTGGCCTTATACACAAGAGATGAATGAGCCATCAAAGCAACATTTCTAAAGCACAAATCTGGCCATGTCATAACCCTACTCAATAAGCTTTGGTGACTCCCACATTCCTGATGTGCACTCCTTCCTTGTGTCTTCAAATTATCAGGTTCTTTCAAAGCTCTGCTTGAGTCATTCTCTTGTATGGAGTCCTTGCTTATCCCCCATTCCCAACTCCTGGCACACCACTTCCATAGCTCACTCGAATTACCTGCATTTATTTTACTATCATTTCATTTATATTTGGGCAGACTGTGTTACAGCCTTTTAGACAGAATAAAACAAGGGAGAGGCAACATTTCACATCTAGAACTTCAGCTTTTTTTTTTGATGGGAGAAGGTAGGGCAATTGGAGTTAAGTGACTTGCCCAAGGTCACATGGCTTAGTGCTTCAGCTTTAATGTCCTTTTAGGAATTTGTCAACATTTGAAAGTATTTGTCAATACTTGAGAATTCCATCCATGTAAAAGATAATGCACTTTGATGCTGTATATCACAGACCCTGCATGCCAAGGTTGATGGTCTTCATGAATGAACCATTTAAAATGTCTCATATGAACTCTGTCTACCCAAAGAGTAGGTGGAGGAAGGAGGAATACATGTCGTTTTACTCCTTTCGGCCTTTCAGCATCCTTTTCTTCCTTCAATTATCAGTTCAGGTCCCTACCTCTTCTCTAGAGCATTCCCTAATTCCCTTAAATGAAAGTTTGATGTATTTCATCTCCTTCCTCAAATATTCCAAGGGCTCTTATAATTAATTCCTCCTTTCCTTGAAGTTTTTGTTTTTATACCATAGATCTCTATAGTTACCCTGTCCCACCTCCATGTTAGAATGAAAGCTCCTTGAATCATGACCTATGCCATTTTTTATTCTTATAACCCAAGGACCCTATACACAGCAGATGCATAATAAATGTTGGATTTTATTACAATTTGAATTCATTTGTCAATTGTCCCATTTTTAAAATATTAAATTGCTAGAATACTTTCTATATTTTCATTAAAGAACACATCTTTTACTCTGAGGACTGTGCAAGTCTAAAAAGGAGACATTGGGTACAGAATATTCCAAGCAAAGGCAAAATGCATTTTCTATGAGTTGCACAGCCAAGAGAGAGTCCTTTCTTGGCATCAAAGTGGACAAGTCTGTCCCTGGCCATACTAACTGACAGCTTGTTTTCCTTGAGCTGGGCTAGCCATTGGATTCAACTGGTCTCACTTTCTCTTTGAAATTATTGGCTGGAATTGAGCAGATATTTTATCCACTTACCTTCTCTATGAAAAATGAATCCTTTATGACTTGAACAAAAACACATGAAACCATAACCAATTAGTCTAGAAATGCCTTTGATGAATAGCAGCGTGGTGAGCAAACTACTTTAAAAGGGAAAGGAGCTGGCTACATTTTCCCTTCCTTTCCTAAGTTGTTGAGTTGTACTTCTTATGTTTTGTTTTTCTCTTCTGTGATTGTGTCTTTCTAAGCACACCATAGTTCCTTCTTTAGACAACTTCATGGTAATTGGAACAAATTGTTCTCATTCACCTATTCCACCAGGGGAAGTCTTCTCATGCTTTGGATAGACATTCCCTAACTCATAGGTGGTTTGGAACCCCATTGATTAACCTCAATCTGGTTTAGTCCATCTACCAAGACAATTTTACTCAAATGCAGTCACTATGTATGAAGCTTCTTGCAGCCACAGGTGAGAGACTGGTGACAGGTGGACTATGAAGAAGGATAAGCCACACTGAAAAGGGCTCAAGCCCTCACAGAAGAAGTGCTAGTGCTCTTTGAAGTCTCTATCCAGATATTTTTTAAAAATGCCAAGATTATCTACCGCTTCCCAGGCCATTGCCAGTTATCTTGAATTTTGTCTTGCCGCACAACTTTGATGATTCTGGAAAACAGAGTGAGACTGATGACTGTTTAACTCTGCAACTGGGTTTCATTATTTCAAAGACCAAACCATTACACCTCTGTAAACTTCTAAAGAAAAAATAAAATATACATATTTTGTGAGATCAGTTTTAGACATGTGTTTGAGATATTTCTAGAAATCAAGATTGATATGTCCAACAGTCAGTTAGTGATGCCAAATGAGATTTTGGGGGGAAGGACTGGGGCTGCACATGTAGACTTGTGAAACCGTCTAGGTAGAGATGATAATTAAACCCCTCCAGTCCAGCTGAACCATGAAGTTCATGAATGTGAATACTATTTAATAAAACTGGGTAGATTGTTTGCATCCAGGTTGTGAAAGCCTTTAAATGCCAAACAGAGGAACTTTCATTGACCAGAGGTGACTAAGGATTCTTGATTCCTGATGAGTCCTACCAGGATGGAAAGATTTCAACTCTAGAGAGGGGCTGCCCCTCTGACATCTGAAAACCAGACCAACTTCGATTGGAGACGTCATTGATTATGTTAGCCACAGAGGAATGATTTTTTTTTTGAGGGGGGAAGGCAAGGCAATTGGGGTTAAGTGACTTGGCCAAGATCACATAGCTAGTAAGTATGTCAAGTGTCTGAGGCTAGATTTGAACTCAGGTCCTCCTGATTCCAGGGTTGGTGCTCTATTCACCGCACCACCGAACTGCCCTAATTTTTTTTTAAACTCCATTGACTCAAGGATATAATATGCCTACTTGTTGAGGGCTTATATCTATATAGAGCGTCCTCAGGAAGTGTTGGTTTCCACCCCACTATAGATCTTCAAGCTAGACTCTGGAGATAACTACCTACCAGGGATGTTCATATGAGATGCATACTCTTGGATAGGTTTAATTAAGATTCTCTGAGGTCCAACTCAGCTCTGAGATTCTGTCAGAAGAGAACACCAGAACATGGGCCCTTAAAGTTATAGCAGCAAAGTTCTCCTAAATGTGACACCCATGTTCTGGATAGACAATCGGGTACCTGTCAAGTCTATAAAACCACAAACATTCATTAAGTGATTACTACATGTGAGGGAACCTGCTAAGCTTTAGGAAAACAAAGCATGGGAAAAAACCAATCTGTGTCCTAATAGAAAGGAAGGAGATGTCACATGAATAACTATGTACCAAGAAGATATAGAGAGAGTAGATGGGAGGCGATGGATCATTAAGAAGGATACAGAAGTTTTCTTTGAGAAGATGGGATCTGTCTTTTCATCATGTCTTTCATTCTTGGTGTCTCACACTTGGGATTCAGGGTTTGAGTTCTAAGCATTTTCTGGGATGAGAGTACTAAAAGAATAAGATGATTTTTGAGGGCAAAAAAATATGAATTGATTGACTTGAAGTAGGCAAAGAAAAGCAGCCATGAGGGGAAGAGGATTTCTCCCAGATGTATCAGAAGCTTGGAAAGATACTAAGGTTAAGGAAGAAAGAAAAGAAAGATCTACAAAGCCTGGATCAAAGGGAAGGAGGGAGTTAAGCCAGACAAAGAAGGTAATATCAGCAGAGGCAGCCTGGGTACCAGGCCTTGAATCTGAATCTGAATCGTTCAAATTCTTTACTTTCAGCTATAAATAATTTACTAAAAACTCCTCTCCTCTCGTGCTAAAGGAAAGGAGCAGCTCTGGCATAGGACATACAGATAATCAAATATTGATCATCCCTCCTTCCCTCCTCAGAGACTCACAGACTCTTTAGAGCAGAGTTTCTCTGGGCAGAATTCGACAAGCTGGTCTTATTAAGGAAAGCGTCCTTTGCCTACTCTTGCTGGCTGCAGAAATAGACCAGCTCCGGGTGAATTTAAGCAGAAAATACTGTTTTGTCCTTATTTTTTAACCTATGTCTTTACCAGATAGCTGCAATTTTTTTTTTTCCATTAAGGTCGTTGGGCCTTCTGTTTCCCCCTCTTTTCTTAACTAAAGAAAATTTTAAAAGTACTTAATCAAAAGGCTAATATTGTGAAGGCAGCATCAGCAGGTGATTTTTATAATTCTAAATGAATAAGTGAAAGTCAGTAATAATAACTCATACTTTTATAAGACATTAACACTTACAAAGAATTTTTATTTTATTTTTGGAGGGGGCAGGGTGGGGCAATTTGGGGTTAAGTGACTTGCCCAAGGTCACATGGCTAGTAAGTGTTAAGTATCTGAGGCTGGATTTGAACTCAGCTCCTCCTGACTCCAGGATCAGTGCTCTATTCACTGTGCCATCTAGCTGCCCCCAAGAATTTTTAATAAATGATCTCATTTTATCCTTACAACCACCATCAGAGGTAGGCGTTATAATCATCTTCAGCTTTATAGGGAAGAACACAGAGACTCAGAGGCAGCTTCATGAGGGTCACAATGCGAGTAAGTATCTGAGGCTGGGTTTGAACTTGGGTTTTCATGACTCTAAGTGCATTGCTTCATCCGTTATACCATAATAACTCAATTGGTGTTCTCTTCTACTAAAGCCAATTTCCAATTTATAAATCTATCTTTTTTCCCCACATGTTCAGATTATTTTAACATCTGATGAGCATGTGATTGGCCTTCAGGACAGAATCATAGCAACATGAATGAAAAGACAATGTAATATAATGGATAGAGATCTGTATTTAGATACAAGACCAGAGCCTAAAACCTCTCTCTGACATATGACAGCTCTGATCAATCACTAAGAACCATAAATTGAGTTTGAAGAAACCTCTCTCCAGCCCCATCACTTCACAGATGTGGAAACTAAGGCCTATGAAGGCTGTGATGTCATCCCAAGCAAAGGAGAATCCATTAAGATCTGGTACAGCCCAGCCTACTTAGGAATCATTCAAATTTTAATGCACAGATCGTCTTGACAGGAGGACTATGCTGTAATTCTGCAACTCTCATTTGTTGCCCCCAGGGTTCACAGCACAAGGTGGTAGTGAGGCTCAGATGGAATAATATATAAAAATCCCTTTGCTAATTCTAAAACATTATGTAAATAGTGCTGGTCATTAGTGAGGGCTTGTAATGTGCTAGGGATGTGTCTCTGAAGACACAGATCTTCAGAGAGCTACAAGATTAGAACTTTGCCAGCCTGATGAATAGGTGAGAGCCCAAAAGGTAAATAGCTTTCTGTAGAAAAATAATTATATTGCTTTCTTATAATTAGCTTTATTCAAATAAATCTGAAACTAAACTACTGTATCTTGGCTTGGACCAACAAAATCTATCCACATTATTTATTTATCCATTTATATATAAGTTGGATAATAAACCCTGAAAAGAGTGCTTAAGAGAATTGGGGTTATTTTGCCTGGAGAGGAAGGGCGAACTTGGCTTCAAGAATATGAAGGGCTGGTACTCTAAAGATGTTTGCCAGCTGTTCTCCATCTTCCAAAGGGCAGTAGCCTTACCCACACAGGAAAGTCCAACTCCAAAACACATCTTAGCAACAGAGGCCTTCAACCCAGAACACACTACTGAGAGACTGGCTTTGTTTTCCAAGGGAACTTAAAAAGCTTTGAAAGTGAGGACCAAATTTTTACTAGACTGTAAGATTTTTTTGACAGCCAGGCTTTCACAGAATAGACCTAGCCAGCTCTCACTCTCTGCTCAGGATGCATCTCACCTTTTTTTCCCCTTAATGCACCTGTTGTTCTGGAAACAGCACTCAAATCAAATTACTTCTGGAATGACTGTGTCAATCAAATGACTTATATTTCTACTCATCCTAGTAATTTGCCACACCAAAACACCCTTCTGTGGCCATCACCTATCTGGGCTAATCAGGGCAGCTAAAGCTACTGGCCTTTAGTAGGCCCTGATGGACGATGGAAAACAGCTGACAAGCATCCTTTGGGTACCATCCCTTGATATCTTTGAAGACAAGTTCTCCCTTTACCCTTCAGGCTAAATATATATGTAGATTAGGTAGAGAGATGATAGATAGAGACAGACAGACAGATAGATAAGATAGATAGATGATAGATAGATAGATAATGTGTATACTATATATAGAATGAGTGCTCATATATTTATATATTGATACGTATATGTATTACGTACATAGGGAGAGCTCTTATAGATAGATATAATTAGACTTACATATATGTTATTTGTATGTATATGTATGTATGAATGAATGTATGTATACTATCTCTCTCCATTAGAATCTAAACTCTTTGAAGGTCAGGCTCTGTATCAGCAAGCACCCTAGCATACCCAGGGTGGCTGCTAGCACAGGTTCTTAGATCTGCTTTTCTAAAGGAAAGCAACTCAAAATGGGTTAACAATCTACTTCAATCAATCAAACATATATATCATTTACCTAGTTCAGGGGAAAAAGTCAGCTCCCTGAACTTCAGAGAATGCAAACACAAGTTACAAGCACAAGTTATAAACAGACAAAGAAACAGATCAGCAGACGGGCTTCCAGCCATCTGACCATTACATCCATACCTATTCAGTTACCAGAGAGGGAAGCACCAACATCTGGGTTTTTCAAAGCCAGGGGGGCTCAACGGCTTCCCAGAGTCTTGTCTGGCCAAATTACACAACTCTTCTCAAAGTGAGCCCCAAAGCAAAACCTCACATCAGGACGTATATAGCCTTCTCCTGGCTTGGAGAATGTCACAGCCTTCTTGACCCACTACCCAACCACAAAGCAACAAGGCGCGAGCATTCCTGAAGGACAAGCCTTCCACCACAGGCTCCATGTGACCACATTCAGCCTATTAGGGGGCAGAGTATACTTTCAAATCAGGGAAGGTTCTCAGAGCCACTTCAGCCACTTCAGCAAAGGGCCTGGGGGCAGGGAAGATCTTCAGATTCCCATAACAGGCTCTTATTTAGAAGAGAATTACTTGGGAATTATTACTCATTTGATTTTCTTTTCATTCATTCGCATGCTTTCTTTATGACCCTAACCCCGTGACTTAGGATCATATATCATAGTGCCATAGATTTAGAGTTGGAAGGGACCATAGAGGTCTCCTAGTCCAAACACTTTTTTTTTCCTTACAGTTGAAGAAACTGGGTCAAAAAAGAAGTTAAGCAAATTGTCCAAGGTTACACTCAAAGTGAATTGTAGAATCAGGATTTGAACAAAATTTCCCTTTTCCTAAATCCAGAACTCTTTCTATTGTATCATGCTGATGTCCTGAAGAGATGGGAAGATAGGAGCTAGCAAATACTATTAGCATCATTTGCTTACTTGACCAACAACCATCTGGCATTTCTACTAAGTATCCCACCCTTCCCTTCCTTGCTTGAGGTAAAAAGTTTTCATGAATGAAGCCATAATTTTCCATTGCTTTGAGATACTTAACAGTGATGAATGGGGAAAGGCAGTGTCTACTAGGTAGGTATGTGTGAGAGGCAGTTGACATCAAAATCCTACAAGATTTTACCAGGAAGACACCATTGCCTGAAGGTCTTGTTAAGTCAAGAAGAAAGAGAAGAGGAAAAGTAAGTCTAACCATAGCCCAGTGAAGCCCAGAGGCTAAGTCTTTGCATATAAGAGAATTCACAAGGAGGCTGAGTTAGTAAGGGAATTCCACAATCTATTTTTCATGGAATCCCACAATTTTACTATAAGACAGATTTCCATGACCATTTTATTTAGGGTCTTTACCTTTTCTGTGTTGGGAACCACTCTGACAGTCAAGCTGAAGTCTATAAACTCCCTCTCAGAATGATATTTCTTTACAATTCATAATTGATAGAAATGCTAAATTTTAGATAGGTTAGTGAAAAGAATGGAATTGGGGTTTTAAATAAAGGGACCTTCTTATCCTCAAAGATGGAGACTAACTTTCTTGGTTGCTATAACATGTTGCTAATCATATGCTTTCAGTCTACTTCACCATGACAATGGAAAGAGCATCGGGGCTGGAATTCAGGAAACTTATCTAGGTTCTACTCATGATATATCACTAGTTGTGACTTTGGGTTAACCAAAAGATCATGAGGTTAGAACTGGAAGGGGTCTTAGAGGTGATCACATCCAACTCCCTCCATGACAATGATAGAGTTTAAGTGATTTACCCAGCTTCACACAGGTAGTGAGCATCTATGGTAGGATTTTGACTTACCTTTTCCTGTCTCTACATCTAGTATTTTCTCCATTCCTTAGCAATCTCAATTTGGGCCCCAGCTTCCTCATTTGTAAAATGAAGAGATTAGATTAGGTGACCTTCAAATGCTAAATATTTCCAAGATTTAAGATCATCTTCTATAATGTGATGAGGTACAGCCAACATGAGGAAGACAGAGCAAAGGATCTCTCAAGGCTAGAAGCTGAGAACAGTATAGATACAAATGTAAAACTAGTCTCTAAAACATGATAGAACATCCCTCTGCTCACCATACATTCCACCCACAGAGTGCCCATTACTTTCTGCTTAGGGGGCATGTTCACGTGGATGGATGAATAGATGTCATATTCGTGGAAGGAACAGCTCTTTATAGTATAAAGTATAAGTGACCTACAGGTCACATCTTCTGGTGTTGGAATAGAAAGACCAACTATCACATCCACTCTCCATAGCTTTCTGTGATTCATCCCAAGTGTCCCCTTTAAGCTACATGGGCTAGATTTTGTTTTTGTGTTTAGGGAGGAATTACACACTAAGCATCTCGTTCCATCAGTCTCTGTGCCTATGTGACTCAGATCAAGAAGCTGCGTTCTCTTTCCTTGAACCTCATACCTATTAACAGACAGGTTGGTTTCTCATTTTTTGTCATTTGCTAATCCTCTGGCAGCACCTTTCCTTGATATCACAGCCTAGACAACAGGGACAAGGCCTTCCTGGGAGGTTGCATATACTTCTTCAAAAAAGTGGTACCCAGCATGGAACTTCAGAAATATCACCCAGGCTGGAGAGATTCATTTTGCAGTAACAACTTATGGTTTTAGGCAAAAGGTCTCAGGGGAGACCCAAGCCGTTATGAATAGATCTACTCCCAGTTTCCCACACTTTCATTATTGCTACCTTTCACAGCCACCTCTACTGAAAATCCACCCTAGTCACTGAGGTAATAAATCGTGTATCAGTCCCTTCATCTAGAGAGCCACAGAGCAGGTTCTATGATGAGTTTCCCACTTGGAGTCATAGAAGAACAGAGGAAGGAAGTAAATACACAATTATATAGTGCCTGCTATATACCAGTCATTCTACTAAGCACTTTGTACAAATGTATTCTCATTTAATCCTCCCAGAAACCCAGCAAGATGGGGGGGGGGGGGTATCTTTATTTTACAGTTGAGGAAACAGGCAAACAAAAGTCAAGTGACTTGTCCAATCACAGAGCTAGTAATTGTCTGAGGCTGGATTTGAACTCATATATTCCCAACTCCAGGCTCAGTATTCATATAATTATAGAATTACAAGATTAAAGATATAGGGCCATCTAGTCCAGACTCTTCATTTTACAGGTGTGGCAAAGTTAGGAGACTTGTTCAAGGAGCAAGCATCAAGGGTAGGATTTGAATCAGGTGCTTTTTCAACTTATACCATGATTCCTGGAAAAAGATCCAATAGGCTAATGCAATTCAGCTCCCTCATTTACATAATTATAATACAATATCAATAATTATAATCATGATTATTATTATTATATCATCATCATCATCCTCTGAGGAAGCAGCATGACATATTGAACAGAGAGCTGGTCCTAGAATCACAAAGACTTGGGTTTGAGTCTCACCTCTGGCTAGGTGAGCCTGGGGAAGGTTTCTCAGAGCCCTCTCTGAGCCCCTTTATAACTATAAGATACTTGTTGACCTACATTGAGAGTGGGATGTAACTCATGGGGAGACCCTGACCTCTATCTTATGTCACAAGTCCCAATCAAAATAATAATCAGCATCTATTTCTCACTGAAGGAAGCTGAGTTGAAGTACCTTCCTCAAAGTTTTACAGGTAGGAAGGAGCATAGCCAGTATTCTAATTCAGATAAAATATTATTATAATTCTTATTAATAACAAATCAATTATTTATTAAATTAATTATATTTTAATAACTTGCATTTATATATAAGGGCAGCTATGTGGTACAGTGGATAGAATGCTGGGCCTGGAAGTCAGGAAGATCTGGATTCAAATCTGGCCTCAGAAACTTACCAGATGTCTGACCCTGGGCAAGTCACTTAACCCTGTTTGCCTCAGTTTCCTCATCTGTAAAATGAGCTAGAGAAGGAAATGGGAAACCACTGCAGTATCTTTGGTTTTGTTTGTTTGTTTGTTTTGGAGGGGGGAAGGCAAAGCAATTGGGGTTATGTGACTAGCCCAAGGTCACACAGCTAATAAGTGTGTCAAGTGTCTGAGGCCAGATTTGAACTCAGGTCCTCTGACGCCAGGGCTGGTGCTCTGTTCATTGCACCACCTAGCTGCTCCAACTCTAGTATCTTTGCCAAGAAAACCCCAAATGGGGTCATGTCGAGTGGGACACAATAGAAAATGACTCAATTGTTTCTATATAGCTCTTTGGAATTGGGAAAGAGCTTCACCTGCATTATTTTTTTTAATTTTTAATACTATATCATAGATGTAGAACTCAAAGGCACCTTCTAGGCCATCTAACGCAACCACCTTGTTTGACAGATAAAGACCTAAGAGGGAAAGGGAATTGTCCAAAGTCACATAAACGGTAAGTAACAGAGTCAGGATTCCAACCTTGTCTCTCTCATTCCAAATCCATCAGTGGTGGCACCTTCTCTGGTTGCCATAACCATGGGTTTGGGGACTTCTGGCAGTAGTTCTACCTTCATCTCCAGTGGTACATTTTCAGCACTCTACTTTGACAATGCAAAAAAGGCCTCACATGCAGCCAAAAGTATCATTTCATTCATCTTTTCAATATCCAGTGGCGCCATTGTGGAACAGCTAATTAAGCCCTACCCTGGATCCCTTTGGCATTAGTAAATAGGATTACCTGGGGCTAGCTGCAGGTGTAGTTTCACCAGTTGGAAAAAATGAGCTGTTTGCCTCAGGACATTTCCGGTCCCATTCCTGCCCCATACTGGTGTTGTGGATGCTTAGCAGCTGTATGAAAATCCATACCATATGGCTCAAATATAAGGTTCATCAACCTAACCTTTAAGAATTGCCAGTGGAAAGTCCTTCAGAGAAGTTTGAAAATATTATTTAAATGAATGGGGAATAAAACCTGGCAAATATACAAAATGAAGTTCCCAAGCTCTTTAGACCTTGGATTAGCATAATAGAGTTTAATGTCACTTAAAAAGATACTGATGCTTTCAATATTTCTTAGCTGAGCATTTTTCCTCTCTCTTCTTTTGGTCCAGAAGCAAATTAAATTCATTTATTCATTCAACAATCATCTTTGAACAGTTACTGCTTTCCTAGTAGTGTGATGGATGTTGGTGATATAAAGCCAGAAATAAACAGATTCTGCCCTCAGATAGCTTATGTTCTAAGAGAAGACTTTAGAATAGTTGTGCTTCCTTCTTTGATTGACTCTGTTATGTACATTGTCATTTCTTTATTGTGGATTGAGATAAACACATTGACGGCTTCAGTCCAATCTGAGACAGAGGAAATTCAGAACCTGATCTTCTCACCTGTGTATGCCCAGTGTTGAAAGCAATAGGTTGGTTTTCTGCTGTCAGTAAACCTGGACTAATTTGCCCCCATGTGTTCTTGAGCTGTGTGTGTTGAGATCATGTGTGTTAGAGCTAATTTGATTTCTGTGGTTTTAATTTAAGATTCATTAGTGCATAGAAAGGCTCATTTTCTTGTGAAGAACCCCATTTAAACTGTAACTTCAATGAGGCTGAATAATGACTATCGTTGTTTTGTAAATCTTCAAATGGCAGTGAACTTCTATTGACCAGAGTAAAGGGAAAATGCATTCACTATTAACAAACATGTATTAAATGTCAAAGTATAATAAAAAACAAGTGAGAGGCAGTATGATGTGCAGGACTTGGGTGGTAGAAAGTGTATTGGACTTTGAACCAGAAGGATATGGGTTCCAATCCTAGCGATCTCATTTGTTATCTATGGGACCCAGGACAAGTCATATCCTTGCTCTGAAGTTTAGCTCATCTTTCAAGTGAGATTGGATTAAGTGACCTGAGATTGGATTAGATGACCTTCTAGCTCCAAATCTATGTGCCTAAAACCTGGGTTCCCAGCCCACTTCCTTATATTGGCTGTATGACCCTAGGAAAGGCAATTAACCTTCTCTTTGTCTTACGCAACTCTAAAAACACTTTTTCAAGGGATTTCCCTAGTTGTCAAACTTACAGGTCTTTGATACATTGACAGAATAACTGATATTTACATAGAACTTTAAGATTTGCAAAATAATTTAATACATTATTTCAATGAACCCTCTAACTAGTATAGGTAATTCTTATTTATTATTATTACCATTATAGATAACTGAAATGACTAGATTTGTGCTTTTATTGACATAAGGAACTCTTGGACATTAAAATTCTCAGTCTTATTATTGTTGTTAGACAATGTATGTGATATTATGGGTATAAACAACTCCTGATGAGCAAGCTCCCTATACCAATGAGGAAACTCCCAATTTCAGTGCAGAAACAACTTATATTAGTGAGGAAACTTCCTATATTAAGGAGAAAACCCACCATACAAATGAGGAAACTCTGTACACAAATGAGGAAACTTCCAATATCAATTCAAATCATTTTCTACTCTGCAAATTACAATCTTTGAGAGTTTTCTAGGGCCCAGAGATTAAATAGCAAACAAAAATGTTGAAATGCCTGTTCTAAAAGAATGTAACTTCCTTGGAGGCAAGAATCACTTCATTATTACCTTTCTGTTGTCATTACCTGGCATATTGTATGTTATATAGTAGGAATGGTTTTTTTAAAGTTGCAAAATTTGAATTATGTGAAACATTCCTGATAAATCTTAAAAGTTCTCTGTAAACCTCAGTCATTTCAGAGGCTACTTGGCGCAGTGGAATAAGAGTTGACTGTGGACATCAGCTCAGATCCCAGCACCACAATTTACTACCTCTGTGGCTTTAGGCAAGTATCTCTACCTCTGAGCTTCATTTTCTTCATCAGCAAAATGGAGATTTTGGGCAGTCTGGTAAAGCCCATGGCCCCTTCTCAGAAAAATCTATTCATGGTCAAAAGAGATGCTAAATTTCAGTTAGAGCTTAGAGAAAATGTGGAGACAACTTTTTTGTTTTTTGTTTTTTCCTATCCAAATTCATAGACTCCTATGAGATCTATCCATTGTCCAGACTGCAGTTTAAGAAATGTAATAAGAGAAAAGGAGTACATGGATAAATACATACAAAGTATATGCAAAATTCAGGACATAGAGAGGTCTGTCAAGAGAGTTGGTGGAACATTTATTTCTAGGAAAGACCTCCTCCAGGAGGTGACTGCCATCTAACCTGAGCACAGGAAGAGGTTAGAGATGCTAATTTGTGGAGGTGAGGAGGAACAGCATTCAAGGAATGGGAAGAACCCCTGCACAAACTGAATTAGATTGTATACTCTATTTAAGCTTATTATCTAAGTGACTAGCACATGTTCTGCACACAGTAGGGCCTTATTACATTCACCAAATTTCCTGAATCATGAGCCCCAGATCTCAAAATATATGAGTCCTCTAAGTTTTAATCAACTTTGAAGGGTATTTTGTTATGACTTTTTTAAAAAATCCTCCAGAGATTCTGTTGAATATAAAGAACAGGGTCATATTTGTCATCGCTGACTCCTTAGAATTCAGATGGAGCTGTCAATGGACTTTATGGCACTGGCAGCCCCACTGTGAATGCTGAAGTCGATGTGACACTCATTAAGGGAAGGATATTGTGCTCGCTTTGCTGATCACTGCTTATTATAGAAGAGTTAGCACATCCATAATATTAGTGCCATATAGCACTTGGGCTAAAGGTTAAAGAAACTTGGGAGGGTGGAGCCAAATAGAATTGAAATAATTATGCTATTTGAGAAGAAACGAGGAAGGGGAATGCCACCTCCTCCATGAAGCATCTCCATGCCTTGTGATCCAACTTCTCCTATACCATGTTCTGTCAGTTTTATCCTCCATACCAGACTGGGGCTTCATGAAGATCAGTGATTCCTTCTTATCAGTCTTGTAGACTTTTTCCTCAGTGCGTTTGAGGAACCAGGTAGTTTCCCAAAGCCAAGCAGATCCCTATATTTCCTGAACAATGGTTCTTACTGTTGTTGTTTAGGCTTAGACAGGAGAAAGTGACAAGGTACATAGAAAAGGTAAACTCTTTGAGGGCATATGTTGTTTCACTTTTGTTTTGGGTTTGTTTTTTTTTTGTTCATTTATGGTATTCTTGTTTTTGTTTTTAATTTGCCAGAGATTGGCATGAAGTACGTGCTTGTAGAATCCCTAGCTTACTTCAAAGCTCAACTCAGCTCTCACCTGAGACCTTCTCTGACATCCCTTGGTGGTGGTGCTCTTCTCACTCACCACCCCCAAAACTACTCATCTTTTATATGACTTAGAGGAGAGGATTGATCTCAAATTATGAAGACATAGGTTCAATTACTGCCCCAGGCATATACTAGCTACAAGGCATTTAAACCATCATTATTCTAGGCAACTCACTGAAACTAGGAGAAGCAGAGAAGGTACAGAGCTGGATTCTGATAATGGAAGCAGCTTGAAAGGGATGGAAATAACTCTTAGCTCTGTGGCCGGAAGACCTGGGTTCGAATCCTGTGTAGATACTGCTTGTGACTTAAATTAAGCTTCCTGAGCCTCAGTTTCCTTATCTAGAAAATGAAGGGGATGGAGTAGAAGACCTTTAGGATCCTCTGCAAACCCAAATCTATTATCCTATTTGGGGGAATAAATATCAGACTAGATAATCTTCATTGTTTCAATTTCAATAGCATTTTATGATTCATTATTTCATTAGACCCTCAATATCTCCCTAGGAAATAGGTCATGTCAGCATTTTTATGCTCATTTTACAGGTGAAGAACCTGAATTTCAAAGAGAGGAAATTATTCACCCAAAGTCACAGAGGCAGTAAATGACAGAATTTAAACCCAAATCTTCCAACTCTCAGGTCCAGACTCCATTGTCAAGACTTGTTTTAAAAAATTAATGAATGTTATATAACATAAGGTCTGCATTTGAGTCACTGTGATCATGCAGACAGTAAAGGATAATATTTTCATTTCTAAGATTATATAGTCTCAGAGGTATATCTTATTTTAGTCATGTTTATATTTATCTTCATCTAGCCCAGCACTTTTTTTTTTGCTTTTTTTTTTTTGGAGGGCAATTGGGGTTAAGTGACTTGCCCAGAGTCACACAGCTAGGGAGTGTGTCAAGTGTCTGAGGTCATATTTGAACTCAGGTCCTCCTGGCTCCAGGGCTGGTACTCTATCTACTGGGCCACCTAGCAGCCCCTTAGCCCAGCACTTCTTAAAGTGTTGGTCATGACTCTATGTGAGGTCACAAAAATTTATCAACAGTAAAAAGGTTTCTGAATGCCCCATGACCAAAAATTAATTAAAAATCAAATGTATAATGACTCTGAAGTGTTTCTGACAGTGCTTACCCATGTTGCATTCAGAAACTTCACTGCAGCCTTGGTTCTGAACACAAAGCAGGCGCACTTTGTACTGTGTATGCTCTCAAGTCATGCAACACCAAGGAGCCCTGCCAAAATTCAAAAAGGGGCCCCAAGTGGAAAAAGTTGAAGGAGGCTTGATCTGGACCAATCCCTCCATTTTACACATGAGGAAGTGAGACTCAGAAATACAGTAATCCTCCCACATCATGACTTTCCCCATCACAGTTTCCATATACTGCAAATTGGCATATAAAATTAAATGGGAATTTGGGGGGAGTTTTGTGAAAGCCACAGATGATACATGAAGGGCAACAGATGAAACAGAACAAGTTTAGAAACTCAGAAGTGTATAAAAATATGTATAGTACTGTACAGTATAAATATATTTTATCTTTTGATACCATAGTAATTCAGACTTCTCCTCTGATATGAAGGGAGGGCCAAAAAATTTTATACAGATTTTCTAAATTATAAGAGTGCCCCATCCATAACCCCTGCAATGTGAAAAGATCATTGTAAAGTGGTGTACCTGAAGTCACGGAGCTGGTGGACTACAGAGAGATGATCTGAACCCTCATCATTTGATTCTAAATATAGGGCTCTTGTATCAGCTGATGAAATACATATTGTATAAAGATATTTTAAAAAGCTATCAGCAGAACAAAGTTCTATTCCCTCTCTATACTACATATGAATATGTGTATGTTTTTTGTGTGTATGTACATCACATATATACACATACTTTTTTTTTCCCCAAAGGGCCATAAAACACAGAAATTGTATGCAACATGATGCATTGAGAGGAAAATGCTGGATTTGGAGTCAAAGAACCTGGGTTCCAGGCCAGCCTCTGACACTGACCACTTTGTGTCTTCTGGGCTTCAATTCCCTTTAAGGTCCTTCTAAGCTCTAAAATACATAACCTTAGGATACAATGTGTAGTAGACATAAAGAGGCAAATTGATGTGAAAAATGAAAAAAAAAATCCTAAAATTTAAAGTTGCCAAAAAGGGAATGGGTTGTCTCTGGATGTTCATGTACTCATATATCTTGAGCTATAAGGGCTCTCAGAGGCCTTCTGATCCAAGATGAACTCCAGAGAAAGTTGGCCTGTAACTTGATTTAAAAGGAAGCTGAGGCCTAGGAAGGTTAAAGGATTTGCCCCCAGGTTCATCAGATATCAGAGCCAGGATTTGATACCGAGTCTTCTGACTCCCAAGTCAATAGTATTCCCACTTTCCCAATATGATCCTCAGGGATTCTTGTTCTTTTAAGGTCTTCAGCCAATGTCTGGATAACAAAATTTTCCTGTTTGTAATGGTAAGGGAATTTGAAGATCTTCCCTGCCCCTTAATGGGCCTCAAGTGGAACCCAACAGGAGGGACTTGATTATGGGAAGGCTTGTTTTTCGGGAAGGCCCACGTCTTTTGTTACTTTGTAAGTAGGCAGTGGATCACAAAGGTTTGCAACCCCAGATGTTGGATCTCATCTCTGATAACTATGCATGTATGTAATGGTGAGACAGCTGGGTCTGTCTGTTGATCTGTGATGCATGTATTATTTGGTCAGATGGTTAGAAGCCCCATCTGTTGGCCTTTATGCTATTATTTCTGCTTGTAACTTCTGTTGTATTTTCTCTGAAGTTCAGGGTGCTGACTTTTTCCCCTGAACTAAGTAAATGATACATATGTTTGATCAAAGTAAAATTGTTCACCCCTTTAAAGTTGTTTTCCTTTAGTAAAGCAGATCAAAGAACCTGTGATAGCAGCCATCCTGGATATGCTAGGGTGCTTGCTATTACATTGTGATAGAAAGGATTCTTTGTTGGGGAGGAGGTCAATTATGGCAACAAAATCCCTTACCAGATGAGACTTCTTTGATTTTGTGATTGTTTGCATTTTTTAAATTGAGGAAAAAAATATAAAATTCACTTGAGTGATGTATTTGGCATTGATAATAGAATTTGGTCAATTATATATAAAAGGTTCATTTTCCTGAAAGCTGAATCCTAAAATCAGCAGGGTTAGGCAAAAGTTATGATCAGGAGTTGACAGACCAACAGACAAAAGTGACAGTCAGCATTTGTGACCCAAAGGGCAGACCATTTCCTCTAGAAACTAAGACTGAATAGAAAGCATTCACCTCCTTTTAGCAAATTCTGAGGTGACCTCCACAGAACCCACGGTCCACACAAGCTCAAAGCATCCCAGGAATCAAGGACCAGTTGTTTTGCTTTTGTTATGGGTTTTTTTCTTGGTTAAAGGAATCTTGAAATATTTATACCATGTCAAATTTATTTTAGAATTTAAGATCTATACTTCCTAATGAGTGACCTCCCTGAAGGCCCTAAAAGTATCCAACACTGTCATTAAAAGTTTCTCTTCTTCCATGATGACTCATTGGTGTTTCATGTGTTCTCTGTTTTGAAGTATTTATTATTTTGGCTCTAAGTGCCAACCTGAGTCATCTGTTTCCAGGCAACAACATTGGTACAAAGGGAAAAATTCTCTCCTGAATCTTTGTGGCATGTATGACATTCTGTGAACAAAAGAGGGGAAATAGTGTTTATGTGCTCTGGAATATTTCAAGAAATTAAACAGAGATATTCAAAAGATACAAAATGGGAAAAAATGGTTTTGCCTGAACTCAATGTCATCTTAAAATCCTGTTTTCAAGGAGCTTATATTGTCCCCTTACTTCAAAGAATACATAGACCATTAAGTGCCTAATTTCTGCAAAATAATTTCCATGGGGAAGGACACCAAATCTGATGATTTTAGATAGACTTTTTTAGGAGGTAGCACTTGGACTGTAGAAGTGAAGGTAAGGAGAGGTTGTCTTCCAGGATTAGGAGACTGTTTTGGTTTTATTTTGTTTTCAAGATGTTCATAGTAGCATAGATCTAATCTCAGAATGGCCTTGGATGTCCAACCTCATCATTAATAGATGAGGAAACCAGGACCCAAGAGAAATGACTTGGCCTCAACTGTTTGTTTCTACTAAAAACTTCCTGTGATACCATGGTCTTCTCTTAGAAGTGTGAGTGCTGTCTAATGGAATCCTCAGACTCTTACATAACCCAACGAGTGGACCTGATTCATACGAAAATCTGCTTTAGAGCAAATAATGTTATATTGGATGCTCATTGTGTTCTCCATCGAGCCTTTTATTGAGTTCATTTACTTTAGAAAATCTAGTGCACTGTACTATTCTGGTAGGGCAATGCTAGACCAATAATGGGAAGCAGGGGGTCACTGCTGAAATTCACATCATCTTCCGTGTGATTCATTGTAGCAGGAAGGAAAGAAAACTGACAGAAATCAGATTATAAGCATTAGCTGATACTACTATTCCCCCGTTCAACCGTAGTCCTGCTGCAAACTTAATATTTGTGGGAATATTCCTGTTGCTATAAAAAAGTAAAGAATGATTTCTCTAAATTCTTTAGTCTTATAGGAAAACTGGAAGAGAAGAATGTGGTTTAGAAAATCCCTATTTCCTTATATTAGAAATACAAAGACTCTTTCACAGCAGAACTTGGATTCTCAACTATTATTCCTTGGAATTATGAAGAATTACCTTGTCCACATTCTCATTTGGGCTATAGATCTGGCTGCTAAATTCCTAGGTGTCATTACAATATTCTATATTTTCACAAACACAATAGATTTTCTAGCTTATTTTATGGCATGAATAACCACTGCTACTTTGGAGAAAATGAATCATTGAAAAATACAAGTGGTGAAAGGCATTGTTTTTACTTCCTGTTATGCTGGCTATGAGCACAGAATCACACTGAATTATTTCCTTCAAACTTTCTGTTGTATTTTTCCATCAGAATCATTGTGTCATAATGGTTAGGATGTTAGACCATCGAGCCAGGGTTCAAATCCCATGTCTAATGCTAATTAACTATGTAAACATAGGTAAGTAGTAACCTTTCTGAGCCTCAGACCAATCTCTAAGGCTTATCTAGCAAGTCATACATGGTTGTAAACCACCATAATGGATCCGATTCCCACACCAAATAAATCTGAGCTCTTTAAAATATGTAATTTCCTATCTCTTAACATTTTAGCACTAATCAGAACATTGAGATTTGAGTCAAAAAGCCTGGGTCCAAATTCAGGCTTTGCCACTTACTTTCTGTTGAACTTTGGGGAAATCACTGATCCTTCCTAGGCTGAAGATTCTTCACCTGTAAAATAAGGAGATTAAACTCTGGCCTCTAAGGGCCCTTCTCTCTCTGCAATCTGACTCTGCTAAGTCTATGTACATGTATCAACATACTGTACATTCATTCCCACTGTACTCTGTTGTGTAAAATAAATGACCACTTATTTTACAAAGTATATAGTTGTAGTCCAATGTGTCTAGTCCAGTGTGGTGCAGGAACTTGTCAGATTTGAGAACAATAGGCTGCTAATGGGAGGTGTCACAGTTAAAATTGACATAGATGTGCACATGTACTTAGGAGCACAGGTTTTGGTCAGTTAGTCGATAAGAATGTATTAAGTGCCCACTGTTTTTAGGTACTTATCTAAGTGCTGGGGATATTAAAAAGAGGCAAAAGACAGTCCTGGCCCTCAAGGAGCTCACAATCTATTGAAGGAAGCAATAGGTAAACAACTGTGTATGAAGAAGTTACGTGCAATATAAATTAGAAAGCCTCATCAAAGGAAAGCACTAGGTTTAGAAGGGATTGGAGAAAGGTTTCCTGAAGGAGAGGTGTTCACTGGGACTTGAAGGAAGCCAGAGAAGTCAATGGGTAGACTTGAGGAGAGACAACATTCCAGACAAGCAGGGCAGCCATTCAGATGATAGAATTCCTTGTTTTAAGGTAGCTTTTGGTTAAATAGGTCAATCACACTCAGATTAATACAGGTTTTTAGATTTGGAAGGGCCATCGGGTTAAATCTCTTCATTTTGTAGGTGAAAAATCTGAGGCTCAGGAAAATTATCTAATAATAACCAGAATAATAGATAACATTTTTGCAGAACTTGAAGATTTACAAAGGATTTTGTAGATATTATCTTCTCATTTTATTTGCCCGAGGTAACATAGTTAATACATGTTAGCCAGTCTACTGAACCTAGGAATTTCAGACTCTGAGGCCAACTTTCATGCTACTATGCCACGTTGATACTGCCCTTTCCTTATCCCGCTCCTCCCCCCTTTCTAACTCTTTCTCTCCCTCCCCCATCTCTGTCCTTCCCTCTCTCTGTCTTTCTGTCTCTGTCTCCTCTCTCTCCCCCCCTCTCTCTTTCTCTCCTCCTGCTCCTCTTTCTTCTTCTTCTTCTTCTTCTTCTTCTTCTTCTTCTTCTTCTTCTTCTTCTTCTTCTTCTTCTTCTTCTTCTTCTTCTTCTTCTTTCTCTCCTTCTCCCTCTCCCTTTTCCTTTCCCTCTCCCTTTCCCTCTCCCTTTCCCTTTCTCTTTCTTTTCATGTTTATATAGTTTGCATTAACTCTGGGTTCTCAAAGACTATGTCAGTGAAGCGCATGGCATAGAAAATGCCAGAAAAACTTTGAGTGCAGATCTAGTACAGCCTGGATGCCTGTTGCCTGAGGACCTGCCAGCCAATTTGGAAGCAGCTCATCACTAGCATGGCCTTAGAAGGATGGGGCTGCACTAACTTTCAAAGGCCATCTTCACATTTAGGGAAGAGCTGGGTGTTGGTTTGGCATGGAAAGAGTGTGCACACTGACCAACTGACAGATAATTGAAGCAGTATATAGAAAACACAATGCATTGTAGAGTAAACGTAATAAGTATAATTACTATATAGCATACAAAATATCTGTGGGGATAGCTGAAAGCCCTGTGATTTCAGCAGCATAAAGAAATTCCATTGTGAGAACTCTGTCTGCCAATACAGATTGTGACCTATGACTTGGTATATAAATATGAGGAAGTTGTTAAAAGCACATAACATTTAAGTGACTTTTCCAGGGTCGTACAACTAGTTAATATTATAAAGCAAAATTCAAACCTAGGTCTTCGTGACTCCAAACTTAGCACACTCTCCATCACATAATGCTATCACATCCCTTAGCATCCCTAAGTCTCAGCTTCTTGATCTGAAGATAGGAGGGGTTGGATTGGAAGACTTCTAGGGGCCTTTCCAGGTCTAGATCATTGCTATAAAATATGTGATGTATATAACATATATTTTAGATTTTATGACATACAGGAGTACCTTTTTTTGAAAAAGAGATTTCACTTTTCCATTTCTGTTAATGGGAAAATATTTTAGCTAGTAGGTGTGCTTTATAATGGCTGTGTCAAATGTTTGATTGCCATTACAGAGAGCAGTGAGTCACCTAATTGTAGAAACAAGTTTAAATATTACCAAGTGAAGTGAGTTTTCGCCTAAAGGCTTAGGAATAATTAGAAAGTGAGGGCAGTGCCTTTATCCTGGAGGTGACTAATGAACAATAACTCCCTTCTCTTGGTAGAGAGGTGGGAGATTAGGGGTGCAGAATGCTGCACACAGTATCAGGCACCCTTTCTGTGTCAGCCAGCTTTTCATTATTACATGGGAGTAGTTATGGATGTGGGGAGCTGAGGTGGGGAGAGATATTTCTGTCCAGAAATGACCATGATGAAATCCACGCATATTTTTAAAGGATTTTGAAACATTTTTAGAAGAAAGATTTATTTTTGAGAGACAGAGACAGAGAGGCAGAGAGAGAGACAGAGACAGAGATGGCAGGTTTAAGATAAGCAAGCATATAATTTATCTTGGGAGAATTTGAAAAGGCTTCTTTTCAGTTTTTCAAAGATTTGATTACTTCTAACTTCATGCTTCAAAAAAGGCTTTTTTACGTCATTCTCAGCAATCAAATACTCACAAAAGAATCTCCTTGGGGGAAAAAATTTCCTAGAAAAATCAACTTTGTTTTAAGTATTTAATAAAAGTTTTTAGACAAGTCATTAAGCAGGCAGTTGATGGCATTAGGCACTGGAAGCAGAATGTGTGTGTGTGTGTGTGTGTGTGTGTGTGTGTGTGTGTCTAATTTAGAGTGCGTAAAGGTATCAGAGCTCGTCATATGCAGGTGTACCTTGTAAATTGGCTTCTGACAGTATCACCAGAGATAAGGCACTGTATTGCAAAGGATACTGGAATAAAAGCTTATAAACCCCTTTCCTATTGGAGCACTAGATAGCTAAGCAGCCTTGGGTAAGTCCCTTCATGCCCCTGGGTTTCAGAGGAGCACAGTGTCATCTAATACTACAATTAGAAATCTTCAAAATTCAGGGAAGAGGAAAATTGAGAAAAGGTCTCAGTTCTACAAATTGTTTAAATGAAAATTAATTCAAAGGAACCACTGGCAAATTTGAATCATAGTGATGGACCTTTTCCTAGAAGATCTTGCCTCATAGATTTTCTCTCTGCCGTGATTGTTCCAGGCGAAATTCATGTCGATGCGCTGGGAGCCTTTCTGCTTTTATTCTCGTAAAGGAATAAGTAAATTGTCATCATATACCTATGATAATGTGGCAGCTAGGTAGCTCAGCAGATAGAGTATTCAACTCAGGAAGACTCTAGTTCATGTCCTCCTTCAGACTCATAATAGCTGTGTGACTATGGACAAATCACTTGATCTGCCTCAATTTCCTGCTGTATAAAATGAGTATGATCATAGTACCAATAGTACCAATTAATATCATCAATCTCCTAGGGTGGTTGTGGAGAACTAGTGAGATTGCCTCTGTAAAGTTCATCACAAACATTGAAGTGCCATATAAATTATAAATATTATTATAGACACCAAGTTTTTGAAGGATATTAATAATCAGCTCTCTGGAGAGCATCCAAAGAGCAAGGAAGACAGTCAAAATCAGTAATCCCTGCCATAGGAGAGTTAGCTGATGGAACTTATGATGTTTAGCTGGGTAAATAAAAGCTATAACTTGAGGGAAGATGGTGGATATGATAGCAGCTGTCTTCAAGTATATGATGAGCTGCCACATAGAAGGAAAAAGGGATTCAGCTCAATCTGCTTGACTGCAGAGGTGAAATTAGGAGCAATGAGTAGAAGCTCTGAAAAAAAAAGTTTTCAATTCCAAATAACAAGAGCTATCCCCAAATCCCAAAGTGGTAAGGGATGTCTTAGGGCATAGCAGGCTCCCTCTCAACTGAGATTTTCAAACAAAGACTGGATCTATTGTTGGGGATCTATGGGAATGGCTCTCAGGCAGGCACAGGTTGGACTGTGCATTATTTTAATTCTGAGATTTTTTTTTCCCCAACTGAGAGTTCTGTGACTTTGTAATTACATATGCCAACTTCCACCTCAGATGTGTTCAATAGATAGGTAGATGATAGATAGATAGATAGATAGATAGATAGATAGATAGATAGATAGATAGACAGAGAGATAGACCGACCGACAGACAGACAGACAGACACAGATAGATAGATAGATAGATAGATAGATAGATAGATAGATAGATAGATGGATAGATAGATGATAAAGTGAATGAGCATTTATTAAGTGCTTATTATATGCCAGGCGCTGTGGTAAATGCTGGGGATAAAGAGATAAGTAAGCATAAGCATAATGCCCTACACTCAAGAAGCTTACATTCTAATAATGGAAGACAATCCATAAAGGGTACCTAGAAGGTGGGATGGAAAGATACACTGCCAGAAAAATGGTTTGTAAAGGGTATGTGGGATATTACATGGAGTACTGGTTTGGGGCAAGATATGGAGAAAACTCAGCTATCAGAACCTGGTGTTCTAAAGGAAGAGTCCTAGGATCTAGTGGGGGATGTTATGACGCTGATGTCAATATGCAGGATATAGAGACGGAAAATTACAGTGGAGTCCTGGTTCTCAGCTACATCATGTAAAAGAACTTATTGACCTTTGAATCCTTTGAGCAGAGTTCAAGTTTCCTGGAACAGAGAGGAACATGGGAAAGATAAGGATGATGGTTGGTGTGTCCTTAAGGACAACATAAGAAAATGAATATCACTGACTCTACTCCTACAAGAATAAATGTTCACTTATTATTAGACGGATTAGAATGTTTAGTCTCTAAAATATGTTATATGTCTTGTGGTCCCATCTTAAGCCAAATTGAGTGGTTAACCAAAACCACTTGGGAATCTGGGTAAATGAGCTAAATCTTTTAGGACCTCTAGCCATTAGGACAAATGAATATTCTCTTCTGGTTTACCTGGTTTGATGACTCCATCTCTAGGTGTAGACTTCATTTATGAAGTTCTTAGGATTTTCTTTGTTGCCTTTCCAAGTCAGCAAGGCCTCATGGATTGAAAGTCTTGAAATCAGGAACGCCTACCTGAAAATTCTACCTCTGAAACTCACTAGCTAAATGACCCTTGGCAAGGCACTCTGTTTCCCAGACAACCATGTAGGATTTAGATATTGAATTACAGCCATGTTACAATTTATGTTAATTTGGGGGTTGGCCCACATTGGAGATCTTCAAGCAGAAGCTGACTGACCACTTGTATGTGTAAGAGTAATTCCTTTTATGTATGGATTGGTCTACATGGCAGCTGAAGTCCCTAATTCACAGATTCTGTGATTCTGCGATAGTGTTGTCACCTTAGAACTTTCTCATGCTGAAAGAATAACATATTCTGCAGATTTGTATATGATATTCCTAGAAAGTCAAATCTTTCTGTCTTGTTCCATCAATTATTTGAATTCATTAAAAGAACATTTTTATTCTAAATAAAGTAATCCATTCAGCCTAATGCACTATAGTCTTCAAAATTATTTTTATCCAAAGTATTAGCAAAAAGAGATGATACCCCAAAATTCCAGTGGATCAGTCCTCTCCTCATTATGAATACTGCCGGCAGTCATGCATATCAAAACCCTTCCATGGCCACCCATGGATTTTGGTCCATTTACTCTGATAAATTCACTAAAAAGGGCCAGCCCAATAGGATGGGAAGAGGCCTTCCTTGCCTTCTCCTGATGTCAGAGGCATTCTAATCAATCTCACACACTGTCCATTAGTTATTTCTAATCTTACCACCTCAACAACTAATGCAATGATGATGCATTGTGCCACAAGTGGATACAATTCTTGGCCTGGAGTCAGAATAGACCTGAGTTCAACTCCAGCCTCAGATACTTACTGTGTCGCCCTGGGCAAGTCACAGCCCCAGATACACTCAGTTTCCTCATCTGTAAAATGGAAATAATGATAGCACCTATTCCTAGAGTTGTTGTGAGGATCATATAATACATGCAAAGTGCTTAGTACAGTGCCCAGCACTTAGTAGGCACTATATAAATGTTAATTATTGTTTTTGGAATCAGAGGACTTGCATTCAAATCCCAGCTTTGAGTGAGTGACCTTGAGAAAGATTTTTGTTTTTCCTTTTTTTTTTTTTAAGTTTCTGGTTCTCAGTGTCCTCATATTGAAAAGTTAGAGGGTTGAACTACATAACTTGAAGTCCTATCTAGTTCTTTTATTTTTTTGGAGAGGAGAAGGCAAGACAATTTGGTTAAGTGACTTGTTCAAGGTCACACAGCTAGTAAGTGTATCAAATGTCTGAGGCTGGATTTTAATTCTGACTCTAGGGCTGATGCTCTATTCACTGTGCTCCCTAGCTGCCTCTGCTTTCTAGATCATAAAATAATTATAACCCTTTGATTTTGGAGGAGGTAGGAGTCATATATTTCCTCAACAACATACTTTATACCACTACCTTGTAATTATCAGCTGAAAATCTATTATAGAAACAAACAATAGTAAAAATAAATATGAACTTCATAGGATGCGCTAAGAATTTTTCTCCCTTTCATTTTTTCTCAGGTTTCTTGAGTACTGGAGATCAAGCAGCAAAAGGGAATTATGGACTCCTTGACCTAATACAGGCTCTAAGATGGACTAGTGAGAACATTGGATTCTTTGGTGGTGACCCTTTGAGAATCACTGTTTTTGGATCTGGCGCTGGGGGGTCATGTGTCAACCTGCTGACTTTATCCCATTATTCTGAAGGTAACCGTTGGAGCAATTCAACCAAAGGTATTATGCCGGTTGCAAATTTTGACAATTTTGGTGTCTGCATGCCACCGCCATTAGTATTCTGTGATGCTATGTATCTACTTCTCTGTTCATACTGAGTGTAAAGCACAGCTCACTAGCAGTCAGACCTGTGATGGGCACATTCTACAGTTTTTCTATGCATGTTGAAATTTCAGGTGTCACTTACTTTTCTTCTATCTCCTGCAGAGTTTGGAAAAGAGACTCTCTTAGATGGATTCCAAATGACACAAGTCTAGTCATCATTCTGCTTCCACATCTTGCCCCAGCAAAGCATGCCTTTTAAGGAAATCAGAATAGACAGCTCCCTGTTTTGTCACTAAATCTAGGCAAGATTTTAAGAAAGCAAGAGTCATTTTAAATGATCTAGGTTAACAGATACTTAAAGGGCTTCAGCACATTGGATAGCCCCCTTGTGGTGAACTTATGGAAGGACATTTACAAAAATCACACAGATGGATAGGCATAGATAGGTTGCAATCTCTACCACAAAAGGGAACTCCCAAATCAATGAAATGACAGATCTGTTGAAGTGTTTGAGATGCTTAGAATTGTCTCTCTTGTTTTTTTTTAGCATAAAGGTCAAAATTAGGCTCTAATTCAGTTTGTCTGAATTCACATAGTTTTCAGTTATCATCCAAGAAGAGAATGTTTGATTATTTTGCATGCATGATCCAAAATTGTCAAAGCATCCAGGTTATAAGGGGAACTTTTGATATTTTTCCCACACACATTTTATCTTATACTTTTTTTCCCTATTTTTAACTCCAAAGATATTACTTTTTTTCCCCCTCCTGAAGTATGGAGAAGGCAGGCAACATGGATATTCATGATCTAATCACATTATCATTTAAAATTTTTCCATTTCACCATCACTGCCAACTCAACCCACATCTAGTTGGTCTCATTTGAAATATTAGAGAAGATGCAGAAGAACAGTGTTGGTGAAGTCTCCCTCCTTTCTTAATCATTCTCTGCTTCTCTCTCTCTCTCACTCTCTCTCTCTCTCTTTGTCTCTCTGTCTCTCTTTCTCTCTCTTACACACACACACACACACATACACGCACACACACATACACATACATACCTACAGATCCATATCCAACCACATATATGTATAACTATATATGTATATATACACATATATAATTATGTTCCTTTACATAGAAATACATGCATATACATAAATATGTATACAGAGAGAGAATAAGATGAAAAGCATATCTTAATGTAATGTCATATAAGTGTTCTATGTTACAAATTTATAAAGCAAAGCCCCAATAAGGTACTTAAATACTGGGTTTCATTTATGAAGCATTTTTATTGGTAAAGTGAAAGCTTACATGAGAGGAGACAAAGTATCTGATTTTGCATGGTAGCACAAATTTCCTTATATGAAATTACAAGAACGTAACTGGTCATCAACTAAATGTATGTATTCAGTGAATTGTCTATTGTTTAAGCCATAACTTGTTCACATGTTTTATGTAAAATCTTCATTGACTTTGTTGATATGTTAATGGGGGGGTGGCAACACCTGTTAGAAATTCAGATTATTCCTATGATGTCTGTATCTTTAATAAGATAGTGTCTTTCTAAAGAATGAAAATGTCCTCTTTAGAGTTTTTTTTTTTCCAGGCCACACTAAATCTAGTGTTTGACTGTATTTAAATGAGGGAACTATTCCTTGACTGGAATTATTTGACTTCAAAATTATTTCCCAACTTGCCTGCTAGAATTAGAGAGGAAACTAAAGATAAGATAAACTGAGAACTTAATCCATTAGAAACAGAACAGTTGAAATGAATGGAGCAAAAAATACATCCAAATCCAGTCTCAATTTTAACAACACATTCCTACTTCTATGTTGGGCTAATTGGCTGGAACCAAAATTATTTGAATACTTCAAGGATTAGACATAATGTTGGTCAATTGTTCCCTTTGTGACTTAGTAGGTGGTCTTTCACCTATGACCATTCTAAGGAAAAGCCTCTCCAAACATAGTTATACTGGCCTTTGGATTTCCATCAAACACCAAACCTATACAAAAATCTTTTCCAACTTGGCAGAGCCTTCCAGAGCTTGGGAACTACTGATATTGCCCTAGAGAATCCAGAGATACCCCTGTGCCATTAAGAGGCATTAAAACCTCAGTAATGGAACTAACAATTATTTTTAGAATATTCCTTAGTAGTAGCCTAATATTCAGAGAACAAGACTGGGATTTTAGCAACATACAACCTTAGTATAATACAATTTGCTTTACCATATTTTCCATTCTACCACTGGTCAAATCATGTCTTCATCAAATGGAACGTATCATTTTTGTTATAAAATTCAGAAATTACAAAATGAGTGTTACAATTGGCCCCCAAAACAAGACATTATGAGGTCCTGTTGAAAATGGCATTCTTCAGATTGGTTTCCTATTTCATATAAAACTTTCTCACCTATATATCTCCCCATATTAAAGTTATGCCAAACCAACAAATAATATAACAAGTGACGTGATATCACAAATTTTGGGTGCTGCCCCATCCAAGTTTTTATTCTATGGAGTCTATTGAGTTTTTCATATTAAAAATTTTGTCTACCTTAACCTAAAGGGGTTTCAAAATTACTCAAGAGTATTTCTCAAGAATATTTTAGCACTTGAGCAGTTAACACATTTAGTTTTTGAGAATTGTTTGTATTTTGTTTGCACAAATTAATGTGTACAAAAATGATTTGTTTTGGAGTAACTGACACTGTAAAGCACTTGGCTTTTAATGCTGCTCCTCTGGCACAGTATAGTGGGGAGGACAGATTTAAGGTTGACTAGAATTAGAAGACGTGGTTCGGATTATGCCTCTCTCACTATTTCTATGATCTTGAATGAGACACTTAATATCTCTAGCCTCATTTTCCTCATCTGAACAAATTGGGAGTAAGATTAAATGGATAAGGGACCTCTTGGGCCGCCTGTACATCTGGATCTTTGAACTTTCTGATTCAAAATCTAGATGAAGTTAGAAATGTGTTGAAGTTCGGGCTTATTCCAAATAGCATTAACCCATCCAAAATTCCACACTAATGTCCTTAAAATACCATAACTGTACCCCATCAAAATGTTCCTATCCACACTTAATATCATTAAATCCCCTATCTGGAAGACTCTGCTTCCTGCTCCTTATTCCCATCCAGAATAACTTTAAATATCTTTGAGCCATTCAACTCTGCTGCCAAGCAGCAAACTCCCCCTTGGAATGTCATTTTATCTAATACCTTGCCTTGTTCTGGAACTAATGAACTATGTTAATTCAATTCAGTTCTAATCCAAGAAAGTATTTATTAAGTCCCTAGCATGTGTCAGATAAGTGGCAAGCAAAATGGAAAAAAAAGACAAATTTTAAAAAGAAACAGTCCCTGCCCTCAAGGAACTTATTGTCTCCTTGAACTTAATTAAACAAATATTTATTAAACACCTATGGCATGAAAGGCTATGCATTGCTACCCACTGGCAGCTTATACTTCAGGATTTCAAGAAATCTAAATAAACTGAAACAATAAACTGTTAGACATTATGATTTTTTTTTCTAAAAGAGGATTTTTGGATTCAATCTATTTCTGTTTTGAAAAATAAATTTTTGAAAGGTTGACTCTAATTTTTAAACTTTTAGTATCCTTCTGAAGAGTTCTCAGCTCCTTTGAATGTGTGAATAAGTGGGACCAAAGATCCACACCAGAAAGTAGTACTTTGAACATTAAGTAAAATGTACGTCTTGTTTTTCCCTGAAAGCATATGCTCTTAAATTGTATTTTAAAGCAAGGACTTCATGAAAAAAAAATCTTAGCTGCTCAATAATTCCCACTAGGGATTTTGAGTATTATGTAACTTTTAACTTATGACTCATAATCCTTAAGTACCAGTAAGCAGAAAAACAGTAGATGGGGTATTTCTCTTTCTTCATTCTAGAAATTTATATTTTATGCCCAAGAAACTAGAAAGTTGAATCACCTTCATGAATTCACTGGCCTTGGTTTTAACATAGTATCAACATTCTGGAAACACAGATTCCTCTGATAGACTTTTTTTTTTTGCATTTTTTTTGGAGGGGGAAGGCAGGATAATTGGGGTAAGGTCACATGGCTAGTAAGTATTAAGTGTCTGAGACCACATTTGAACTCAGGTCCTCCTGATTCCAGGGCCAGTGCTCTATTCACTGTGCCACCTAGCCACCCCTCTGATAGACATTTAGCTTAGAAAGTCAAAGATATGCAATTGAAAGGAGTCTACCTGACACATTTCGTTAACTGCACCTCCAAGGTTATCACCAGACAGAATCCACCATGCCCTAAGGCTAACAAAAAGTGTTGACCCCCACCACCTTCCTATGCCGGTAAAAATATGTCTACAAAAGAGCTCTGAAGGAGGGTAAAAAGCAGCCAAAAGAGCAACAAGTGGCCACAGGTTGTATGTTGTCAGGAAACCAATACCAGTGCCACCCACTTTGCCTTTGCTTTGGTTGGTGGAGGGAGTTTTGTACAGATTGGAAAATGAGTTGCTCAGAAAAGCACCGCTTCAATTCCTTTTCCTCCTCCTGTTCCCAACTTTTCTCATCACTGCCCAGCTCTCACAGCCCAACTTCCAACCTTTTACGCATTCAAAAAAAAAAAAAACAACAACACAGAAGCCTCTGTGACATCATCTGTTTTGCCATGTCCTAGAAATGACCTAATGTCCTTTCTTTGCTCTAATAAACTTTAATCTAGAAACATGTCTACCGAGTGGACACTGAAGGTTTGGGAGAAATTTTATATGTGCTCTTGACTCTTCCAAAGGTCAAGATCCAATTTTTTCAGCCGTTGTTTTATCATAACTATTCAAAATGTTTGAAGGTCATCTCAGTCCTCTTTGTTATTTTCCCATAGGACTCTTTCAACGGGCAATAGCTCAAAGTGGAACAGCCCTCTCCAGCTGGGCTGTTAGCTTCCAGCCTGCAAAATATGCCAGGATGTTGGCTACGAAAGTTGGCTGCAACATGTCTGATACTGTAGAGCTAGTTGAATGTCTACAGAAGAAGCCTTATAAAGAACTTATTGACCAAGATATCCAACCAGCTCGATACCACATAGCCTTTGGACCAGTAATTGATGGTGATGTAATACCAGATGACCCTCAAATATTGATGGAACAAGGGGAATTCCTCAACTATGATATAATGTTGGGTGTTAATCAAGGGGAAGGGTTAAAATTTGTTGAAAACATAGTAGATAGTGAAGATGGGATTTCAGCTAGTGATTTTGATTTCGCTGTCTCCAATTTTGTCGATAATTTGTATGGATACCCTGAAGGCAAAGACGTTTTGAGGGAAACTATTAAATTTATGTATACAGACTGGGCAGACCGACATAATCCTGAGACTAGACGCAAGACACTATTGGCTTTATTTACTGACCATCAGTGGGTGGCACCAGCAGTGGCGACAGCAGACCTTCATTCAAACTTTGGTTCACCTACATACTTCTATGCCTTCTACCATCATTGCCAAACAGATCAAGTCCCAGCTTGGGCTGATGCAGCTCATGGAGATGAGGTTCCTTATGTGTTGGGAATCCCCATGATTGGTCCAACAGAGTTATTCCCTTGTAATTTCTCTAAAAATGATGTGATGCTGAGTGCAGTTGTGATGACTTATTGGACAAATTTTGCTAAAACTGGGTAAGTGCCATGCAAGAGAATGAATTTAAATTTTAATTTAATCTTAGCATCTTCTTAATATTTAAGAACAAATAATGTTCTTTTTGCAAAGAGAAAAGAAAATTCATATGATTCTATACTTGTGAATGTAATGGAATGGGGTATAATTGGCATTTAAAATGGAAGTAAGAAAAAAAAGGAAAAAAAAAGAAACTTTGTGCCATTTTCTCTTTTTCAATGGTTTCTACTGAATTTATTCTCATCCATTAAGTGTTCTAGCCATGGCATGAATATTAACGCATAACTGGCATAATGCCAAGTTACCATTGTAACCAAACCTGCTTCTAGACATTACAGGAAATAGTATGAAATGTTAACCCACAAATGTACAAGAGATAGCAAAGTTGACAGCTGTTCCATAATTGCTCTAAAGTTAGAGCAATTAAAGAGCACATACATTTCAAGAGCTATTTACTTCTGAGAACACTGAGAAAGAACCAGGAAGGGTAAAATATAAAGTCCTTTTTATAAAAGTTCCCATATGAACACACCCAACGATGTCTTATATTTTTGCATATTTTCTTTTCTTAAGGTATGGCCTATATCCATACTAGTCAGAAGATCAATTTTTTTTATTGATTATTGCTCCTTGAACAGTTCTTAACACTGCCTCTTTAGAGCACCCTGAGAAGAGTGTGTGACACCTCCAGTGGTCCAATCAGGAAACTAGACAGCAGATGCCAAATAATGATGCCTCTTTAATCCACAAAGGTTCCTGCAAGTTCTCTTGAATATTAGACTCAGTGATCTGAAAGACTGGTAGCTCCTGCAATCTTTACCTGGACATAGTGCTATCTTTCTCTGCTGCTCTGTTCTGCTGAGCACTGTTGTAAACAGCTCTGTTATAACCTTCCCGGGTCCTAGCTATTTCAATAGCAAAAAACTGTATCCTGGTTGCAATGACAGTGTTTTCTTCACTCTAGCCCTGAGTACAGTCCAGTCGCAGCAGCGTGCCATAGTTGAAATCTTCAACAATATCATTGAACTTCATGCAAAATGATCTCCATTTTTCTTTAGCTAGTTCTGATTTGAGCTCTTCTGGGTCCAACACATCTATCTTGAGCTTCCCAAAGTTCTCCCGGAACTATGAATAGATCTGGTCATCCACTTTAGTGAATCTTAGGAACAGTGGGTCAACTGAAGAAATCAAATTGTAATGAACCTTAGCATGTTGCATAGCCTTCATAGCCCAAACCATCTCCATGTTAGGGTCATTGCCATAGGCCTTGGCCAGCAGGGAGAGAGCATGAGCTGTCGACAGCAGCTCCCTGTGGGCCCAGCACACCCAGGCAACTACTCCCACTCCCTGCCACCATCGCTGCCCAGTAAACACACCCTCCCCCTGATCCCCCCGGTTGAGGCCAGCTACCAGAAGTAGATCCTCAACTTTGTGCCATTTTCAAAATTAACATTTGCCATTTTTCCTTTTCAGAACTATTTTTAATAAATCATAATGGGTAAAGGAAATGCTTTTCTCATAGAAAACATAAACTACTCTAGATTTTAAAAGCCTTTGAGGCTACATGTAATCTACTAGACTAATTTCAATTTTGTAGTCCCTCTTTTGGAACCCAAGAAAAAATGATGATCAAATTACAAGTGAAAACTAGGTTAATGTTTCCCTGTTCTCAGGTAGACATGAGTCTACTCCAAAATGATTCAAATGACCTAGAAGAATTTAAGGATTCTTAATTTAGTAAAGTATTAACCCAAGTTTTAATATTTTGCCTGCCTTTTGGAGTTCCATTTCTCTTGATAAAATGTAAGCTCCTTGGGGACAGGGACCTTTTTATTGTATCTCTTGCACCAGTCTAGTGCCTGACACATAATGGTAGACACATGTATTCCAAAACTGACTCACATCAATTCCAAACCATGACTTTGTATATAGTTAACAGTGAAGTGGTATGCTTATGGTTGCCACTGAAGTGAGGTAACATTTATTTTGAATATGAACACTGCCAATCTAGTTCTCAATTACTATAACTTATCTTTTCTCTCTCTCTCTCCCTTTTCCCCACTCCTCTCTCTCTCAAATTCCCATAGTGATCCAAATCAACCAGTCCCTCAAGACACAAAATTTATCCACACAAAACCCAACCGTTTTGAAGAAGTAGCATGGACCAGATATTCGCAGAAAGATCAACTCTATCTCCATATTGGATTAAAACCAAGAGTAAAAGAGCATTATAGGGCCAATAAGGTGAACCTCTGGCTGGAGCTGGTACCTCATCTGCACAATCTCAATGATATTTCTCAGTATACCTCTACTACAACTAAAGTGCCCTCAACTGATATTACCTTCAGGCCAACAAGGAAAAATTCTGTACCTGTCACGTCAGCCTTTCCTACAGCCAAGCAAGATGATCCCAAGCAGCAACCAAGCCCATTTTCTGTTGATCAACGGGACTACTCCACAGAATTGAGTGTGACCATCGCAGTGGGGGCATCATTGCTATTTCTGAACATCTTGGCCTTTGCTGCTCTCTACTACAAGAAGGATAAGAGGAGACATGATGTTCATAGGAGATGTAGTCCTCAACGTACGACAACCAATGACCTTACCCATGCACAAGAAGAGGAGATTATGTCCCTCCAAATGAAGCACACAGACTTGGATCATGAATGTGAGTCTATCCATCCACATGAGGTGGTTCTCCGGACCGCCTGTCCCCCAGACTACACACTAGCTATGAGGAGGTCTCCTGACGATGTTCCCTTAATGACCCCCAACACCATTACAATGATTCCCAACACTATACCAGGAATCCAGCCCTTACACACGTTCAATACATTTACTGGAGGACAGAACAATACTCTGCCCCATCCCCACCCCCACCCCCACTCACATTCAACAACCAGGGTATAGCCAGACAAGATGAAACAAACTCTATTTTTTGACGGATTACAGTAAACAATTACTGGGGATTGCTTGGCTTTCAACCTACAAAGACTTACTATTTAAATAAGGAGGAATATTATGTGAATATACATATCAAGAACTTTTGAGGTTTTGAAAAAATGAATTGTATATAGTTACACAAATGAACTTTAAAAAAACTGATCTCGATTGCTTGAAGCAGTTGTTCTGAATGATACTTTTTCATTCGCATTCAAGTATTAATTTTTTGAAGATTTAAGTTACATAATGGAATTAGGCATGTGCAACACCAAACAGGAAAGAACTGTGACTGAAATTTAAGAACAAAAAAATCTATAAATATGCACAAGGGACACACTAATGGAATGTCAGATAATTTTCACCAGTTTTTATTTGGAACTGTTTTCTTGTGTAGTCCATATTTACTTATTTGGATAAGTACACAAAACACCAGTGCTGTTAACGGCCTTAGTAGAGCAAGGCTCATGCTGAAACCTGCTGGTCAAACAGCAAAGTGAAGCCTGGCAGGGTCAACATTTTCACATAAGTGCTGTCAGTATAAATTGGTGGGGGATCAAGGAAACTGGGGGTTTTTAGCACGACGTGCATGATCATTGATATGCTTGGTGGCTGTGCTGCTGATTAAGCTGCAATTAAATTCTTCTCATCCCATTGGAATTTTTTCATAGAAGCTTCCTCCATCAATTGGCAGAATCCAAAGAAGATTTGTAAGGGGGCAGAAGTTATTGCAATAGAATAATTTAGAGTAGCTTCAGGAATAAAAGGTGTTAGTTACGAAAGGTAGCTGATGAAACTATAGGGATAGGGGTGAACACTCACTGATATGAATCCCAGAGAGAAAACAAACAACTTTCTGTATTTTTAATGTTCTTTTATGTTTTCATCTAAATAATTTATAGAAATATTGCCCAAATGGGACTTGTGTTGAAGGATTTATAATTTGCCGTGCTTTGGTTAAAACTGTATTTCGTTCCTCTTGGTAAGGTGAAGTGTGTCCAAAGATTTATTTACAACGGTATTTTATGATGTAAGGATGCCCCAATATTGCCACTCTGATTACAGCTCTCGATTCTTGATTTACTCATGTTGCATGACAAAATGTTTACTAATGCTATTTCGATAAAAAGTCACGTCCCTCCTCACATTTCATGTCATTATCACCGAAGTCCATTCACCAGAATTTGCTGATGAGATCTCTAGCTAGCATCCAGTGTAGGTAGAGAGGTTAGAAAAGGAGAGTCACCCAAACTGGAGGGTTTAGTCATTCCTGTATGTGTGATTTTCAGCAATTGTTCTAAGATCACAGGAAACTCTCCATTCCCCCGTTGTTTACTAGTACCAGTATATCACAGACCTTTCCAAATGTTTGTATATGTAATCAGATGTACATTTATATTAAAAGAAAAAAAATGAGATGGACTTAAGAGCACATCCCTGATAAATACTTTCTCTCTGACCTGTACTATATTTCTATTAGACTAAAGTTATGTGATTTTTTTTTTACATTTTTTCAGATTACTAGCAATTTTGATAGTTTGTAAGATAATGCAAAGAACTTTCTCTGACAAACTAACTGCAGTAACAGAAACATTTCTTTTTCAGTTACTCTTTTTCAAGAATGAAAGCTTATTACACACACACAAAAAAAATTGTATACTACTTAATGGAAATTACTTTGTACTTCTTGGCCATGTTCCTGGTCACTGAGTGAAATAAAGATAATTTGGAAAATGATTATTATTCCAATGCTAAGAGACCTGACTCTTTGCTCATTAAAGAGCTAAAATGTTCCTTGCTGTTCTGTCATTTTTTTTAAACAAAATTAATGATGACATCTTAAGAAGTCATCTCTCTAGACTAGTCAGATTTTTAAAGACCACCATATGACTTCTGCAAGTCTATTCAAGTCCACAAACATTTAGTGAGTGCTTCCTGTGTATAAAAAAGACCTTGGATTGGGTACTGGGTGTGCAAAGGCTAAAACAAAATGGTCCTTACCTTCCAACAGCTCACACTGATCTGCAGGAAATGCAAATATAAACATGTGAATAAGTATCAGATATGTGCTAAGTAATTCAAACTTACTGAAAGGGGGAGAAAGTGTTAGTCACTGGGAGAAGGGCAACAGGAAAGGACTCTTGGAAGAGGTGGCATGTAAGCTGTGCTTTGAATAAAGCAAAGGATTCTAACAAGGTGTAGATGAGGAAGGAAGGCATATCAGATGATGGAACATACCCTGGGAGGCCAGGCATATTGAATGCAGTTCCTCATAAAAAAGCTTAAGGTGATGAACTTATCACCCTCAGAAAGCATCAATGGCATGGGTCTTCTATTGTTCAGATCTTTGTTATTGAAACAAGCTAATGCATTCCTAGCTAGAAATATGATGAAATAAAGGCACCATTTTTGGTCATTTGGGAAGGGACTGAATGAAAATAAATGGCCTCTGTTTTGCGGAATGGAAATGGCCTGGTTCATAACAGAAGGGCGATTAAACTTTCATAAAATAATGGATCGAAAGTTATCCTTCTAAGAGGATCGATGAGTACTGAGAAAGACATTAAAACTGACAGTAAAAGATAAAGCCCATCATTATGCACACTTCCTTTACCTTTTAATGCTTTCGCAACCACCACCATCCCCCCCAAAGTTTATGAACCATTAGGATTTTGTGTGTACTTGGTTCCCTAATTTCAAATGAAAATTTCCAGTGGCAGTATCAAATGAAAAACTGTCTTCAGAACCCAGAGTGGCCCCTATGCAATGACTGCCTGATGTGGTTATGCATTAAGACTGTGAACTATCATTGTGAACAAATCAAGAGAAGTTCTTGCCATCAGAAACACTGATTCATAGGAAGAATGCATTTTTCTATGTTCATTATACAAAAGAATAAAAATAAATGGAAACTTTGAAGACCATAACATGGGATCTGAGTAAATAAATGTGATTTTGTGGGGTTTTTTTCTGTAACTTTGGCACAGCCAAAGTCACATTGTTATCTTTTAATGGTAGCCATATATCCACACCTCACAATCTAGCTACCTGTTAATCGCTATACATTTATGTACTGTGTCTGATATCTTATTTTTTTTCTTACTATGGAAAGAATTGGTTTAGAACAACAAAGCACGATCCTACAGTTTTCTTCTTTCGAGAATTTTTTTTTCATTTCCATTGCCCTTAGAGTATCATAATTGTGCAAGTTAAAGATGGCATGAATTTGTCAATTGTCTTTAAAAATCTGCAGGTATGGTGAATAAGGCTGCAACTGCTTGGTTCTAATAATAGCCTTGAGTTTTCTCCCAGTAAAATGGCGTCCCAACTGAACAGAACTTTAAAAATGTGTTTCAAGCTGAAACACAAATAGGAGAGTAAGGAATATTTTGAATATGTTTCTTTAATATTCAAATGAATTTGTGATATCAATGCTGAAGTTATCTCCTCCAACGAAACTGATTGGAATAAATAATTATATTTTCGTTCATTTAATAATAATCTTTATTTGAGATATATTTGTTTAGATGTGTTTTTACTAAACAAAAACAAGTGGATTATGAGGAGCCAAATAATGTACTGAATGTCTTATTGAATTTATTAATTATATCTGGGTTTCTCCCCTGTTCCATGGTATCTAGATCTGGAAGGATCCTTGGAGGTCATGAAAGGCCAGCCGTTTCATTATACAGATGAGGAAACAGGCCAGGAGAAGCTAGGTGACTTGACTAGAGCCACATAGTCCACTAAGTGTCTGAGGCAGAATTTGAACATAGGTCTTCCTGACTACAAGTACAGCTAGGAAGTCGAAAGCATTTATTAAGAGCTTACTATGTGCCCAGCATTCTGCAAAACCTGGGTACACAAACCTCTCTTTTCATTGCTCTCTGCTGCCTCTCAATAAGATTCAAGTTCAGATAAGGAGGTCTATTTAGAAAAGGACTTCAAAATTTCTGTCAAGTAAAATATCACTTTTGTTTTCCTTTTTCTTTATTATATCCCATTGTTTTTCCAAAATACACCAGAAGATTTTAGGGGTTGCTTTGGAAGGCTCCGGTGGGAATAAGGAAGAGTCCATTTTTTTTTTATGTTTTCTTTAGCTTTTGTCAATTATCCTAATGATTCAAAGACCAAGTTCAAGTAATTCTGTTCCTGAAACAATAGTAGACATATGGTTTCAACTGGTCCTTTGAATGCAAAAGTATTAAAATACCCAGTGAATAACTTATAGAGTGTAAACTAGGAATGCAGGGTTGGAAATCTAAGTGAAACCCATATTTTCTTTTTATCTCATTCCTGATTGTACATGTCCAGGCTAAATGTCATGTTTTATCTATGTATTTTAAGTGGCACATTTTGAAGTTAGCTGCAGAACAAGGAACTAAGCCATCAATATGTCATACCTTTCCTATAGGTAAACATGATGGAATCATTTCTTATTTATGCTCTAAAAAAACCCAAACACCTTACTTCTCCAATGTTTCCTCTTTTAATGAGTATTTTATACATATCTATGTATAGATCTATATGTAGATATAGATCTATATCTATAAACGTATGCCAATATGAAGACTGGTATTACTGATCAACTGAAAAGGACCTGAAGATGTTATCAATGTATTAAATCTTTAAATCCAGTGCTATATAGGAATTACTGGAATTCTTTGCCTTGGCGACTTTCACAGAAATATTTTTAGAGTCAAAATGGCCGAAGGAATTCATAGGAAGCTTGTCAAACATCACGGTGGCTCTTTGATGATTGTAATTTTTTTCTTATGTGCTATTAGTTCAAAGTATTGGCCTTCTCCTCCCTTTCCAGTAATTAGTTGTTATAGGCTATCACTTTTTAATGTAAGTGAAAATTAGATAATTTGGTGATACTTGTGAAAACATGCTCCCAAATAAATTCAATTTATGGGCACTTCCCTGCTGAGATTTTGTTGTCATTCATCTAATTATCTTGTCAGGCTCTCCCTTGAGACAATGGTTTGGGTTTGGGGTTTTTGGTTTTTGTTTTTTTAGTCAGTAAACTGAGAGACTTTCTCTAGCAACATCCTTTGCCCTTGACATAATAACAGTGCATGCTTCTCATGCCCATCTGTGTGAGGTCTCATCAGAAGTTTCCAATTGATATAAAATCAACAGTGGCCCCCTCTTGATCCCTTTTCCTAAGCATTCTGATTTGATTTCATCCTGGAACTTAACTGGATTTATAAGCTGGTCAGAAATGAACTTCAATTGACAAGATAATTTTTTAAAGGGCTGCATAGACGATGGAATTGACTATCCAGCCTCCCGCTGTGCATAAGTGCCTTTTTTCCTGGGTTTTGTTTATACTCCTGTAGAATTGATTTCATATTTGCAAATGCTATGGAAATCCAATTGAGAAAGAATCTTAGAGGATAACAGTTTTGTAAAGAGCCAATAATGTGAGGTGAATTCTTTTTTTTGAAAGGTTTTTCCCCCATTTAATTCAGCTTGATTTAGTGGCAGACAAGTCCAGATCCATGCTATGGAATAGACTAGGTGGTGTTTGGGTACTTTTGCTTTGTTGTTGTTTTTGCTCTCCCCCCTCCCTTTTTAGTAGCAACTACAGGTTTCCTTCTTATCCCACTTCCACCAAACAGTAACACAGATAACTGATCTGTACACAGTAAAGCTGGGAATATAGAACCTTTTTTTATATATACAAATTTTAACTGATGGTCAACCATTATGAAGGTTTAATCTAAACCGCATGGGAAATGTTTAACTTAATGAGATGATTTTTGTCTTTCAGCTCTTTGAGGAGTAAAACAAAATCATGGGCTTCCCGGCCCCATGTTTCCCAAGAAATTGTTCCATGTTTCTATTCCAGGATACTGAACAAACCCTAGTCCAGCATTTGAGGCCATTGGAGCCAATATGCCGGATTTTTCTACATGGAAATGAATTATAGTCATTAAAGCTTTAAAGGGATCTTTATAAGTACTGTAACACAATAAAAAATCAGCAGATGAAATTAATACCAAGGGAGCATTTACTAAATGCCATTGGCAAAGCTGAAGTCTATGTTACATGATATGTTTAATGGAATTGTTAGTGTCCTTGATGCCTCATTCCCACCAACCAGAAAAGAACAAAGCATATGTCATGACTTTTTTGTAAAAAATAAAAAAATAAAAATAAATCGAAATATGGGAGAGTGTGCCTTCAGTTTACTGTAAGTGATTCAGTTTGTGTTTGGACGTCCATGGCTTTCATTTTAAAAACGAAGATCATCATTAATAAACGTTATCATGTTTTTCAACTTGTGTTGACTATCTTTAAACTTGGGCCTTGATAGCATTGGCCAATTCTGATTTAGAATCACAGGATTTCAGAGATGGAATGAACCTCAGAGACCCTCCTTACCTAGAAGAGAATACCCTCATGACAATTTTTGTCTAATAGTCATCTAGTCTTTGCTTTGAGACTTCCAGTAAGAGAGAACCCACTACATACAGAGATTACCCAATCCACTTGTGCGATGGCTCTCTTACAAAGATTTCCCTTACATCAAACCCAAAATGCTCTCTTTGCAACATCTGCCCATTGCTCCAAGTTCCATCCTCTTGGGCCAATCAGAGAAAGAAAGCTGAATCAATCTTTCTCATGAAAACTTTTTCAAAAATTTGAAGCTAACAATCTTATTACTCCAAAGATTTCTACCTTCCACATTAAACTTCCACATTTCCTTTAATTGATGACTGTATACCGGAAAACTGAGATCATTTTCCATTCTCTAGAATGCCCTCCAGTTCATTAATGTTTTTCCTAAAATGTGTGTTAAGAATAGAACACAGAATTCCAGATATGCCCTCATCGGGGAAGAGGAGTGAAGAATCATAACTTCCCTAACCCCAGCCTAAGATACTAACCTACTTGGTTGTTCAAGCATACCATTGATTTACTCTAATTTTGTGTTCCACTAAAACCCCCAGATCTTTTTTTTTTAAGACAGAGTGATGCTTCCTCCATTCAATTCAATCTGTTTTAACTCAGTAAAATACAGTAAATATTTATTTAAAATCTACATTACTAAATGTTGACTGTGTTCAAGGTCCAGTGCCAAGGCAAGGTTTTAATTGTTCTTCCCTTTGTTCCTCTCCTACATTTGTTAAGAGAATATCCAATCTAACTGGAATTATGACACTTCAGGTTCTTTTGAGCCTGATTTACATCAAATGTTACCAAGCAAATCACTTGAAGACTAAATATTAGTGAAGGCCTAGAATGTTTTGATAATTTTTATGAATGACTCAGCTCTCTACTAAACTTTCTTACCCAGTGATTCTTCACAGACATAGGCTCCTATATTAAAGGTATGTGACAACCTATGGTCAAGCAAGAATGTCGAAAAACAAACACCGCACATAGTATATGGA
>CM053580.1:29380183-29485670 GCA_028627135.1 Pseudochirops cupreus
CCCCCCCCCCCCCCCCCCCCCCGCCCCTTGGAAGAGGAATGTATAGAATACAGCACACACATTCACATGTGGAGAGTGCGGTCATTTATTTTTGCCTGAGCAAACTTTTATTCTTTACTAATGAATGTCTGCTCTGGGGGGACAGGGTTACTAGCACTAGATATGCCCAAAAAAGTAGAGAGAAGAAAAAATAATAGCCGTAGTTTTGGGGGCTTTCTTCTCCAAAAACAGAAGAGGAAGAAAATAACTTGTAGAATAACAGAAATAGTGCAATTTCGTTATCACATTCTTAAATTTAATAAACATTAAAAACTGCAGGTTACTGTTAGGTTTCATGTAAAATTATTTTGTATAGTGAAATTTCTGCCTTTGTTGACAAATTAATTTTTAAAAAGATGAAATAACAAGGAACAGGAAAAAATGACTTTTAAGATGAAACAGGGATTGTGTGTGACAGATTAATTTTTTTAAAATACTTGTTAGTTTAATAAATGGCAAACTATTTTTTAATTAAAAGTGTAGACAAAATGACCAAATCAGGGCAGGAGTCAGGAGGAATGAGCAGAGTACCAATATTAATTTTAACACCATGAAACAAGTGAACTGGCTAAAATAGCAGAGACAATGGAGATAGAAAAAAAAATTCTGCAAGACATGCCAAGAGACATTTCAAAGTAGATGAAAGACACATTAAATTAAATTAAGTGAAAATTGGCAATTCTAAGAAAAGAGCATGGGAAACACAGAAAATCAGATGAGGAAATTAGCAAGAATTAAAAGATGAGGGAAATGTAAAAGTGGAATTAATGAAGAAATTTATCAACTTCAATAGTCTAATTGGAAATCTCAGAAAATCCATAGAAGCGACAAACAGAATATTTATGGCAGTATAAAATGGACTCAAACATAATGAAAAGAACTGGAAGTAAGAACTCAAAAATCATGGAATAGTCCAAACTGTTGCAAAGCATGCAGATACAAGTGACAGACCCAAAGCACAGAGCATGATGTAGAGGTCTTGGGATTACTGACATCCCTGAGAACGTGGGGGAAAAATATAATATTTTAGGAAGTTCTCAAAAAAAAAAAACCCTCCCAGAACTGGTAAGATAGAAATAGAAATAATTTACAGGAAGAAGACAAGGAAGAACCCATGATTTAATACACCTAGAGACACTATAATTAAACTCCAAAATTATAAAGATAAGAAATAATATTGCCAGATAGAGAGAAGAAATAATTTATCTCAGAAAAAGTAAGATCAGTGTGGACATTTTAAGAAGAAAGAATCACAGAAATTAGAAGAAAAAATTACAAAAAGAGGAAATATAGGTCATGATATCACAATTGTCTATCCACAGGAAAATTCAGTATAATTTCTACAGATGGATAACTGTAAAAGATTTAGAAATTTTTAGAGAAGCGGCTACATTCAGGAAGTCTGAGAAAAGAAAACAGGCTTCCCAGTCAAAATGATGAATGCTAATAATATCTCCTACTTGGATTGTCCTTAAGGTTTGCAAAGCACTTTCCTCACAACAAAAATCTAAAGTATAATAGGTATTTCAAATATTACTATCCACAATTTATCAGAAGAAACAAGAACAGAGACTGCAAGTGACTTTTCCATGATCACAGAGTTAGTCATTCAAACTCAGGACACTGAACTCAATGTTTAACTTATTATACACTCTACACAGCACCTCTCAAACCCGTTCTCCTCATCCTTCCTCCCACTCCCCTCCAAAAACATATAGTTAGTAAGGTGTGGAAGTACTAGGACCATTGTACTAGATAAGTTACTGAAAGTCTCAAAAGAGCTTTTCTTAGAAATAGAATCATAAAAAGAATTCAAGGAGAAAAAAGGGGGCATCCTAATCCTGAAATGATAATCCAATCTTTAATAATGGAAAAGTCAAAATTAATCTACAATGATTTTAATATAAGAAAGATGAATTTCATTTAGTATTATTTAGTTAAGTTTGACTAGATACTAGAATTCAAAATGATAATGAGTTAATCCTCTCCCAAAAGAATGACTAAAGACCAACACAAAATCTTCAAATGAACTTCACCCTCTCATTCCCACCCCCCAAAAGATTATGGATAAAAAAGGATACATCAAAGTGCTCCATATATGAAATACATTTATGTGGATGCACACGGATTCAGAATGAACAGTTGATGTAAAATTAGGCCTCCCACTAAATCTGCATTAGACATTTATTGACTCTGTGGCCTTGGGCAGGTCATTTGCTTTCTTCTAATCTGTGAAATGGGAAAGTTACTCCTTGTAATACCCACCTGCCAAAGTTCTTGTGATGATAGTATTTTGCAAGCTTTAAAGTGTTATGTGGTAATAATGATGATGATGGATGATGGTAAGGATGATCCTTAGGATTTATAAAGCACTAAAGAGTTACAAAATGCAACATATAACATATGTTATCTCATTTGGTCCTCACAATAACCCTGGCAATTAGGTGCTATTCCTAGTCCCATTTGTCAGATGAGTAAACTAAAGCTAGGAGAGCTGGAGTCATTTGACCATGGTCTCACAGCTAGTAAATTACCGGGGGAAGGATCCACATTTAAGTCTTCTCCACCCCCAGTTCAGCACTCTAGTCATGAAGCCAACTAGCTGCCAGCTATATACAGGTGTTCTGTTATTGTTGCTACTATGGAGTTTCTCTTCTCCTAAAAACATGAAAAAGGTACTTATCAAGATGGGGAGGGCAGAGAATGGAGTCTTCCTATTTTTAAATGTCTTAAACTACTTCTCCTTCATAATTGTTTATTTGTAAGATGTTACAGCCAGATCATACTCTCCCTACACTTCTCCATTTTCCTTTGGGGGTTGTTTCAATTTTTCAGAGATCTTAGTGTTTCATGACTTGTAGTCATACAATAACGTAAGTCAGTCAACTAGGATTTATCAGGTGCCTATTAAGGCCCTGTGCTGATTGATAGGGATACAAGGAGGTTAAAAAATCCCTATTCTTAGGAAACTCACTATCTAACGAAGGAGAGACAACATTCAAACAATTACGCACAAGGAAGACGTAGACAGGAAAATTGGAGGGTAGCCTCAGAGAGAAGCCACTGAGAGTAAGTAGCATTGGGAAAGACTTCTTGCAGAATATAAGATTTCAGCTGAAATTTGTAGGAAGCCAAGGATAGCAAGAGATAGAGAAGAAGGGAGAGTATTCCAGCCACAGAGGACAGGGAAGGGAAGTGAAGTGTTTTGTTCAAAGAAGAGTCAGGACATTAATGTCACCAGATCATAGATTAGGTGGAAGGGAGTAAAGTGTATGACTGGAAAGGTAAGAAGGGGCTGGATAATTAAGGGCTTTGAAAGCCAAATAGGGGTTTTTGTTTTTTTTTATTTGATCATAGAGGTAATAGGGAACCAATGGAGTTTATTGAATGGGGGAGGGATTTGATACAGTCAGATGTGGATTTTAAGAAGATTATTTTGACAGATGAGTTCAATATGTCTTTGAGGTTGGGAAGATTAGAGTCAGGGAGGCTAATCAGAAGTCAATTTCTACAGTCCAGGTGCGAGGGGATGAAGGCCTCCACTACAATGGAGCAGTGTAAGAGGAGAGAAAAGGTATATAATAGGAGATGCTACCAAGGTGAAAATGACAGTATTTGACAATGATTGGATATGGGTGCATAAGAGAGGGTAAGGAGTGAAGGTCATGATATCTTGACAAGAAAACTATTGGTATCAAAAAGGATGGGCCTTTGGTCCAGTGAGAAATTTGGGGTCATTAGGATTATGATTTCTCAAAGGCAATTCACTCCATGTTACTACTCCTATTCATTTCAGAACCTAATTCAATGTCCATCTGCAATGTCTGTCCAAGAGAGACAAAGATGACATAGAAATGTAGATATGCACACATATGCATATCAAAACATATATGTGTACACACATTCACAAACATACATATATACATATATATCTTCTATAGGTCATCTAGTGAGCTCTATATCACAATTTAGACAGTAGGAATCTTCATCCACTTGGCTTTTCCAGTGTGGATAGCAAGGTCAAAATTTTTTGAGTAATTATTGCTCACATTTAAGAAGTTCTGGAGGAGGTGGAGATAAGATGGTAGAGAAAAGGCAGTGATTCACCTAAGTTCTCCCCCAAATCCCTCTGAAAATTTTTAAATAATGTCATAAAACAATACCTAGAACAAAGAAACCCACAAAAGGATGGGGTGAAATAATTTTCTAGCCAGAAACAACTTAGAAAGTCAACTGAAAAGGTCTGTTGCTCTTGGGTAAGAGAGGAACACAGTCCAGTGCAGGTCACACCAGCACAGGCAGGGCCCCAGGGAATATCATATTCCCCCTCCCCCTCAGGAACAAGCCTTGGGAGCCACTGAATCAGCAGCAGCAGCAGCTGGTGCTGCTGCTGCTTCCACTTTCTCAGCCCACAGACAGAAAGGAGGTTCAAACAACTGGTCAGAAGGAGATTACAAGGATCTCTTTGCTAGCACTTAGGCTCTTTTGTTTTGTCTGCATGTGGATCCAAGTCAAAGTCCTAGGTCCAGGGCAAGGAGAAGTATTAGCATATCACAGCTTTCAACCACACTGTAGCAGGGACCCTAGGCAAAGTTCCAGGGCAGTAAAGAGTGCTTGTGGTCCCTAACAGATTAGAGCACCAGCCAGGAAAGTAGAAGGCACACTTCTTCTTAGATCATACCACATTGAAAGTACTGAAAACTTAAAGGTCCCTAGAAGTATCTCTGAAAAAAAAAACTGCACAAAACCCTGAAGATTGCGGTAGTGCGCCCACAACCCTGGAAGCAGAGCCTCACTTTACCAAAGAGTTAAAAATCAAGAAATAGGCTATGAAGATGATTAAACAACAGAAAAAATCTGACCATAGAAAGTTGCTGTGGTGACAAGGAAAATCAAAACACACACTCAGAAGATAGCAAAGTCAAAGCTCCGACAACCAAAGCCTCCAAGAAAAATATAAATTGATCGCAGGACATGGAAGAGTTCAAAAATGGTTTCAAAAATCAAGTAAGAGAGGTAGAGGAAAAATGGGGAGACAAATAAGAGTCATATAAGAAAATAATGAAAAATGAATAACAGCTTAGTAAAGGAGACACAAAAAATACTGAAGAAAATAACACCTTGAAAAACAGACTGGTCCAAATGGTAAAAAAGGAGCAGAAAGCTAATGAGGAGAAGAATCCCTAGAAAAGCAGAATTGCCCAAAAGGAAAAAAAGGTACAAAAATTCACTGAAGAAGAAAAAAAACTCCTTACAAAGTAGAATTGGCCAAATGGAAAAGGAAGTATAAAAGTTCAATGAAGAAAATAATTTCTTGAAAACTAGAATTGGAAGAATGGAAGCTAATGACTTTATGAGAACAAGAAAAAATGAAACAAAACAAAAATAATGAAAAAAAGAAGACAATAAGAAATACCTCACTGGAAAAGCAATTGACCTAGAAAATATATCCAGGAGAGATCATTTTAAAATGATTGGGCTACCTGAAAGCCATGATAAAAAAAAAAAATAACCTAGACATCATCTTTTAAGAAATTATCAAGGAAAGCTGTCTTGATATTCTACAACCAGAGGGTAAAATATAAATTGAATGAATATACCAATCACTTCCTAATCCCAAAATGAAAACTCCCAAGAATATTATAGCCAAATTCCAGAGCTCCCAGGTCAAAGGGAAAATATTAGAAGCACTATGAAAAAAACAACTCATATACTGTGGATCCACATTAAAGGATCAGAGGGCTTGGAATATAATATTCTAGAAGGCAAAAGAGGTAGGATTACAACCAAGAATAACATACCCAGCAAAGCTTCATCAGAAAAAAAATGGAAATAAAATGAAATAGAGAACTTTCAAGCATTCATAATGAAAAGACCAGAGCTGAACAGAAAATTTGACTTTCAAATACAAGAAGCAAGAGAAGAATGAAAAGGTAAATAGGAAAGAGAAATCATAAAGAATTTATTAAAGTTGAACTGTTTACATTCCTACATGGAAAACTGATCATTGTAACTCATGAAAGTTTTCTCAGTATGAGGATAGTTGAAGGGAATATATATGTATATATATATATGTGTATATATACACATATTATGTATAGGTGGGTATATGTGTGTGTATATATATATGTATCTGTGTGTATTTGTGTGTACATGTATGCATAGACAGAGGTCACAGGGTGAGTTGAATATGAAAGGATGATATCTAAAAATAAAATTATGAGGTGAAAGAGGAATATATTGGGAGAGGAAAGGGAGAGACAGAATAGGGTAAATTATCTCACATAAAAGAGGCAAGAGAAAGCTATTATAATGGAGGGAAAGAGCAGGGAGGTGAAAGGGAAAGAGTCAACCTTACTCTCATTGGATTTGGCTTAAGGAGGGAATAATATACAAACTGAATTGGGCATCTTAAAGTCTTTTAAATTAATATAAAAAAAAAAAAGGAAGCTCTGAAATGGTCCCAGGCCTTGATGAAATAAGCACAATATCATTCCTAAACACGAATTTCTGGAGAATTTTGCTTTCCATAAAGGCTCTCCCCTTAACTTGGCCTCAGAATTAGGTCTCTTGCCCTGAAATGACATAGCTATTTGCGGAAGACATATCTCTTCATTTGATGTATCTGAAAAGAAAAGATCAATCTGAGAGGGTCCACATTCAAAAGGATGGAAATTATGTTATGTGAGGATTTTATGTGTAGGGATAAGAAGGGAGTCCCTCATTGGATCATGCATGACTATTGCTATTTTGCTGATTTGCACATGGAATTCCTGACAGTTGGCAAAGAATAAACTCTTCTTGGAGGAACTTCCCTCTTTGTAGAATACAATTTTGAGCTAAGAGGCCAGCTTTCTATCTCAATCTTCGAGAGTCGTTTTTTTTTAACTTCATGGATTTTTATTCCCTTCTCATTCCCCCAAGGAAGAATAAATATCCACTAACAGTAGAAGTGCATGACAAGAAGCATGTTCTTGCCCAGGTGACCTGACAAAGAAGTTTAGACTCATCATTTTTATTTTCTGACACATATCATAGACCAGACTTGAGTGGATTTCTTCAACCTTGAAGTAGCAACCTTGCAGAAGCATGGCTATATTTCCTTAAGAAATTCCTGACAAAAGCAGACACATGGGCCTACTCAGTTCAAGAGTATATATCATAGATAATATTGATTAACCCCAATTCCTGCGTGGAAGAAGGGAAAAAAATAAATCCCATAAGTTCCCAGACCTTATTCTGACTTCCAGACTTTAAAGTCCTGCTCCTTAACCCATACTTTTATTCTCATCCCTCTCCCCTGCTTTTTCAGCTTTGTTTTCTCTCATCTCCCCCATTAGAATGTAAGCCTCTTAAGGGCAGGGACTATCTTTCTTTTTGTTTGCATTCGTATCCTCAGTACTTAGCACAGTGCCTGGCACATATTAAAATATTTAATAAATGCTAGTTTCCTTGATTCCTTATGCATTTAATAACATTATTCTGAGAAGGGATCCATAAGCTTTACCAGACTGCCAAAATATTTCATGACACAGAGTTTAAGAATCCCCTGGTCCAATGAAAGAAAACTATTTCTTGATCAGCCTTGAGAAAAGAATGGGATAGTTCATATAAGGCTGATGCAATGTCCTATTTGGAGAGCAAAGCCAACGAGAGAAGGTCCAATCAAAAGGGGATTGCTTCTTCAGTAGTCCCCTTCAAAGTCTGATTGCCTTCCAGCAAACTTGGAACCTTTAGAACAGTTATCACATATCCTCTGGAGCTTGTGTAGGTTACAGTGATATGTCAAAGTCTTGCCCCTATAGCAGCTCCCATTTCAGCTCCCTTCTAATGGGAGCTAATGGGCTACTTATGTGCTTTATGTATTTTCTGTATTTTTTATTGGGTCCTATGTACCTTAGGAATTTCTGTGGGAATAAAGATTATTCTGTATTCCATTACTATTTGGTATCTTGAATATTTGTATGTGAAATAAGGATCCTATTGCCCACATTTGGGGAAACCTAGGCTTGGGTTGTGGTTTGACTATGCTAAAATATTTCCCTGGAGCAAGCAGTATGGAAGTAATGAGCCAAAGACAGAGAATGATTCTCTGGGCATCAAATCATCAAAATCAGACATGGATGGGGACACAAACAGAGAATATGTTAGGGACCCTGGGACAAAGTTTCCATCTCACTTGATTTTGACCCTCATATGGTCATTGAATAAGATTATCTTGGTTGTTATGTCTTACAAAAAAATCTTAAATAATTAAGCAATTATGAGAGACTCCTTGTGGAACTACCATCTCTAATGTGACATTTGGCTCTATGAATGTATGAATGAATCAGAGGCAACATAAACACAATGAAGAAAGGTTTTGTATTCTCTGTATCTTTGAGTCAATTGCTTAATGGTAAAGATATGATCATGGCAAGATGGCATAATGGATAGAAGCCTTGCCTCAAAGCCAGAAGATCTAGGTTCAAGTCTCATCTATAGTACACACTGGTTATATGATAATGAGCAAATTATTTAATCTCTCAGTACTCTTGAAACTCTAAGACTATAAGTGGTAAAGAAGGTACCAACCAGCATTGGTTGAGAGAATCTCTTCACCAGGTAGTTCCCTCGACCAACAATTTTACAGGTGTGGTTTCTCTTCTCCTAACAAAGTAGTCTATTGTAGAATATCACCTATGGAAGCCTACCTTTCCACATGTTTATCAAGACTGTTCTCAATGTGTTTTTAGGTTATTCTCATAAATATTTAACCAGAATTTACATCATTCACATAACATGTCAAGCTTTGCAAAACACTTAACAAATATTATCTATCTTATTTGATCCTCCCAATATCCCTAGGAGGTAGGTGTTATTATTATCTTCCCTATTTATAGCTGAGGAAACAAACAAACAGGAATTTGGTCACATACAGCTCGTAAGACAGTCAACTAGTAAGTGTATGAAACAGATTGGAACTCAGGTCTTCTTGATCCCAAGTGCAGTGCTCTATTCTCTGTGCCAACTAGCTGACTCACAAAGTTAAATGAAAATCTGAAAGTGTGTGAATGAGTCAGCATTTGTTAATGTTCTCTGACTATGGGGTGGGGTCTGATGTCTTTCCATAATTTGATATCTTCCCCTCTTTCAAATGCTTTGAGCATCAATCTCTCAAAATTCTGTCACTTCCAAAATAGGTATCCTATTCATATAATATTCTATTCCCACCCATTGCCAGATTCATTCTTTTCAGTAGTATTTTCATTTCATTGATTATTAGACCTGGATCTGTGAAATTAGATCTTTCCAATAATGGAATACACATTATCCTAGATGATGAAACTTTCTTAGAAAGTATGTTTGTTATAAAGTGCTAAGAATATAAATTCCTTGATGGTTTGTATCTTTTTTTTGTTTTTAATTTTCAGGGCTTAGCACAGTACCTAATACATCATTAGCACTTGATTTGTTGATTGGAAGATTTTTTTTTTACATCATTGACCTATTTGTTCTTCTTCCTTTCTCTAATTTAGTTTCTCCCTATCCTGTTTCTGTTTTCTGAAGTGATATTGTTCAAAATCTCCCACCATCTTCTTTCATAATATTTTGCAAATTAGTTAACATTTTAAACTTATGTTTGGAATACAAAGGCAGACCTTGTCTGCCATGCCTTTCACCTTGGGGGGTAACTCAACTATATACTGTAACTCAACTATTATGACAAATGATATACATTGAATCAACTTTTGTATGAAATTCCCATTACCATTGTCAATATCCTTTCCTCCATTTTTGTCTCAAATTTTTGGTATTAGTAACTGCCTTAAATTATTGAGAGTGTAGTTGTTTTCATTGTATGCAATATATTATTCTGATTTTTTATGTTTTTGATTAATTTTTATCTTTGTACACATCAGTGGTCTGTCTGTAGATAAATAACTAATTTAGAAGTAATTCTCATATCAGTAATGAGTTATTTCCTACCCATTAAAATATAATCAATTTCATTTTTGGGATGTTATTCAGTACTTGCCAAGTGCCTCTTGAGTCTATTACTGAAGAAAATATTCATGATTCAGAAGCATGAGGTATGTGTACAAGTGTTCAACCTCTCATTCATTATTCCTGAAACATCTCCCAACAAACATTTTCCTGTCCTCTCCTGAGCTCACCTTTGCATTAATGTTACCAAGTATCAAAACCTATGTTGATTCAATTTGAATGGTTTTACCAAGTTCTTTATATAATTATTGTGCTTCATAGGCTTCAGTAGATGATTGTGTATGAGTTGCCTGGAAGAGAGATTAAGTAATTTGCCCAAGATCACAGAGCTAGTATGTATGAGAAGAGGAGCTTGAACCTGGATTTAAAACACCTAGACCAACTCTACTGTGAGAGCCTTGCCACCCCGTCTTCTTTGTTAATTGCTAAATAGTATGAGAGATGTGTCCCTGCACATATAATAGGCTTAGTCAGTAACAACATGGCTAACCATTGGTCTTAAAGGACCATTCAGTCTATACCTGTGAAACATAATGATGGATCTATATCAACTTCCCTGAGATGGTCTTGTACTCTAAACCTTTAGTGTGGATTCCTAACACTTACCAGACTTCCAAGGATCTATAGAGCTATTCTTAGACACTGTTTGCATGATTGTAAATTACTTATCCTTGTAAGTTGGAAAGATAACTGAGCAAAGACCCAGGTGAATCAAGTTAGACACTAACAATTCTTCCCCACGACTATTCTCAATTCAATTCCATTACCCTGATTCATGGGACACTGGTGTGAGGCTGTCCTTCGAATTATTCAGCTGTTAGAAGAGATGCTACTGAACACCAGAGGAAGGAAGGTTCAACCTAATTCTCAAATAATATGAAATGCAGCTCTGCAGCTGATTTTTCTACAAACCAGGCTTGCTTCGAAGTTTCCATCTGGTTCAGGTTTTGGTTCACAGAAGTAACTAATGAGGACAGATGTCCCTCTAGACAGCTTAACCAGGCATTTTCCCACAATGATTTAGCAATTATTACGGCTAGTTCCCTGTTTTGGTGACCCAATCAAGTGAGATTTTCCCAAATGGTATTTATGGAAGTGCCCTCTCTTCACTCACAAGACTATATTCCATCAACTCTTTTTCCATTTTCCAAAGTCTTGCAGGCAACGAGTTCTTTGCCATTACAGACTTTCAACACCCCTGGGCATTCCCCTATTTCTTTCACTTCTTCTACTCAGTGCCTCTTGACCCTAAGGTCATGGATAATTGAGGTCTCTGTGGAGTTTTTAGATATAATCCTGCAGTGTAGTTGAGTATATGGAGTACAGTGTCAAAATCTATTGAGATAAACTTTGCCCTTGACTCCAAACACATTTACAGGTTGATTATGCATGTCCTTCTTGTCCTTAATTTCCTTGCCTGAAAAAATGGGTATAATAAATCCAGGCCAAGACCTCTCATGTGTGTTACTCAGCACACTGTTTTATTTTTTTTAATTGCTTAACATATATGCCTATTCAGAATGAATGAATACTTTAATAAATGCATGAATGAAAAAGTATTTATTAAGCAATTGTAGTGAGTGCTAATGATACAAATACTAAAGCAAGACCACATTTTCCCTCAAGGTCATATTTTGATAGAGGGAAAAAATACAGGAGAGTCACAGCCAGGGAAGGGTGGTTTCATCTGGGAATCCAAAAGGATGATCAACATTTGAGCATAAAATCTCTGGTCTCTACATATTCACATGAGCCATCCTCCAACCCTCGATTAAACTCCTTTCTCAATCCAACTTCTCAGAATATTGAATTTATTTTAAGGTGACCCCTCACTCTCCCCCAACCTACAAAACCTTTCCAAATTGTTAAGGCTCTCTTCCTCTTTAAACCACCTTATATTGCCTTATCTGAATAAATACTGTATGTCCCCACTAAATTATAAAGTCCTAGAAGGAAAGACCTTTTCTCCCTCCATTTTTCTTTGTATCCCCAGTGCCTAGCACTGTATCTTACACAAAGCAGATGTTTAATCAATGCTTATTGAGCTGTTGTTGTTCCTCCTTCATTCTTGAAGGGGACCAATGACATTTGGAGGGTGATGACTTGCAAGTAAATTGGATTTAAGTGAGGCAGAACTGTATAAAGTCATCATCCTCACTCTCTCCCCCAGGGTTATCAAAATCCAGCGTCAACACATAGGTCAAGATGACTGGCAATGGCCCTGGTTTTTGAGCTAAATTAAATGAAGGGAGAGGATTCTGGGAGGATGGTGAAGTAGGTAAAAAAAATTCCAAGTTCTCAAGATTTCCCCCCAGAAAAGAGATAAAATAGCACCTTAGGGGGAACAAAGTGAGAGTAAAAAATAAATAAGAATACAGGAACAAGAGGGGTCTTCCTGGGACAATTTGAGAAGATTAGAAAAAAAAAAATCCCAGGCCGAGGTTTGGTCCCTGTGAAGAGTAAACACCTTCACTTTAACAACAAGCAGGAAGCCCTGAGGAGAGGTGGGTTGGGAGGAAGCCTCAGCCCCAGCCACATTTATCCCTAAATAGTGATGGGAGTTGGGCATCTGAGCTGAGGAAGGTCAGGGGAACCTTTACTGACAAGGAATGCTAAAGCCAGCTGTGCTGCCCATCTGTGCTGCTGAGTGCAGTGGGGGCACCAAGGAACCATCACATGCCAGGTGAGTGCAGAAGTAGTAGGGCAGAAAGCCCCTGGCTAGGGGTACTTAGAGGAGGTTGGTTCTAGGCTAGAGGGGACAACTGAATATGTGGGGCAAGAGGCACCATCCCCCATATCCCAGGGCTAGAAGTGATTTCAGAAATTAAGCTATTACCACAAAAAATGCACAAAGGAGAAATAATCCAATCATAGAAAACCATTATGGGAACAGGGTTCATCTTCAGAGGAGAATATTAAAGTAAAGAAAACCCCAAAGAATAATGTGAAATGATCACCTTACCAAAAAAGAATTCATGGAAGATCTTTAAAAAAAGTTTAAAAATCCAAATGACAGAGATGGAGGAAAAACTAAAAAGAAAGAAAACAACAAGAAAAGAAGAACAATCTAAGGAAAATAAGATTATGAAAGGAAAGTCAACCAATTAAAAAAGGAAATCCAGAATCATAAGGAAGAAAACGACACCTTGAAAATTAGTATTGGTCCAGGTGAAGCCAGTAAAATTATAAGAGATCAAGAAATAATTAAACAAAAAAATGAATAAAATAAAAATATAAGAGAAAGTGAAACATCTTATAAGAAAAACAAAAGATTTGGAGAATAAACCAAGAAGATAAAACATAAAAATAACGACACTAACTAAAAGTTATGATAAAAAATGATCTTGATACAATAATACAAGAAATAATGAAAGAAAATTATCCTGAAGCATTAGAACAAGGGGGGAAAGTAGAACTAGAAAAAACCCATCGATCACCACTTAAAAGAGATCCTATGGGGAAAACCCACAGGAATATTATGTTCAGATTCTGAAACTCCCAGCTACAGAATAGACTTTAACAGCATCAAGATTAAAACAATTTAAATACGGTGCCACAATTAGGATCACACAAAACCTAGCAGCAGAGACATTGAAGGGCTGCAGGTCTTAGAATACTATATGTTAAAGAGCAAAAGAAATGGGCTCTGACTGAAAATATCATACCCAGCAAAATTCGGCATAATCTCAAATGAAAAAAACATGGACATTCGATCAACTGTCAGACTTTCAAGACTTTGTAAAAAAAAAAAATCTGAACTTAATAAAAGATTTGACATTCAAGAAAAATATAAGCTACTAAAAACTGATTATAAGGGATTCATAAGGACAGACTTTTTACTATATATATATATATATATACACACATACATATATATACACACACATATATAATGTAAACTGTATGTCTAAGACTCTTATTAATAATTGGGTAGCTCATAAGAAATATTGGGGTAAACCTGAGTATGATATGAATTTAAAAAGTAAAACCATTTAGGGACAGCTAAAAAGAATAATTATTTTATACAAATGAGGTGCAAGAGGAAGAATCTATACAGAGGAATTAGATGGGGGAGAAGGTCTGGTAGTTCTGGTAACCTACTTTCATCAGAAATGGGTTTAAGAGGGAACAATACATATATATTTAGAGAAGTACAGAAGTCTCCTAAATTCAGAAGAAATAAGATGATAGGGGCACAGGAAGGGAGGAGAGGACAAGGGAGAGATTGTTAGAGGGGAGGGTAAGGGAATAGGTAAAAAGGGGGGTGTAGATGGGTATTAGATTTATAGCAATGGAAGGATAGAGGAGGGTCCTTAAAAGGGGGTAGGCAAGTAATAGAAGGGCAAGGTAGTAGGTAGAAGAAAGTAGAAGAAACAGAAGGGATAGGAAACAGGAAATATGCACAAACATAAAAACAAAGATCAGGAGTAGAATTTGTTTGGGAAAGTATATGTCTCTCTTTATATTCATGTATATACATATGTATGTATGTATGAATGTATGTATGTGCATATATGTATATATTTTTATGTGTATGTATAATCTATAATTATAGAGAAACATATCCAAACTTACTTGTAGCCTTCTGGTGAGGGAGGGGGGAAAAGAAGAAAATTTTTAAAAGGGCGTAACAGAGAACAAAAGAAGACTTACAAGGAAGCAAAGAAAAGATGGACAATCCTCAACATATATGTATAGTATTTACTATACAGGCTTTCTTGAAATGAAAATTTATTATTACGTGTTTTGAATCCTCTCTTATATCCTGCTATGTACAACATGCTTTTTTTCTTTGTTACTTTGCATCTATGTTCCAATATTTAAGTTTGTGATATATTTTTATTTCCTTTCTCTATTCTGTAATTGTGTTCTGGTGTTTGAGTCTAAAATATTTTCTTTTAAATGTTAAAAAATAAGTTAAATTGAATATGATAGTTGCAAACAAGAGACATATGAGGGCTCTAAGTGCCATGTGGATAAATCAAAGTAGTACATAAGTGTTGGATATTTCCAGTTTAGGCCTTTCCTGCAGAACCGATGTCATTTTTTATCACTTGGGTAACTGGTTAACTTAAAATCAAGAGACGGTGTGTGTGGTAGGCTAGAAAGAGAGATGGCTTCAGAATAAGACCTCTATTCACTTTCTATTCCTCATCCAGTGACCCTACTTCTTTGTGACCCCATCTTTTCTTTAAGATTGTAAGCCTCACAGTAGGTCCTAATGATCTGATAGAGGAAATTTACTCAATAAGAGTTCACTATAACAATGAAATCATAGGTTTCCAGTAGCAAATCAAATTAAACAATAATAAATTTAAATCATTTTTCCTAAATTTAAAATATGAGTTTTTCTTTACTGTTTTTCTTTTTTAAATAAGTTTATTAGATCAGGGAAAGTGCATTTCAAATCCTGAATCATACGTATAATTACAGAGTGAAAAGGACACTAAGACAGTCATAAAAGACACTAGGAGATCTGAGTCTGGTCCAAGCTAGTCCCACTAACTAGTTATGTAACCTAGACCTGCCTTGCCTCAGTTTCCCCATCTGCAAACATCAGTAGCTAACTTTGATCTGGCCACTTAAGGTTTGTAAAGCTCTTTCCATATAGTGTCTCATTTAATGATGACATTTGGATTAGTTGCTCACTAAGAGTTCTGCCAAGTTTAATTCACCTTCGTTCTTCAGTATGCATACTATCTCATTAGTGTTGTAAGATAATGTCTTATAATGGAAAGAGTACTGACTATTGAATTAGACAACCTGGTTTTGAATTCTGACAGTGCTGTTTGACAAATTTTAATGGCTAGGGCATTAATCCTCGCTGGGTCCAAGTTTCCTCAACTGTAAAATTGGGGGGGAGGCATGGACTGGATGACCTCTAAGGTGCCCTACAGCTAGAAATTTATGATCCTAATACTTTTATATAACGTAATATGACAGAAACAACATAACAGATGAGCTTTGAAAATGAGTCAGATTCTGGCTAAGAGACACCCAACACCATAACACCCAAATAAAAGGTGAAAAAAATGCTTCCAATCACCTGGATATTTGGGGTAGATGATACCTGATGACCAAATGTTTCCATGCTGGCCAGATCACACTCACATGATTACTCTATTTTTCATTTTTGTTTTTCCCTTGGGATATTTTGGCATAGATACAGCCACATGGGTCAAGCATAACGTATGACCATGAATTCCTTTGGAGCTAGTGAAAATCCAATTCAATTTACCTACTATGTGTTAAACACTTTGCTAGGTACTGGGGGAAAAAGACAAAAATAAAACTGTGTACCCTCAAGAAACTTCCATTCTATTGGAGGAAATGGCATGCATGCAGACAGTTACATAGAAAATATATAATAAATAATTGCAAAATATTGTTTGGAGTAGGAGATGTACAAACCACTAGAGGAATCAGGAAAACACTTCATGAAAGGAGTAGCATGTTGGGTAAACCTTGAAGGGAGCTTGGGTTCCAAGAGATGGAGGTAAAGGGAAAGGGTATGCTAGGCATGGGCAAGAGGCCATGCAAAAGCATGTAGTGTTCCAGGTAAGAAGGAGTAGCATTTAGCACAATATTGACTAGCGTGTGTAATATATAAGAGGGAGGAGCAATGTGCAATCAGCCTGAGAAGATGAGCACAGTGCCTACCTAACACACAGTACATGCCGTATAGGGAGTTGCGGAGACTTGTCCAACTTCTGTGACTTATTTGGGGGTTTCATGTCAAAGATACTGAAGTAGTTTGACATTTCCTTCTTAAGCTCATTTTACAGATGAAGAAACTGAAGCAAACAGGGTTAAGTGACTTGCCCAGGGTAACACACCTAGTGTCTGAGGCCAGATTTGAACTTGGGTCTTTCTAACTCCAAACCTGGTGTTCTGTGCGCTACACCATCTATCTGCTAGGCAGTTAATCAACTGTTGGGTTTTTTTCCCCTAGGATTGGAACATATTGTATTTCTTATTTTTGTTTCCATTTTATTAACATTTGGTCGCTCATTACATGTGAGGAATTGTGCTTAGCACCAGGAATATAGGGGAAACCAAAAGACAGTCCCTGCTCTCAAGTTGCTCATAAACAGATTAAGAAATGTTTGTTGAACAGTTGACTATTTTAAGAGTCAAACAAACGAGTTTGCATTTTATTCTAAAGGCAATAGAGAGTGGCAGAAGCTTTTGCATCCAGAGGAAGAACTGATAAATAGAAGCATGTACAGAACAATTTTACATACACACAGATGTATATATATGCATTCACAAATATTTGTTATTAATGGTAGCCATCTGTTGGGTGGGGCTGGGTTGGGAGAAAAAAAGTGGAAAAAAAAGAAATTTGCACAATAACTTTATTATATATTTTAAAATAGCAAGTTGTACATAATATATTTGCAGTTGCATGTGCAATCATCTTTTATTATACTCTGTTATATCAATGCTTGTTTTATCCCATATATTAAAAATAAAAGAAATAAAAATGTAAAAAATCTAAAAAGTTAAGGCAACAGGGAGTTGCAAAAGCTATTTAGGTAGGACAGTGACATGTTAAACCTGTATTTTAGGAATATCACTTGGGCAATTGTTCAGAGGATGGATTAGAGTATGGAGAGGGTTGGAGCAGGGAGATCCGTAGGGAAATGAAATCCTTTCCAGTCACGTCTAAAGGACACCAGTTTCATTTGCTTAAAGGGGTTTTTAAAGCCGCCTAAAAGTTATTATTGCCCCTTTGGGTTTGCAGGTCCATCGCTGGAGGGATTTTTGTCACCATTTCTGCAATTAGGAGAGTTGGCTTCAAAGTGAGCAGTGGTACACAAATATCTCAGCTTGTATGAGCACTTTCCTGAATTGAACTTGATAGACACTTTAAATTAAGATTCAAGGTGTTTCAGGGAAGAGATGAAAGAATTGAAGCTATAACTTGATGAGGTCTAAAAAGATTGAGCCTATCATGAAAGAAAACATTAAAAGCAGCAGTTTCTTCCCAAGATAGTCTTATTTAATGATTGGGTTCTGTGGCACGCACACGTCTAGAGCCCTGTAAGATTTTGGGGGAAGAAAAGATGGAAGCTGGATGATCCAAAAACTACTCTCCATATTTTATACTTGAAGAAACTGAGTCCCAGAGGGACTCCTCCATGATTGTTCTTATTGTCTTCAGGAACCATGACATCCTTGGTGTAGTGAGCTACCAATGAGAAAACTCCCTCTGCATGTGCTGGTCAATGCCTGCTTCACTTCTAAGTACCTTATCTTCTCTGAGATGTACCGCCTAAAGCATGGAGGATGAGTCACCCAGCAAGTACGTATCAGAGACAGGCCTTGAACCTGGATCTTCCTAAAACCAGCTCTCTATTCATTAGACCTTCCTCTTTGTATCAGGGAAAACACTAGTATGTTTTAGCACTGGGATTCGGGACCAGCCTTGACTTGCCTAAAAATAGAGGACTGAGGAGAAGAGGGAAGATTTTTAATCTTGTTTACACAAGGCTGTTGACTCCAGGCTCAGTGCTCCTTACAGTTTTGGACTTTTTAGTCATCCTTTAATTAATTATTTTATAATTCATTCTACTGTATGAAGGAGACAGCATCATTAAGGGGACAATGCTGGACTAGGCTGTATGAAAAACTAGCTCCAAATTCCATCCCTGGTATTTTACTATGTGACTCAGAGCCTTAGACACATCTCTTAGATTAAATAATACAGTAGAATGAACCTTAGCTCTGGAGTTGGAGGACCTGGTTCAAATTCTCCCTCTTCTACCTACTACCTCAAGGGCCCTAGGAAAGTGGCTTCATCTTCCTTGACCTCACTTTCTTCATTTGGAAAACAAGAAGTTTGAACCAGCTGATCCCTCAGGCCCCTTTCAATTCTATATCCATGATTCCTATTACCTTGGGCAAACTATTTAATTTCTTAGCTGGAGTTTCCTACTCTGTAGGAATCTCCTTTAACTGAGGAGGTTGGAGCAGGTAGCCTCTGAGATCCCTTTTATTTCTAGATCTGTGATCCTATAATCCTATATGTTATAGACAGGTTATATTCTGCCTCAAGGCAGAGGCACAGAATAAACCACAGGTCCTTGAATTACTGAATTATCAAATTACTGTAATGTAATGTCTCCAAAGTCTTAGTGCAGTGTTTATCTTAATAGCTTAAAATTGCACTGCAACTTTGGAGACACCTTGAATGACTATCTGGAAAAAAGGAAGAGTCATGCTGCACAATAGGCTTCACAAATATATAATAGCAATCTTAATCATATGAAATATTCTCCAATTTTGCTCCTCAATAGGGAGTAGACATTTGCAATTGTGGCATTTATCCTTTCCCCCCAGTGGCAGCAGTCTACAAAGGGTTCAGCCCAACTTTCCTGAAATTAATCAACATGCTTCTGAAGTTGTCTCTAATTAGGATTCAATTAGATGAAGGGTGATTAACACACATACTTCAGGGACCTGGGATTTCATTCTTAGGGGAGTTCCCTCTATGTGCCCTTCAATGGTTAGCATGAATTGCTGTGACCAAAAGAAAACATCCATCCCTTTCTGGGAAGATTTCTGGCAAAAAGTCCCCAAGAACTTGGCCTAATTGGGTCTCAGGATGGTAGTTTCACAGTCCATTCTGGAGCCTATGCACCTATGCTCTAAAACTTTCCATCTTGGTAAAAAAAAAAAAAGCTTCCCAGTACTTTAACTTTTCCTTCCAGGTCTGAGAAAATCTGGGCCACAGTGAGGCATCAGAAGAGGACTTTGGAAGGAGGATTAACCTAGAAACAGAATTTCTCTTTGGGATGTCATTTCTCTTAAAAAATAGCACTCTGGTATCTAGGAGCAAACCACAAATCATCATCATCTTCTTCTTCATCATCATCATCATCATTTATCTCTTAGAGACTTTAATAGAGAAAGTGCTGGATTTGGAGTCAAGAAGAATTGGTTTCAAGTCCTGACTCAGACCCTTACTAACAGTGTGACCGTGTGACAACTTAACTCTCTGAGCCTTACTTTCCTCATCTGTAATATGAGAGGGATATCTTAATGACCACTAAGTGACCTTTCCATTATAGCTCTATAATCTTTGCTATGATGAGATTCAGGAATACATATTAATTGTTGTCACTCTCTTCTGACATTGCCCTTCGTTCTCTGATCTTTATTCCTCCACTTGGTTCTGTCTGCCTGGAAAATAAAATCTCTTCCTTTGGAAAAAGCAACTTTAATATCAAGGATCAGCAAAAAGGGTCATTTCTCATTTATGAATGTGTAGGATGGTCTGTCCCTTTAGTCCTCTTTGATCCAAAGAAAAATAACTTCATTTTTGTCTACGAGTTCCAAATACTCTTAGGCGATGAACTTTTAACCTCCCTCCTCCTGGTGGCAGCTTTTTAAAAGGCTAAGCTGTTTTTAGATTGGTATGAACAAGCAAAACATTTTGAGGTACATCCATGAGGCCCAGGAGATCAATAGGCCAGTCTCCACACATGGGGGCAGAGTGGTTCCAAGAACCGATCAAATCACTGTGTTGAACCAAATTGGGCAACAACCCTTCTACAGAATAAGGGGATTCAAGCAACCAACACTTGTAAGTTTCTGCCATTGGTTAATGATGGCATAAGACAACACTTGGTGTCATGGCACAGTGGAAATAGCACAGAATTTCAATTACAAGGAACTGGATTCAAAACCTAGTCATGGCACTTACCAGTTGTGTTAATTTGGACAAGTCATTTGAATCTACTGGACTTCAGTTTCCTCATCTGTAATATGAAGGAGTTTAGATAGCTTCCAAAAATCCCACTCAATTCTTAATCTATGATTTAATATATAACCTTCTGCAAGTCCTCTAACAACTTTAGGACGTAGTTTCCTTATCTATAAAATGAGAGGCTCAGGTTACAATGACCTCTCAGATCCTTTTCAGCTCAAATTCTATGATCCTATTGTTGGATTGGAAGATAATCTCTGGATAGGTCATTTGGAATGCACTAAAGCTCTCTACAACCTGGCCCCAACCTCGCTTTACAATCTTCTTACATTATGCTAATCTGCTCACAACCTGGAGGATCCAGCCACACTGGCCTACTCAGAGTTCAGCATATGAGACACTCCATCTCCCTTCTCTGTGGATTTGCCCTGCCTGGAATAAATTCTCCCCTCACCTTCGTCTCTTGGAACACCTTGGTCACCTGAGTGGGAGATGGTTTAAAGTGGAAAGAGATTTTAAGCAGGAAGTCCAACCAAAATTAGCAGAGAAGGATGAGGGCCTGAAGTAGAGTGGTGGCTGTGTAAGCAAGCCAAAAAAGTGGAAGTCCTATTGTACTGACTATAACAAGAAGTTTGATAGACAATCAATAGCTTTTAGATGAGTGAGAGAGAAATTGGCAAGCCAGTAATAGTGATCAGAGGGGCAGGTATGTGGCACAGTGGATAGAACAGTGGTCTTGGAGTCAGGAAGACCTGAGGTCAAATCTGGCCTCAGATACTTACCAATTCTTTTAGGCACCCTATGCTTTCTGAAAAGCAAAGGTCCATCAATTTCTTACCAACATTCTCCCAATAGGCAATTAGGTGACTCAGTGGATAGAACATTGGCCCTGGAGTTAGAAGGACCTGAGCTTAAATATGACCTCAGATACTTGCTAGCTGTGTCACCTTGGGCAAGTCACTTAAACCTGTTTGCCTCAATTTCTCATCTGTAAAATGAACAAGAGAAGGAAATAGCAAATCACTCCAGTGGTTTGCCAAGAAAACCCAAACTGGGGTCACAGAGAGTCTAACATAACTGAAATGACTCCACAACAACATTCTTCCAATGCTATTGCCTAGCTATGAATTATGGAACACAACAATTTCCTGAACAATCAAAATGGAAATCTTCCAAAAGGCAACAAAGAAGTGCCTGATGGGCATGAGCTGTGAAGAAGCTACAAAGCAGAAAATGCTGTCAATTAGTTTATCTTCTGTGTTAGTTTTGCAACTCAGACACTGCTTTGTTGGAGAGATAAGTTGAGTTCTACCCAAGCAGCAACCCATAAGAGCATTTCTGTTTTACTTTTCTTCCTTCTCATTTATCTTTTCCTTGACCCCATTTGTCTCGTCTTGCTTTGCTCTTGGCATGGTCCTAACCTCTTGGTAACTTTCTCTTTTTGCTTTTAGCCTTTTATTTCACTGAACGAAAAAAAAAATTCTTTTTGTAACTGTAGAGAATGGAAGTCAGCTTCCTGCTTTATGTAGAGCAGAGGTTTTCACTCCAGTCCTATCAAGCATTAAAAAGTCACCAAATTTCATATTCTTCTCGAGAAGAAAAGCAATGCATATCTCTTTGCAAATAGATTAGAATTTGGAAATTCTAGTTTTAGCAGCTTCACTGGACCAGTATGCAGTGCTATAATAAACCATGTGGCCTTCCGTTGAGAAAACTTCGAAAAAGTGAGGAGAGTGCAAATCTTAGAACCTGGAAGACCTCAGTTTGAATGCTATCCTTGTGATTTATTCCCTCTGTAACCATGGGTAAGTGATATAACCTTGCCAAGCCCAAATCTGAGCATCTATAAGACAGGATTAGTTCTAACTACCTCACAGAGTTATTATGAGGATCAGAACGTATTTAACTTCTTCATAATTATCCAGGGCACCCATAACATTGAAAAGTGATATAATTGTGCTATTTTAAAGGCCACCACTCTTCCTATCCCTCCAGTCTTCTGTTACTCTTCCTTCTTGCTAATCCCATGAAGAGAATCAGCTTCCAAGTCTTGATGATTCTACTTTTATAATATATTTTACATAAATACCCAGCTGAGTGGTACAGTGGAGAGAGCACCAAGCTTGGAGTCAGGAAGATGCATCGTCCTGAGTTCAAATCTGGTCTCAGATTAGCTGTGTGACCCTGGGTAAGTCACTTACTCCTGTTTGCCTCAGTTTCCTTATCTGTCAAATGAGTTGGAGAAGGAAATGGAAAACCACTCCATTATTTTTGCCAAGAAAACCACAAATGAGGTTGCAAAGAATTGAACATGACTGAAATAACTAAGCAGCAGCAACAACAACCATCTCCAGTCACAGAATCACCCCCTTAGTTCCTCTTCTCTTCATCTCTCCTAAGGGTTTTGGTCATTGACTCCTAATTAGACTCTTGTTTCCAGTTTCTTCCTTCTCCTATGTATTGTCCAGTCTTATGCCACATTAAAAAGGCACAATTCCTGGGTAGAAAGGAAGCGGCAGTCTTGTACTACTCTGCTCTGGTCAGGCCAAATCTGGTGAATAGTGTTCATATCTGAGTACCACCTTTTAAAAAGGATATTGATAAGCAGGATAGTAAGGGGCCTTGAGATCATGGCATATAAGCATATAAACTAAGGATGTTTAGATATGGTATGGGGCTTAGGGGAATACAGCTGACTTCAAGATCCTAAAGAACTGTCAGTTGGAAGAGAGGTTGGATTTCTTTTGTTTCACCCCAAAGGGCAGACCTAGGGAAAAAGAATGGAAGTTACAGAAGGCAAATTTAGGTTTAATGTAAGGGAAAGACTTCCTAGGAGTAGTAAGAAGTGCTAGAGTGAAGTGGAACAGATTATCTGGGCAAGAAGTGAGTTACCTTTATTTTCAAGAAGAAGCTAGATGGCCAATTTGGGGGGGGGAGGGTGGGGTTGTTGTAATGTGGATTCTTTTTCAGGTATAAGTTGGTTGGTCTAGGTGGCCCCTGAGGTCATTTCATATTCTGAAATTCTGCAGTTCTGAGTGAAAAGACTGAGGAAAAAAAAGAATTAACTGGGTCATATAGTTGAAGAAATTAGTGCTTTAGGATTTGGATTCCCATTCCAGACAACTTTCTTGTAGGAACTGTATGGAATAATCTAATGTTCATGGGCTCCATATTGATATGAGTGGAAGGATTGTGAAGTAGGTTTTTTAGTATGAGGGTAAGGAACAGAAGATGAATGCTTTTCTCTCTGGCAACAGAAATATGAAATAATGAGTGTAAACTAGAAAAGCATTCACTACAAATATTTATTTTACATATACTCTTTTTGGAACACATCTCTTTGCTAAAATAGAGTTCACCTATCTGTTCCTATTCCATCAGTAGTAAATAAGCAGCAGCCCTTTAAGATAAACATTATGTCAAAGTGTGTAGCTAGAAGTACAAAAAAATGAGAAACACGAATGAAGTAAGCCTTGTGGACATAACTGAATAGCACTAATTCTGTAACAGCAAAGATACTGAAAGTAACTATCAATTCAGGAACAGTTGAGCAAACTAGGGTACCTAAACATCCCTGCATCGTAAGGTATGAAGAAAATAAGGAATTTAGAGAAAAATACAAAGATTTCTATAAACAGATGAAGAGGAAAGAAAGCAGATCCAAGAGAAAGATGCCCTCAGTAAACCACAGACAATAATACTAGAATGCAGCTGTTCTTTGATGAATTTCAATGATCAATCATAGTCCCAAAAAAGAGAAAACAAAACTCACTCCTATCCTTTCTCTAGTGAGGTAGGGAGCAGAGTGAGTAGAAGAGAGGCATAAGAATAAAATATTAAAAATAATGATAATAGCTACCATTTTAATATACCATTCACTATGCTCCAGGCACTGTGTTAGTACTTTGCAAATATGTTGCTTAAAACTCATGACAATCCAGGGAGGTAGATACTGTTATCACCCCATTTTACAGATAAGGAACCAATGGCAAATAGAGGTCCAGATGCTTTCTCAGGTTCACATAGCTACCAAGTATTTAAGGTCAAATTTGAACTCGGGTCTTCCTGGCTCCTAGCCAGGCACTATTCACTGAGCAACCTAGTTGTCCTAGGTGATGGCATATGTTTTAATGACTGGTCATTTTCTTAGTGACTTTTTTAAAGGGCAGGGGGAACAGAGCAGAGTATATAAGAAAATGTCTGTGTGAAAAAGAAAGGACACCCACAAACTGCTTTACTTTTTTTTTTAAGTAAGGCCAATATCTTTAGTCTGATATCAGTTCTTGGTCCTTGTGAAATAATCAAAGAGCAGCACTTTTAAGTTAATGCCATTTTGAGGTGGGTGGCAAGAAATCCACAGAGAAATAAACCAGGTAAACCTGACTGAAGTAAAGTTTATGAATACAGTGGAAATTAAAAGACAGGAAATCCTTCATTTCACCCAGGAGAACTATTCATAAGGTCAGAATTCTCTACTTGGACTTGGGGGTCTTCCTATATTTCAGCAAGAGTACTTTCTCACTACATTAATTTAATAAATTGTTATTTAGTCAAAAATGAACTTGTCCCAACCCCCATCATGTTCTCTGTAAGATGTTCAATCTTGTGGGTAGCCAATTTGCTTTCAAGGGACTGAAGATCATGTCAGCTGGATTATGATATTAAAGGTTCTTCTGACTTCAGAAAAGGCTTTTATAAAGGTACTTTACAAATATAAGCATAAAAACAAAATTTGATGTAAATCCTGAGAGGTAACATGAGATCCTCTCAGATTCATTCATTTAGAAATCATTTGAATTGGGGAACTGATCTTCTGTACGAATGATTTCTTTCCTAGAAGATTCTGCAGACAAGGGTAATGAATTTGATATTTTAAGAGAAGGTGCTTTTATGGGTAGCTTAAGAAGCTGAGCAAAAGTGAATGGAGGAAGTGCAAATGACTGAGTTCTTTATTTGTGTTATTATCGGCTGAACTGAAAGGTTGGTGCTGTTGCAAAGGGTAACGGTAGAATAGGGCTACGTCAGAGTCAGCATCAGCGTGGAGGGTCTGAGAAGATCATGTCCACATCCTCTCTGAGGAAGCAAAGTAACTAGCCTAGGGTCCTATAGTTAATCATGGCAAAATAAGGAATGATACTTAGCTAACATTGGTAGAATGCTTAAAAGTTGGCAAAATGCTTTTCACAGACTATCTCATTTGGTCTTTGCAAAAGTTCTCAGAGGTAGACACCATTATCTTCATTTTACAGATGAGGAAACTGAGGCTTTGGAAAGAAAAGTGATTTACGCAGGGTTACAGAGCTGGTATGTTTCTGGATTGGAATTCAGGATTCCCGACTCCAAGTGCAGAATTCTATTCAGTCTGCCAATGAGATAACTAGAGCAAAGGGTTCTTTTTTCAGCCAAAGTCATTCTAGTTTTCTGTCTATTGTGCTAAATGGACCACTCCTAATAGCCTAAGGAGATGGCAAATTGGCTTAAATTTTGTGTGAATGCACACATGTGTATGTGTGTGTGTATAGTGTGTATGTATATATGTATATGACAACACATCCTAAGCAACTACCTTGCCAAGACTGTGCATTATGTCCCAGTAACTTTTATTCCAGTCAAACTAGATGGCTAGTTGAAAAGAAGGGATTGGTATGGGAGGTGGAGGGGGAAGAACAAAAAGCAGTGGAGAGAAGGCTTTGGAGTCAAAAACCCTGTGTTTCAATCTCTCCTGTGCTGCTTAATATCTGTGACCTTGGACAGGTCATTTATGCTACACAAACATATTTTCCTCCTTTGTAAACTGAAGAACTGGAACAGATGACCCCTACTGCCCCTTTAGTGCTAAACCCTATGATTCAATCTAATAAGCACTTATTGACTACTAATTGCAAGATGCTGTTCTAGATGCTAGAGATACTAAAAGAAAACAGACAACAGTAATTTCTAACTATCATTTATTTAGTTCTTTAAAATTCGCAAAGAGTTTTGCAAATATTGTCTCATTATATCATCACAACAACCTTGGGAAGTAGATATAATTATTCTTTCCGTTCTACAGATAAGGAAAGTAAGGCAGAGGTTAAGTGACTTTCTTAGGGTCACCCAGACAGTATGTGTCAGAGGCTGGATTTGAACTCAGATCTTCTTGACTCCAGTCTTAGAGCTCTGTCCATTGCTTTTACATTCTACAAATCCTTTCAATTATTTAAAATACTTAAGGCTGTTAGGTTATCTTTGAGTTGTTTCTATTACATTGTTAGGAATGCCATAGAATCTATATGTTCATCTCTGCTTTAGCTGTTTCTTTCATCCATCTCTCTAAGTAGCATTTGTCTAAGAAACCAGGAATAATATATAAAATGCTAAGACATATACAGCAAAGATAAGCAAGAGGCCAATGGTTATCATGCCCCAGATTTTCATTCTGAACAACCCCACCAAAAAGAATATGCAGAATCTGGACATTCCCATTCCCACTCATGTGCTAACCACTTCTGTTGACAATTCTTTTAAAAGAGCTATTTGTGTGGAATCAGTTTAGACCAATGGTTCTGCGGGTTGCAACCCCTTTGGGGGTCCAACGACCCTTTCACAGGGGTCACAGAGTTCACCTAAAACCATTGGAAAACACATATTTGCAATGGTCTTAGGAACCAGACACCGCTCCTCTATCCATCTCCAAGCAGGTTCACCCACATGCAGATACACCCACATACAAGTATTAAAGGGTGGCGGCATTAGGAAGGTTGAGAACCACTGGTTTAGACAAAGTTGGATGGTCCATTTATATTCCTCTAAGGTTACATCTCACCAGGTAACCAGTCATGTCTACAGGGCAACAGCAATTCAGTACTCTAACCAAAATCCTGAAAGTTTACAAACTTAGAGAAAAAATTGATTAATCCAACCTGATTCCATAAGCATTTATTAAGTACCTGTTACATGCCAGACATTGTGCTCAGCAAAGACCAAAACCAGACAATCTCTGTCCTAAAGGGGCTTATAATCTAACAGGAGCAGAATGGAACAAAGACTGGAATCTAAGGACCCAAACTGGCAACATCCCGGGAGCAATTTGCTTGCATCTGTGGGTGAAGTAAGCCTATCTATTGAACCAGTTAGGAAAAATTGACCACCGTAACCAGGCTCTAATTCAAAGTAGCTGTGTTATTAGAGATGGCAAACATATCCCATGCCATTTTTCATTTTTTCTAATCCTTTTTTTCCCCAGTTCTGCTGTTCAATTCCAACCTGGGTCGAAGGTGATAATCCTAAACTCCAGGGTCTAATGCAGAATTAGGGGTTAGGGGATGGGGAGAAAGTTGCTTTTGAACACACTCTCTTCCGTGATCATCTTTGCAATTGCCAAAGAAAAAATGTCAGTTTTCCAGACACCTCATCTCAATGAAGAATGCCAACTTAAATGAAGCAAACTAGGAAACAGGTCAGCACAATGCTATTTTTATGATAGCTACCACAAAACCAATGGAGAAAAAATGTTCAGATGAAGCCAATCCTCAATCAAATTTAGCAGAATCTATTTTTTAAAACTTTATGTTACACTATAAAAGATAGCTAAAGTTGTTTTCTCTCAAAACTCTTTATCCTTGCTATATAAGAATCTCTGGCTAGATTCACTCCCAAGAATCCCTTTTCCACATTTCACACTTCTCCCGTTTTCTTGTGAAAAAATATTTTAAATGCATTGCTCTCATAAGTTATAGATACAAAGATAATCACACAAACTATATAACTCCATATATGTGTATATATGAGAGAAATTGTAAATGTATTTACCTATTACTCATGGATTTCTATGTTCATTTTATGCATACCTACTAAATCTTATAGTATAGGGGTATGTGTGTATGTATCAGTAAAATATGTGTCTGTGTCTGTGTGTATTTGAACTAAAAAAGATCCTGAAGATCAACTAATCACAAAATTGTGTAACATCAGATTTAGAAGGGATAGAAAAGGGAATCAAAATCCAAACCACCCTGGAAACAGAAACCCTTCTTCACCTTATTGGCAAAGTCATCAAGCCTTTGCTTGATTATCTCTATCAAGGAGCAATTCATGGGGTGGCTAGGTGGCACAGTGAATAGAGCACCGGCCTGGGAGTCAGGAGGACCTGAGTTCAAAACGTGTGAGATTCACATTGCAAGCAGTTGTGTCATGTCACAGGGAAGTGTTTGAGGCCCAGGAATTAGTTGGGTCACGTGGAGGTCAGGGAATATCGCACTGTCCCCCGCCAGGGGATACTGCATTGCTCAGGACTCTCTTGCGTGGGGTTACCCTCTGTTCCTGATTGGCGTCTCCACACCTTGGGGCCTTCATACCCTTGTAATTGCACTCCACCTCTCACAATTCTGTTCAGCTGGGTCCTATCACATGGGGTATGTGGATCTGGGGTCTATTTAAGCCCTAGGGCTGGGAGGTATCCTCAGAAGCCTGTCTTAGTATATGGCTTTAAGGCTTCCCCATGGAGAGACCTTAATAAGCCTTTTTGTTTGGACCTCAGAGCCATGACTCTTCTGTTCCTGAAAGGTACGCTAACGTCGTTGAGTTGCGTGTGTAACCGGTTGCCTGTTCTGGTAAGAGAGAACCCTGACAAAAACGGACCTCAGATACTTAACACTTACTGACATGTGACCTTGGGCAAGTCACTTAACCCCAACTGCCCTGCCTTCTCATCTCAAAAAAAAAAAGTGGCAAAAGAGATTCACTACCCCCTGAGAATGCGCATTCACTTTTGAGAAGCTCTAGTTTATAGAAAGATTTTTATCACCCTTTACATTAAGCCTAAATTGATCTTTCTGCAACTTCTATTCACTGCTTCTTTTTAGGCTATCTGGCCAAGCAGAAAAATCCAATCTTTCCTTTAGGCAGCATTTCAAATACTTTATACTTGAAGTCAAGTATCATGTTCATGTCCCCTCCAGAATAAATGTCTATTTTATATAATTACAATGAGATCCAAATGAATGCTCAACCTAAATATTAAAGGTCATATCAAGATAAGTAGATAGACAAATAGGCATAGGTGGGCATGGCGCATAGTAGGGGCTTAGTAAATAGTTCTTAGTTGATTGATTAGCTATCAGGTATCAAATCATGAGTTTGCTAATCAAAAAGGAGTTAGCAGTGAGAAAAGAATCAGTTAAAAACTATATTTTAATAATAATACAATAGTATTTATGTAGCAATGTTAAGGTTTACAAATTTTATTTCATCATTATTTTCAAAAACAGGAAAAGCTACACTTTCAGATCATTCAAAAGATAAATTGCTTTTTTTTTTATTCAAATACATATTTTAGAACTTTCCAAGTTCCCTCACCTCTCAAGAAGATTGATATTTTGGTCACTGATTTCCTGAGAAAGCACACAGGCTCAACTTGAGTGATACATCTCAAGGTTTGACGTCAGAGGAGGGAAATCCTGTTTCTCATCATAAATGACTCTCACATCTCCGTTCATTTCGCCTCAATAGCTGCAAATGGGTTTTCTCTTAATGCATCTATGAACATCATCTACAACATCTTGGTCACTCAAGGTGGCCCCACCACTCAACTGGATTGTCTAAAAATACTCCCTGCCAGTCCAGACCCCCTCTAATGACTTTGTTATTCTAATAAAGTGATTAGCACTCCTTCTCCCTGCTGTGGCTTGCTGCTAAATGATGTGCAAATACCCATCCTGCTGGGATTATCCTGCCGGCAAAATCCAAATGACCCACCAAGAAGTACAGCTGTTGTCACTCGACTTTCTTTGTCCTTGTTATTTTTTTAACCATTCTTCAAGAATCCATCATTCTCCTCTTACTCCTGAAAATGGTTTTCTTCCTGTCTCTCTTCTCTGCCCTTCTCTTCCTTCCTTCCTTTTTTCCTTTCTTCCTTACTCTCTCTCTCTCTCTCTTTCTCTCTCTCTCTCTCCCTCTCTCTCTGTCTCTCTTTCTCATTCTCTCTCTCTGTCTCACACACACACACACAGAGATGGACACGGATATGTACCCTTGCTCAATACTGAAGGATTTGGACTTTGGGATGTCAAATCACTTATTAGTCAGCATGACTGAAAGGATACGTTGAAGATCGTTGATAACTGATTCAGGCAGATTTCCACCACCACCCGCACCCCACCCCCAAGTAAGTTCTTTTTTAAAGCCACTTTCCTCTCTCTTTCGGGAATTTCACTGGAAACTGGTCCAATCCTTCCTTAGACTTTCTTGGGAGAGGAGGGGGGGAAGGAGGGATGGTTGTCTCCCCTGCATCAACAAGAACAGCTGTGAATGCTCAGATTATAGAATCGTGGCAATGAAAACATGAGCTTCCTTGGCCAAGCCTTCAACTTGACCTCAAGTTGCCGACTGCTGCTTCTGCTCTGTGTTACTTTTCCTGAGGATATATCATTGAACAGGGATCCCAAGAAATAAATATTTGCAGTCCAGGCAGCTTCCACTAGAATTTCAGAACTCCTGACTTTCTAAGGGATGGTTAACCAATGGGAAGTACTTCCTAAAACTATTAGTTTCATGGAGAAGATGGCCATTCCTAGAAGGAAGCTGCTGCTGAAAGGAATGAGGAGGGCCAGATGATGCAGTCCTTGTAAATTTATCTGATTACTCTAGATCTAAGATTAATGTGAAATATCTGCTAAGTCCTATGGAGAGAATGTGTTATGGTTTGTTTTTTTTTTTTAAATTTTGCTTGTTGAGGGTTCTTTAAGTATTTGTTAATGTGCACTTGTGTGTGTGTGTGTGTCTGTGTGTTAACAATTTATTTTGTTTTGGAAGAAATAAATAGCTGATATGCCTGATATCTATTTTGTATATCAAGACCATTTCTGCTTTGTTGTGTTTTATTTGTTATTGTTGGTGTTTCTTTTTTTGGAGGGGGGAAGGCAGGGTAATTGGGGTTAAGTGACTTGCCCAAGGTCACACAGTTAGTAGATAATTTCTGCTAAAAATTCCTTTTGGGGAAATCCTATCTAAGATATATTTAGTTTTGAATTCCAGGATGGAAACAAGCCACAAAGTGTAGGGGGGATTCTGATCCCACCCCCGTACACACACTTTAGCAGTCAAACTCCCCTAGAACTAAACCTAATGTACCTTGTAGAAAGGTTCCACCTTACGCCGAGCAAATATCTCATCTCTTGCTTGCTTACATCTTGGTGGTGCAGTAGATGGAGCTGGCCCTGGAGGCAGGAAGACCTGAGTTTAAATCTAGCCCTAGACCCTTACTAGCAGTGTGATTCTTGGCAAGTTGCTTAAACTGCTTGCCTCAGTTTCCTCATATGTAAATTGGGGATAATCATAGCATCGAACTCCCAAGATTGTTTTGAGTATCAAATGAGATAACAATTTTAAACCTCTTAGCTCGATGCTTGGCATATAATAAGCTCTGGATCAATGTTACAAATATATGTGTGTGTGTGTGTGTATGTGTGTGTTTGTAACACTAATATATGTGATATATATATATATATATGTAATATATATGTGATATATATAAAGCATGCTAATATAAAAACAATATAGTATGATATACACAGAACGTATGTGTGTATATATATGTGTGTGTATATATATGTATATATGTATATATATATATATATGTAAATATGTAAGAAAGGTCTGAGTTTCATAGTTCAGAGGATTAACCATTTGCTCACAGTTTGCAGAATTCATTGAACTATCACAATCTTTGAGCCAGTAGGAGGAATCTGGTTGTGTCCACTAGTTTGAAAGAGATCCACAAAATAAGAGAGCAGGCTGGGAGGAAGGACGCAAGAGGCATCCCCAGTGATCCAAACAGGGAAGCACTGGATCTCAGGGGCAACAGAAGAAATTGAAATGAGGAACTTAAAAGTGAATGAAATTACAGCAAAGGGAGAGATTGAGGTAAGTCACTGGGCCTCTGCAGGTGTTTTGAAATAGGCCCAGGGCTGAAGTTACCAGTTGTACTAACCTCTTAAAAGACTTAACCACAAAGATCTGCACTTTCCCCCAAATTAGCCCCCTTGTGGTGATCCAAAAATAGACACCATAATATATTCACTTTTTTCTTCTAAATATAACCTATATCCTTTATATTTGCTTAAATAAAGAGCCCTTAGTGGTTATCTGGAGAGACACAAAAAAATGTATATTAAGCTAGAAAACCAAACTCTTATCTGAAGCTCTGAGGGGGCTCTGAGCTATTGCTACCTATTAAAAACTCTTCGTCTGATATAAACTCCATAGAACAATAGAGGAGAGGATGACAGGCACGTTATGTCTATGACATTGTTTTGTTCCATCATTCAGTCATGTCTACCAATGCCAGATCCTTCTACCCTCCACAATCTCTTGAAGTTTATCCAAGTTCATGTTCATTGTTTCCAGGATACTATCTATCCACTTTATCCTCTGCCACCCCCTTTTCCTTTTGCTTTCAATCTGTCCCAAAATCAGGGTCTTTTCTAAGAAATCCCATCTTTTCATTGTGGGAGTGAATTATTTGATATTGTACTTGGGCTAAAAATAAAGTGAGTTCTTGTAATAGGGTATGTGTAATCAAATGTCCATAGATTGGAGAGGATTGTGACTAAATAAAAGGTCATGCACTAAACCAATCCCTAGGGAAGAGATAGGGAAGGCCTATTCAGTTTCACTCTATATAGCAAGGTGTAATGATAATTAATTTGAATTATTAACTATTATTAATTAACAATTGTCAAATTATTATTATTAATTTGAAATGCTGCTCATGCATGGCATTACACAAGGAGAAAGGATTGGCTATAGGCCAGCCTATGTACATTCCCATAAACACCCAGGAGCATCACTTAGGTAGACAAGCAAACATACACATATTAAGAGAGGGTACAACAGAAAGGATACTACCATTGAGATCGAAGGACCATAGATGAAACTCTGGCTTTGCCATATGCTTTCCATGTGACCTTGGCTTTCTTGTCTATATGGGGGTGAGAAGGAGGAGCCCAGATTAGATAATCCTTAAATTTATTTTGTGTGAAAAAGCCTCTAATCTCAAAGCCTCTTATTCATTCTCTGAAATCCTCAGCTATCCTAATTAATACTTGTTCCAATTCAAAGGAGTTATGAAACTTTGTCAAAAGTTGAAGGCCATTTATACACATGTGTATATGTGTATATGTAGGCAGACATATTGTCAGAGGCAAATACCTTACTCCTGTTTCCTACTTGTGTGACTTTAGAAAAGCCACTTAATCTGAAGGGCCTCTTAAATATCTTGGGTCTCAGTTCCCTTATCAGTAACATGAGGGAAATGGACTTAGTGACCTTTAAAATCCCTTCCAGTTCTGTCCATGATCATTCATTTAGTTTTGCAATTTATATTGAGTTAATTAATTAATGTACAATGACTCCCATACCCCCAAGGAATACCTGGATAGTGAAACTCCAAAAGATGCAATATGAATTTGCTAGGATTCCCCTCCTAAAAGCAGAAAGTAGTGAACACAAGTAAAAAAGTTTTCGAATAAATTGGTTAATGGACCTGGAAGACATGAAAAATCGGAATTTGAAATCTCATTCCACACTCTGGCTGAAGGTCTCTTTCAGGATTTATGTGTCTTTGCCCAGCTCAGGAGTCTCACATGACAGAAAAAATTCCACCCTGCATTCCCTTTCCTGCCCCCCACCCAACAACTGTAAGCTAAATGACAGGTGCATGGAAGACTTTACCTCATCGAAAGAGCTAAGAGAAAGGCATTACAATAACTCATTGATTTAATAGTCTTTTTCTCATGGAGTACAATCAAAGGTCCAAAATACGCTATTGCTCATAATTATGGAAGTCATAATACTACCTTACACGACATTTTTTGTGTGTGTATGTGAGAACATCTATATCATCTCATTAATCCTCCCAAAGTCCTTTTGAACTAGCTTTGGGACAGACATTATTATCACACACACAATGGCCCCTTTCTCTATCGTCCCTCCTAAGCCATTTTAGTGAAGGTTGAGTAACAAAGCATAATGTCACTTATGTAAGCACTCAAAGACAACTCTAATGACTTTCCTGAGGCATAGCAAATCCCAGTTAAAATCAGAATAAAAGAAGCATACACCTGTTATACTGTGTTAAGCTCCAACTCCATGTAACTATGATTGACCTCTTCTGTTTCTGTTGCCAAGCTGTTGGCAAAAGTCCCCAAATCATGTTATCTAACCTCAACTGGGCCTTCACAGCTTCATGGAAATCCTTTCTATTATCTTAGAAATCATAGCTTTATAGGATAGGAGAGATCTAAGGTGACATCTTGTCCAATCGCTTCATTTTGCAGATAATCAAACTCAGGTGCACAGAAATAAGGAAAGAAGGTCAGAGTTAGGAATCAAACATAAGTCCTCTGCCTTCCAACCCATTTCCCCCCACATTATCTTCCTAATTTTATCACATTTCCTACAGTGGTTATTTCAAATTACCTCTTATATCCTAATGGCCCTAACTCAACGCTGTCTCTCCTAGTTAAGCAGAGGACCACAAGTAGAGGGCAGCCATTGAAAAATAAGTGGTATAGACTTTTTTGGTTAAGGACCCGTTCCTGCTTTCCAAAATTGGTAAGGCCCTCCCTAAGAGCTTTTACTTATGTAGGTTCTATCTACTGATATTCACCACACAGGAAATTAAAAGATGTTAGTATTCTTCTTATGAAAATAGTTTTGAACTCATAGATTCTCCCCTTGGGGTCACACATTTTACAAACTCTGGTATAATGGGAAAACCAATGGATTTTGACTTTGAGGAGCTGGATTCCAGGCTTAGCTCTGCAGCCTTCTGTGTGAGCCATTGAACACTCTGGTCTTCAGTTCTGCCATTTATAAAATGTTGTTGTCCAGTCATTTCCAATTCTTCATGATCCCTTTTGGTGTTTTCTTGGCAAGAATACTGGAGTGGCTTGCCTTTCCTTCTTATAGATGATGAAACTGAAGCAAAGAAGGTTAAGGGATTTGCCCAGGGTTACACAGCTAGGAAGTGTCTGAGGCCAGACTTCAACTCAAAAAAGATGAGTCCTCCTGGCTTCAGGCCTGGCACTCTATCCACTGCACCACCTCACTTTCCCTTTCTAAATTAGGGCATTGAATTAAGCTTTAAGGTCCTTTCTCGCTCTTAATTTATGATTCTGAAGATACTTCTTTAACTTGTCTGCTCATAACCTGACAATGCCCACCCCTCTCCCTCTACTCCTTCCCTTTAGTCTTTAGTGTTGCTTCACTGCCAAAGCTAAACTTTCCATCGTTTTCCTCTCGCCTTCTCTGATCCATCAGCTATCCCTCTCTCTCATTCATCTTTATTCACTTCCGCTTTCTGGGCTTCTTCCCTCAAATAACAAACACTCAGTATCCAGCATTGTTCTTACAGCAATATTCTTTCCATTCCCCTAATCTAAATAAGATCCTGTTTCTCTCTTCCTTTTGCTACCAAGCTACTTAAAAGAGTAGTCTCCATTTAGGTTGATTTCCCAACCAACCATTTCCCTATTAACCATGAAACCATAAAAAGTGCACTGATTTTGGACACAGGCAACTTCAGTTCAAATCTTGGCCAAGTGACTTTTTAACCTATGTAATCTTGGGTTAGTCCCTTACTCTCTGAGCTTTAATTTCTTTTTCTTCCAAATGAGGGATTGGGACTAGATGACTGGAGAGATCCCTTCAATTGTAAATGTATGGTCCTTCATAATCATGACACTATGGCATAAAAGGTAAATCCTATATGGGACAGGTCAAAGTGATCTTTCCTTTCTAAATTTCTCATCGCTTTTTCCTGTGACTCTTCTTCATATTTATGTCACAGTCTTTGGTACCATAATTTTTTGTATATATCTCTCCCTTCTTTCAATTGTAAACCCCTTGAAAAGCCTTGAGAACGAGAATTGTGCATGTAGTTTCCCCAGAACCTAGGACAGAGTAAACATTTTAATGACTATTTGCTGAATGAATGAATAAAAACCATCCCCCAAGAGGACACAACTGCCCAGAAATGACTTTCAGTAAAAATACAGAGAGAGAGAGAGAGAGAGAGAAAGGGAAGGAGGGAGAGAAGGAAGGAAGGAGGGAAAGAGGGAGGGAGGGAAAGAGAAAGAGGGAGAGAGGTAGAGATGGAAAAAGAGAAAAAGGGAGAGAGGGAGAGAGAGGGACAGAAGGAGAGAGAGAAAGGGAGAGACAGAGAGAGAACCCAAACCAACAAAGAAGTCCTTTATTTACTCAGACATACTACACAGAGGCTCCATATGTGTTGTTAGAGAGGCAATGTGGGTTGGGCAATAGAGAGCTGGCCCCAGAGCAGGAAAGGTCTTATATCATCTTGCTCCTCTTATACATACTGGCTGTGAGCTCTGGGCAGAATTTAACCTCAGTGTCCCAAGCACTCTGTAAATTGTAGAGAAGGTGCTTATTTACATTGAGAGAAGCGTTTTAAGGGAATTCTCTATCTCAGTGGAATCCCAGGTCTATTCCCTATGCCCTCCTTTTTTGAAGAAGGCAAGAAGGAAGAACATTTTATACTTTTTGAGAGACTTCCATGTAAAATGGTAAATACTTGTTGTTGATGATGATACTTTTAAGTGCTTAAAGACACATTTCGTTAAACAACAACAACAACTGGCTGTCAGCTCAGCCCTATTTATATTTGTGTGGAATCTGCAGGATCACAGATTTGGAAGCCAGAAGAGACTTCTCAGAAGCCATCTCTAACCCTGTTCTTTTTACAGATAGGGGATATAGGGAATAAGCAAATGAAGTGACTTTCCCAACGTCATACGAGTAGTCACAATCAGAGTGGGATTTGAACTCAGGTCCTCTGACATTGGAGATCATCCTCTTTCCTTATACCAAGTTCTTGAGTTCTCAAATCTTAGGACAGTGGTGTGTGTATTCTGACCAGCCCTACATATCCTGCATGACGTCCAGTGATGAAATGTATGCCTTGCATGAAGCCATATGCGCTAAATTCAGAACATGACTGCAGGAGGAAGAATTGTTTTGTTCACAGTCAATATGAAAGACAGTATCCCATGGCATAGAGGGATCATGATCTCCAAGCATCAGTGAAGCAAGAAGCCAGACTAGAAAATCACAGAGTTTTGAAGAACACTTTAACTCTAGCTTCCAGGGATAAAATTGAGAAACTCAGCCCTGTGGTGCTTATATTGTTTTTGTAAAAAGCAATTTTGAAAAGTGTCCTTTGCTGACATTCAATGCTTCAGTCAAGAAGCATTTATTAGTCATGTGCCATGTACCAGTGGGGACACTAAGAAAGGGAAACACAAAGTCCCTGCCTTCAAGGAGCTTATCTTCTATTTGGGAAGGCAACATCCAGATATATACGGTGAAAATACAAAGTGACCTCAGAGGGAAGGTCCTCCCTAAACAATATGGTGCCCTAGTGACTTGACTACTTTGCCTACCAGATTTTATAGTACATGCTTCATAGACTGATGTTATTTTGTAGCAATTTTTAGTGTCTTCAATCATTTTCTCCCTATTTCCTCCATCCCCACTGCTACCCATCCCTTAGCTTAAGGATTTTCTGCATGCAAAGGGGGGCCCTGTTTCCACATTCACAAATCCTGGAACTTGATGCCTCCTTTTTTTGTTTTTCTATAAGTATTTACAATGTCTATTACTTCTCCAGGGAGGTAACATTTCTCTTGCTGGCTATGGTTCTCCCCAGGCTCCAGTGGCAACAGATTTAGTGGGAAGGAGGTAACATGCCACATATCACAGGAGCTCGACTGGAAAAGCGTCAACTTTACTCCCTGCCAATAAATGGCACAGTCTAATAGATTATATCCTCCAGGTTGAACATTCTCTAATTTCAAGATTTAAGGTAAGATCAAGTGAAAGTTGTTGGGAACAAAGCAATGGAGTTAAAGCTAGAATACCATCTGGCTTTGCATGATGTAATAGAAAGAATTCTGGCTCTGGGGTCCTGAGCTTATATCCTGCAGTCCCTGTAGGATTGTGATAAATCCCTTTACATCCTTAAGTCTCAGTTTCCTCACCTATAAAACTAGGGAGCTGAAGGATTAAATCTCTTTCATCTCAAAGTCTATCATCCTGTATCCAGATGATCTCTAAGATTCTTCCCCTCTTCACATCTATGATCCAATGACCTTAGATGTGTCATCTTGAGCAAGTGACTTTTTCACTGTGAACCTTTGTGTTCCTCATCTGTAAAATTGGGGCATGAATACCTGCACTGTCTAACTCAATAGGCATTTCTGTGAGAATCAAATGATATGAGAGAAATGATTATTGCTAACCAATGATTTGGGGAATGTAGAGTTCCCCCCTTTTTCAAAGTCCTCATTTCAAAACTCAGTCTCTAAAGGTTGTATTAACTTTCTCCTCAATCATGGTCAAACCCCACCCAACCTTACAAAGAACTTAATCTAAGATGGGGAATTGCATTGCCAAGGGAATATTCATAGCACCAATGGCGCAGTTCTGAATCACAAAATATAACAGACTCTCCATATAGAAGACAGATGCAAAGCATTTATTCAGACACCAGAAAGCCAAAAACCAAATCCATCATAGCAACAAAGAAATCTATATACAAAAGCACTGCAACATCATCCCAAAGCCTTCCCACTGCTCAAGCCTTCCCACAAACAAACACTCACAATCCTAGCTGTCTGCATGACTGTGTTCACTCTCTCTCCCTCCACTCTAATCTTCCCAGGGAATTTGAAAATCTTCTCTACCCCTTAATAGGCCAGATGTAATCACATGGAGCCTGTGGTAGGAGGATTTTGCTAAATGGGTAGAACAGGAAGGAGTGGAGCAAAAAATGAGTCAGAGCAGTTAGAGTGAAGGGAGAGAGTGGATGTAGGCAAGCAGACAGCTAGGATTGTGAATGTTTGTTTGTGGGAAGGCTTTGGGATGGTGTTGCCCTCTGCAGTGCTTTTGTGTATAGATTTCTTTGTTGTTATGATGGATTTGGTTTTCTGGTGTTAGGATTTGGCTTTATGGTATCTGAATAAATGTTTTGCTTCTGTCCTCTATGTGGAGATTCTGTTACATTTTGCAATTCAGTACTATGCTGGCATATTCACAGTTGATGTTGTTGCTGTGAATATTGCCTTGGCAATATAGGAAGCCCATTGTACTCTTCTCAGATTTGGGTGGGGATAAATTATTTGATTAGATGGTCAAAGACTAGGCAATTTAGAAGTAAATGACATAACCAAAGTTCATCAGAATAGGTCCAGCCCCCTCACTGTAATATTGATTCTCTCTCATTACTTGTTCACCAATCAGAGTTGATTGCCATCCTCTGGAACATCCACTTTTCCAAGGCCATAGAAGCCGTGAGCCCAGCATTCAGGAGTGCTACTGATCTCTTTTATTAAAATTCTAGCATTATTAATAAAATGATTAATTGCCCAGAAATTGTCTCTAGAACCTTTTAAATGACAGATATAATGTTTAGAGAACATTCTGTAAGGTGCAAAATTCTTTATCAATATCCATTATTGCTTACTTTATAGTAACAGGCTCGGATGGTGGAAAGAGTGCTTTGCTTGGAGTTGGGTTGAAATTCTGTCTCCAAAACTCACCAGCTTGGTGACCATAAGTAAGTCTCTTAACCTCTTGAGCCTCACACAATTCCTTAGGACTTATTGACCAGTTGAGATGCCCATTGTGATATGCTTGAGTAGAGGGCATTCCCACCTTGTCTCAAGTAGAGAAGTTCTCCCATGCCATCATAGTCATACATCCCTCATGTTTTTCTTACTCTATCAACTCTGAAGGTTCTCAACTCTGCCTCTTAAGGTGTAGTTATGATAAGGGAGGCATGCACACTTAGCCTTCCAAATAATTATGACATAAATCATGGGCAAGGGCAACAAGGGAGGGAAAAGTTCCTACTTGCTCAGATTGAAGCAATAAGAAAGCATTGATTTTGCAACTACAGTCTCTGTTAATCTGTTTTGAGTGACTCATGGAAGGCAGCCCACTAAGATGCTGCTAAGAAATGAGGATAATAACGTCTTTGAATAGTAGTGCTTTTAGCTTTTTGAGGCCCCTGCCCCGTGTACCATCTCACCTTAGATTCACCATACCTCGGGGCAATAGCAAGGGCTGGTTTTGTTGTTGTAATTTGAAGGTAAAGAAACAAACACAAGAATTATAGCTTGTCAAAGTCAATCAGCCAGTCAACAAACTTAAGCACTTATAACATGCCAGGCACAATGCTAAACTCAGACAAGTAAAGTAATTGGGATCTCTACAAATTGGAGCCCCAGTCTCCTGCTTTTTTCCCAAAACATAGAAATAGTCTCACTTCTCTCAGGCTTCATGATGGTGAAAAGTCAACCCTATTCCTCTTCCCCTAAGGTCTGGAATTGAAGACTGCTAAACTTCCCACTGATATGACGTAAATGGAAGCATATGCATTTGCCTGTCTCTCCACACCCCCAATAATTCCCTCTGTAGGAAAATAATATTTCAATGGTCTCTCTCCTTAGAGTACTCTCAGACTGTCCAGGTGGTAGAGGCAAAGGTTGTGGTGGGAAAGAGGTCAAAGGTGAATGAAGCCGAGGAAGTCAGCCAGGAAATGACCCAGGCACTTCGCAGCAAACATCTGTGACCTTGCTTTTTTGCCTTGTTTTGTTTGATATTGGGATGTTGGCTGTCACCTTGTTTTCTTTTACAATTTTGATTGATGAAAAGTGTTTATTTGTTCCTGTAAAAGACCTAAATCTATAGTTCAAGTATTCTGCCATCATGTGGGGGTTCAATTGGGGTTAAGTGACTTGCCCAAGGTCACATGGCTAGTTTAATGTTAAGTATCTGTGGCCAGATTTGAACACTCAGGTCCTCCTGACTCCAGGGCCAGTGCTCTATTCACTGTGCCACCTAGCCACCCCTGCAAATTTTTTTTTTAAGAAATAAATGTCTAAGGTATAATTTAGTAGTATCCTTAAAGTTTGTCCTAAATGTTCTTGAATCCTAAAGCCCATTGTGGTAGTCTTCAACGATTCTGAGTTGTTTGCCATCCCAGCACCTTCTACTATTTCTCTATCTGCATTTGACTAAGATTTTTCTCAAACTTAGAGGTAGTTGACTCACCTTGACTAGGCTGTTCAAGTTCCCTAAAGGGAAGGGTGTCTGTCCACTTCGTAGAATTCTAAAACCCATTTCAGATGCCACCATCAATGGAAGCCTTTCCTTAACTAACCTGCTTGAAGCTGGTAGTATTCCCTCCTGTCAAAATTCCTCTGTATATTCTCTGTTTAGCTAGCCTTTATTTGGCACTCCAAGGTTTACAAAGTGCTGTACATATAATATCACAGTCGGTGCTCATAACAGAGATAGGTATTACTGTTATTATTCCCATTTAGCAGATGACAAAACTGAGGCTAAGAGAGTGACTTGTATACCTTCACATAGCTAAGTAAATATATGTTGTGAGTCTCTTTCCTCCCAACTTCCTAACACAAGGAAGATGTAAGTTCTATGAGGACGTGGATTCTTTCGTTTGTTTTAAAAAGTGCTTTGTACTTCCTAACTAGAGGTGGTGGGTGAGGTGGGAGAGAATTCAGCGGATGAAGGTGGAGGCTAGAGTCTATTTACAATACCACATGATAAGGATGATGGGAGTGCAGTCACAACTCGATTCAGTCCAAAGATTACTTATTAAATATCTATCATGATTGGTTACTTCCCTTTATGTTCAATAGCGCAAGTCCCTTCCTCTCTGGGCTTCAATTGATCTGCAAATTGAGGGGGTCGGACTAAGTGATTTGAGAGTTTACTTCCACCTCCATAATCACGCTTTGTTGTTCAGTCATTTTTCATTCATATCTTTGTGACTCCATTTGAGGTTTTCTTGGAAGAATACTGGAGTGGTTTGCCATTTTTTTCTAAAGCTAAGGAACTGAGGCAAACGGGGTTAAGTGACTGACCCAGGGTCACACAGCTACAAAGTGTCTGAGACCAGATTTGAACTCAGGGAAATGAGTCTTCCTGACTTCCAGGCCCAGCACACTATCCACTGCACCAATTAATTGCCCTTTCATAATCTTAACACTGTGGCATGAAATGTAAATCGAATATTGTGGTTGTTGTTCAGTCATTTCACCTGTATCTGACTTTTCTTCAGCCCATTTGGGGTTTTCTTGGCAGAAATACTAGAAGAGACCTCAGAGGTCTAAAGGTATGATCTCCTGTGATTAGTTGCTTCTCTTTATGTTCAATAGGGCATGTTTAGTTAATGGAAACACCACAAGATCACAGAACTCAAAGCCTGAAATTTTATCAAAGGTTCAATTCTGGGAAAAATTACTTGGATTGAGCATTTCACTCATGTTTGATTTCACCAGAATGGAATAGGGAATATGTTCTGTCAGACTACCATACACTTCCCCTCAACAGCCGTTTTTATCTGTTAAACTGTTTTTAGTTGTAGGGTGGCATAATCTGACAGTAAGTGTCTCCAAGCACTAGAAGAACCAAATTATCCTCTCGAGGCTGTGCGTGCCCTGCCTACTGATGGTGGCAGTCTCATTCTGTAGACCTTCCTTCCTCATTCCCTCCCTCCACCACCCTACTCAAGCCTGGACTGAGCAATGATTACAGTGAGATGTTTAATGAAAACTGTATTCACAATGCTGAGCCAAATATGATCCCAACTATTGTTTCACCATTAAGAAGTAATTACCCCTGTCACTTGCAAGGCATAATTGTAGGTGCCAAAGACCTTTGTTGCCAAGATACTCCAATAAACTATTAAACATTCATTTCGAACCATTTAAAGTGTTAATATTGATGCAGAGATGTGTGGAAAACACAAATGCTATCATTGGGGTAAGTGAGGGCCTGATGGCCTTGTAAAACCCTGTTAATTTGGGTGAGAGTTTAAGCATGTTTTTAATATGCATTTCTTTGTGAGATGTATACATGATTCACCTTTTTATATATATTTTTTGAGCTAGCTAGCATGTACCACAAATTCACATATTTGGATTTAAGGCAAATGAAGTTATTATCCTTAATTTTTTACTTTTGCTAATTATGTATTTGTCAGGATACTTACCATTTGTTTTAGAAATTCATCACAATTTAAGTTTATACGGAAATCACTTTCCCTGCACGTTATTGACTTTTGATTCCATGAACTTTTTTAATTTACACCATAAGCAGCATGGAAAGAGAGCTCTGAAAAATTAGTAAACACATGTAAGAGTGAAGGTAAACCTGCAGAAATTTCCTGAGAATATTATGAATAATATATTCATCCAATTACTTGTCCAATGCCTGCAAACTGTATGATGCTTTAAAATGAGTTCCTCCTGTCCTTTCTCAGTTCAGCCAAATTCCTGTAATAGGCCATTGGTGGGAAATAGGTTAGGAGACATTGAGGGCATAAAGGAGAGAGTGACACAAACAAAATCAGCGCAGCTAGAATAAAAAGAGAAGCCTTCAAATGGGTAAAAACAGAATCTTTGTATCAAAACCTAATAAAAGTCTGAAATCAAAAGCAAACAGGATAATATAGACAGGCATAGAACAAGGTCTAGGTGTGCTAGCAAATCTGGTCCACATTCTATGTACTCTTATGTAGGGGAATTAAGACAAATGTATAAGTGAAAGCCTAAGTCAGAAGGCAGAGTGTAGTATAGGAGGGACAGCAAGGAAACCAGTGTCACTAGATCTCAGAGTTCTTGAAGGGAAGTAAGGTAGAAGACTGGAAAGGCAGGAAAGGTCCATATTACAAGGTGCCTTAAATGCTAACCTGAGCACTTTATAGCTGTTCCTGGAGATAATAGGGAGCCCCAGCAGAGTTTGCTGAGGAGAGGTGTGACATGATCAGAACTGAATTTTAGGAAAACCATTTTGGCAGCTAAGTGGAGAATGAATTGAAATGGGAGAGACATGAAGCAAAACAACTAGATGGCTAATAGAATAGTTCAGTGCAGGCAAGAGGCCACGAGAGCCCACACCAGTGCTAGAGTTGTGTAAGTAGAGAAAAGGTGACAGGATATTTTGTAAAAATAGAAATCACATGATATGATTGGATTTCTTGAGTAATTGAAGGCTTAAGTTTGACACACAGATTGTAGGTGTGGATAACTGGGAGGATGATTGTACCCTTGACAGAAATTTTAAAAAGGTAGGAAGAGGAGTGGGTTTGATGTGGAGGGAATAAACTTTATTGTGGACAGATTTCTAAAGTACATCATTTAATTTGTCCTAAAGGTACTTGGTGATGGTGAAACTAGACCTCATCAGAGTCATTAGGATTGGGTATATGGATACAGAAATCATAGAGATATGAATTAAACCTGGGGGACTTTATGAGATTGCCAAAAGAAATAGTAGAAGGAAAAGAGAAGAGGGACCATTGAGAACCTTTTGGGAAGCAAAGTTGATGGGAAGGACCTGAATATCTAGAAAAAGGAACCAAGGAGTATGAGACAGGCACCAGGAGAATGAGGAGACAGGAGTATCACAAAAACCTAGAGAAAATAAAGTATCCAAGAGAAGAGGGTGATCAGCAATATTAAGGACTACTTAACAGGAAGAGGATTGAGAAAAGGCCATCAGATTAGCAATTAAAGGACTAGTATTAACTTTGCAGTGAGCCATTTAAGTGGAATGATGGGATTGAAAGTAAGACTGCAGAGGATTTGGGAAATCATGAGAGGAAAGAAAGTAGAGTAGCTTCCTTAAAGAATTCAGCCACAAAATGGGGGTGAGATAGAGAATGACAGAGGGGATGGTCTGATCAAGGGAGGGTTTGGAGTTTAGGGTTTTTTTGTTGTTGTTGTTTTGTTAATGTTTTTGTTTTCCCCAGGATTGCGGAGACATGGACTTACTTGAAGCCAACAAGAAAAGAGATGGTATATAGGAAGGACCTGAAGATTAGAGGGGATGGGGCTGGAAAAAAAAAAGCCAGAGAGGATGGGATATGTACTGGGGAGTTTGTCTTGGGAAGAAGGGCCATTTCTTCATGTGAAACAGTGGTGAAAGGAAATAGAGGGGGATTATACCCAAATGATATGAAATAAGTCAGAGTGCAGAAAAGGAAAGTCTCAGTGAATGGCTTCATTTTTAAACATTTATCTTTTATTTATTTTGAACATTCATTTCTTTTTAAATTCTATCATTCCCTTGCATCCCTCCCCCACCCACTGAGAACGCAAGCAATATGGTACTAATTATGCATGTGAAACCATACAAAAATATTTTCGTATTTCCAAAAAAGCAAGAAAAATCAAGTGGGAAAAGTATACTTCACTGTGTAATCAGAGTTCATCAGTTCTATATCTGGAAATGCATAGCATTTTTTTTCATCATGAATTCTGTCGAATTGTCTTGCATCATTGTATTGATCAGAATAGTTAAGTCTTTCACAGTTGATCATCATTACAACATTACTGTTACTATACATGATGACCTTCAAGTTCTTCTCATTTCACTTTGTATCAGTTCATACAGGTCTTGCCATATTTTCTGAACCCTGCCTTGTTTTTTCTTATACCGCAATAGCACTCCACCACACTCATATCACACACAACTTGTTCAGCCATTCCCTGATTGTTGAGCCTGCCCAATTGAGCATTTCCAATTATTTGACACCACAAAAAGAGCTGCTATGAATATTTGTACATGCAGGCCCTTTTCCTTTTTGTGGATCTTTTGGGGATGCAGATTTAGTAATGGTATTGCTGGGTCAAAGGATATGCCCAGACATATAACCCTGTGGACATAGTTCCAAATTCCTCTCCAGAATGGTCAGATTAGTTCACTATTCTAATAGTTCATTAATAGACCTATTTTCTCCTCATTCCCTCCAGCATTTGTCATTTTTGATAGGTGTAAAGTGGTACCTCAGAGCACTCCTTTCAGCCCTGGGACTGCATAGAAGCAATAGAGTTCCCAATCAGTGCCAGCTATACCCAATGCCAGCAAAGGGTTTCCTGGGCTAAGAGCTCCCAAAGATGCTGCTGTACCTACTGTTGCTGCCCCTGTGCACTCTAAACAGGCCTCCACCCCAATGTCACAAATATCTCCTGTCATTGTCTTGGGCTGGAAAAATGTCTCACCTTGATCTTTTGATGGCTCCATGGCTCCAAAATTTGAGTGAAGGCATTATTTTAAAGTTGTTGCAAGGGAAATATTCAGAGAGTTCAGCTGAGTTGCTGCCTCTAATCCACCATCTTGGTTCTACCCCCAAGGTCACATTTTTTTAGAGAAGTATCAGATGAGGTCACATATCCCCTTTGGCACATGTTTTCAGATGCACATTTAGGGTTAAAGCCAACAACTATTGAACATTGGTTTGACTTATCTGTTTTGTTTTATTATAATAAAAGAAGCTTCCCTGGCAAAGAGAATGGTAGAAAAGGGACAAAGGAGTAACTGGGACCATTGGGGACAGATAGGGATGGAACATTTAGCTTCAGGATGAATATCTGGAGCATACAGCATGCAATCCTCCATCCTCACAACCTCCTTCTCCTCCTGACCTTCAGATTTCTCTTAGAGACATGGTCATCTTCCCTACCACGTAGGCTCAAAAGCTGGTACCATCTTCATTTCTTCCCTTTCACTAGCTTGAAACATCCTCCTAAATTGGTGAATCCAATTGCTTCCACTTCGGCAGTGTCTCTTTCAAACCTCCTTCATTTCTGTTTTTACTATCCCTATGCAAGAACAGAGCCTTAGAAAGCTTGTAGGATCTAGAACTGACAAGGAACTCATAAACCATCAGTCAAATGTCTTTATTTTATGGAGTCATTCCCTAGGGAAATTGAATGATTTATCTAGGGTCATACATGAAGCGCCATAGGTAGGAATTAAAAACAGTTTCCCTGTCTCCAGAATCTCTTCCTTATATTTGAGGCAGCCAGATAGTGCAGTGGATAGAACTCTGGGCCTGGAGTCAAGATGACCTGAGTTCAAATTTGACCTCAAATACTTGACACACAACTTAGGTCTTGACTCTAACTACAGTTACTCTATCCAAAAATCTTATTTTCCCAGCATCTTTGGGCATAATTCTTCTTCATATATATTTCAGTCCTCTATCAAACTCACTGTTCTCTGAACATGCCTTTTAGTCTTCTGCCTCCAATATTCTATTTGTACAATTTATTATACTTAGGGCAACATGATGCAGTGAGTAGAGGATTGGAATTGGAGTAAAGAAGACCTGAGACCAACCCTGTCTCTGACGCTTAGGAGTTCTGTGACCACAGAGTCATTTCACCTCTCAAACATCCAGGCAACACTCTAAGAGTAGAAATTGCACAAAATTTACCATTGCTTTGGTGGAGGGAGTTTCCACACTGGGAATTCCCCAGAAACCACAGGACCAGACCCACCACCCCCCTGCCTGCAAAAAAGAAAAAAAAATTCTATGTGCCTAAAATATTCTACCATTTTTCATCTTTACCAAGATGACTCTCACAACCCTTCAGGACCAGCTCAAATGTTCTCTTTACATGAAGCCTTTTTATATCCCATTCAGAAGTGACTATTAGTCCTCTGAATTACCATGGCAGTTTGTTCATATCTCTCTCAGGTGTGCATTGGATATCATATCTGGTTGGTTCCAGATACCCAAACATGTTTAATATAGTCTATCACCCTGCCATGCTTTTCTGTCATTACTAATGCAGTTTCTATCCCCAGGGCATGCTGTCCTCATTGGTAAAAAGCCCCAATATCTAAATAGTCCCAAATGCTACCTCCAATCCTTTACCATCATACCCCCCATAGTCTGTTTCAATTTCTTGCCCCAGAAACAGTAATCAAATCATTACTACCCTTGCTTCTAGAAAGGGCAAATCAATCTCGGTTGTCCTATGGTGGCTCCTCTCACCATCCAATTGACTTCCAAATCATCTTGACTATTGTCTTCTCAATGTACTTCAATGACTTTTAAAGAAAGAGTGAGACATTGGTGACTTTGTACATTTCTGCATCACTTAAATCTAATTCATGCACAAGTCAAGACATCACACTCGTGATGTCATTGGTCCTTTTTGAGAATGAAGGATGAACAATAAAAAGTTTGAAATATCACTCCTCAGTTACATCCCCGTAAATTTGTCTTAGAATATAAGTACCTTGCAGACAGACACTTCCTCTCTTTTATACCTGTAGCCCCAGTAATTAGAAGAGTGCAAAGGAGACCATAGGTGCTTAATAAATGCTTTTTCATTCATTCTCTTCATTCATTATAAGATCATAGATTTAAAGTTGAAAGGGTTATCAGTGTCATACAGGCCAACTATTTCCTTTTTCAGGAGAGGTAACTGAAGTCTATTGAGACAGCCAAATGGCTTGCCCACGGTGTGAAAAGTGTTAATTGGTGGAAAGAGGATTTGAAGCCAAAGGCAACACTCTTTCAATCATGTCATCCTATCCTACCTTTTAAAATAAATACAGCTTTTGTATACATATCTGTTTCACCCTACTAGAATGTAAACTATTTGAAAGTAAAAATTATATCTTCTTCATCTCTGTCTCCCACATGACCTAGTCTATGCCTTGCATGTAGTGTTAACCGATGATTGAGGTGAACTCCATCAGAAAGCACCAGCATCTATTTTTTTTTTTAGTATTTTCTAAGAGAAAATCAGTTTTGCCAGTGTTAGTTTTGTTGATTGGTGTATCAAAATATTAATATCCAAATCCATTTATATGTCTATTATCTATCTACAAAGAAAGATGAGGGAGGGAAAGAGGAAAAGAAAGAGAGAAGGATGAGAAGGAAAAAAGGAGGGAGGGAAAAGAGGGTGAGACAGGAGGGAAAGAAAGGAAAAAAGGAGAAAGAAACAAAGAAAGGAAAGAGAGCAAAAGGAAAAGGGAGGTTTATTATACAATTAATGTTCACCTTCCACACCCTGTGAGTCTTGAAGAACACAGAGCTAGATTATCATGTTACTCTCATTGAAACTAGGCCACCCCTTTTTGGATAATAACTCATCCAGAAGTTTCATCAGTCAGGGGTAATTTTCCAGTCGTCAGCTTCAATGTTATGTTGCTTTATTTAGACTGATTCTGGTGCATCCTTGAAATGGCTCATCTCAGCTGTCCGTGCATGGCTAACCTTAGGTTGCTGTAAAGATAATATAGTGATAGTCTTTAATTATGGGGACCCTGCAAAGAAAGGAGGTTAAGAGACTTGCCAAGATCACACAGCTATTGAACATCGGAGTCAAGAAAAAGACCCATGCCTTCTGGCCTGTGGCTGGCTATTCATTCCAAAAGCTTTCAGATATATCCCAATTAGGGACCACGCTGGAGAAAAACCAAAAGTAAGTGGTGAAATCTTCAATGTGTCTGTTTCATATCCTTTTCATGAAATTATAGGCTAAGTCTGGCCAACAATTGTATTGGATGGGGGGAAGGGAATCAACAGAGATTTGTCATTAAATCTGAAGTGGTAACCACACAAAAGCTCACAGGAAAAAAGGGATGATGATTAAAGATGAGCAATTGAAGCCTCTTTCATATGCTTTGTAGAGGCAACTTGAGCAATAGGTGTGAATCAAATGTCTGTTTATAAGGCTGTCATTTGGAACTCACAACACATTTTCCCATAGAGATTTCAAGGAATGAAATTTCTCAAAATTTGCTTCAATTTCTTTACTTCTACCACCTAAATGAAATTAAATGTAATAAATGGGTATAAGATCTCTGGCCTGGTTGGGATGATATTGGCAGGGTCTTAGGATAAGATTAATTAACATAATTCAAAGAAGAAAACCCTAAGGGAGGCAGGGGGACAGACATGGATGAAATGGCATAGAATAACAGATTTAGAGCTGGATGAGACATTGTCCATTTGATCCACCACCCTCATTTTATAGAAAAGAAGAAGGTCCTCTACCTCTAAGTCCATCACCCTTTCTCTAATCCTTCACACTCAGTTGAACTAACTAAAAGGCTTATTAGTAGTCTGTAACCTATTTTAGTGGAGATGTTCATATAGGGAGATGGAGAAAAATCTATTCCATTACCACCCTCTGACACCATATCTTTTCTTTGCTTAGGGGAGTGAAGCTGAAATTGTAAGTACTTCCAGAAAGTGAACTCTTTCCAAATAGACCAACTACCTAATAGCCTGCAGATTTTTAGAGATTGCATGATTTCATACTGGTCAAAAAGAGAAAGAAAGAATGAGGTACTGAAGAATTACCTCAATGGATTGTCCATTCAATAAATAGGTGGTACAGTGGAAAGAGTGCTGGGCCTGTAGTTGGGAAGATCTGAGTTCAAATACAGTTTCAGATACTTATTGTGTGACACTAGGCAAGTAACAAATGTTCAGTTTGCCTCAATTTCCCCAACTATAAAACTGGGTGATAATAACACAAAACTTGCAAGGTTGTTTTAAGAATCAAATGAGAAAATGTCTGGTATATAGTAAGGACTGTGTAAATACTTATTCCCTTACTTCATTCTCTTAATCTCTGTGAGCCTCAGTTTCCTTATCAATAAAATGGGGAGGATAATACTTCAGTCCCTTCCTTCTGGGGCTATTGCAAAGATCAAACGAGATGTCTATAAAGCACTTTGGAAACCATGAAACACAATATACATTGCAAGTAAGATTCATTTCACCCATAATGTACTTGAATTGTGTTTCATAAATGTCCTATTCCGATTCTTCATTGTGACCTTGAGATGACTCTGGGTTCTCAAAGGCTCTGCCTACAGAGTTATAAATGAGAAAGGCTCTTTGTATGACTTCAGCAATGATCTCTGGGGTCCTCCATCTAGCAGAGAACTGGAAATAAGGTGCATGCTTATCCAAAGGAGAATGGCAGAAAAATGATGGTATTTGAATGCCATGCAATATTACCAAACCATAAGAAATTAGGAAAGGTACTCTGAGAAACCTGGGAAGACATGCATGAACTAATGCACAGTGAAGTGAGAAGAACCAGGAGAACAATTCATAAAGACTATAAAAATGTGAAGGAAGGAAAAGGAGAAACAGGAAGTCAGGTTACAGAGGGTCCCCAAATCCAGACAAAGGAGTAAGAACTAACTCTATTGAGTATGTAACAGGAAATCATAGAAGGGTTTTGAGAAAAGGAATGTCATGGGAAATGCATATATAAGTAAGTCAGGCAGTAGTTTGAAGGATGGTTTAGAGGAGGATTGGCTATAGATAGGAAGACTACAAAGAAATTATTTCAATAGCCCATGTATGATGTAATGTGATATTATGCTAGAAGGTAGCAGTGAGAATAGAGAGGAGGGTTGGAACAAGAAATATTTCTAGACAGAATTGGAAAGACTCAATAAACAACACCTCGCCTTATTGATAGAAATAGCCTCCTTGAAAGTAAGAACTGTTTCATTCTTTGTATTTGGATGCTTAGTGCTTAGAATAGTGTCTGACATAGAACAGACACTTACTAAAGTACTGTAATACCTGAACAACAGTGTAAGAAGTATAATTCTAAGGTCTGTTTCCAGTGACCAAGAAGACGGAGAAGGACGTAAAAAGAGGAGACAGTCCTAGACAAAGTGGCGAAATGGGGAAAGTCAGTCTTAATAACTCTTTTTACCTCTTGTTCTGCATTTTCTTCTCATCATATTGATCCCCATCCAAAGAAGACTGTGCTCCCCAAACCAGAACCCTCCCTGCCCCAACCCTTTTCAAATAAAGTTTCCTAGTATTACTGATTATTCTATAGTTTTTGAAAATTAATTAAATTAATTAATTCCCTGAATTGGGCTGGCAAAACAGCCTTATTCAGGGTACTATCTGAGCCTTTGAATAATAGAATTAACCCATAAACTGCCTTGGAGTGCCATGATGGATAGAGGGCCAGACCTGGAACTTAGGAAATTCAGGTTCAAAGTCTGTCTTTTGGAAATTTCTTGCTGTGTGTCAGTGAGACACAGCCAACTTTTCCAGAATGTGCTTATCAATGAGTTGTCTACATCAGTAAAGGGAGCCTCCACACCAATGGTATTACGGGTGCTTGGAGTCTGAACCTTCTTGATCCTGCATTGTATCCTGCTTACAATACCATTTAGTCCATGTCCTTTCCCCACCTCCTCCTTAGGCTTTTCTTCTTTGGATTCTGTTCATTAATCTCATCCTAAGACCCTGCCAATGTCATCCCAACCAGGCCAGAGATCTTATGCCCATCCATTACATATAATCTCATTTAGGTGGTAGAAGGAAAGAAATTGGACCAAACTAAATCATACTAATATGTAAAAGACTGCTAGACTCACAGGGTAACTTACATTGTTGAAAGATCATTTTTTAACATAAATAAATTTCTAATTGGGAGAACTTCAAGTAGGGTAACGATATAAAGAGAAAAAAGTAGATAGTGTTGGAGAAATGGATATTTGAGCTTAAGGGAGAGTACTGAATAAGGAAATTGTCCTTGTAGGGATTGCCCTTCCCCCACTGATTTCAACCAGTTTACTAAAATGCTCTTGCTTTGCATCAAACAAAATTTTATTAATTGCCTACTATATATCAGCATAAGGGACTGGTAATAGAAAAATACAAACAATCTCTTCCCTCAATGAGGGGTCCCTCATCCTTGGGAGGCCCCCAAACAGGGGATCAATGGCCAGTTGTTGAATATGCTACAGTGGAGATGCCCTTTGCATGTGAGTAAGATGAGACAGCCGATGAGATCTTTCCAGCTCTCCAATTCTTCATTTGCGCTAGTTTACAATCTACTGGTAGTAAGGATAACAGTTGGCAGGGAGATGGAGGGGATGGGGAGGTGGGGAATTGCAAGTCTACAAAACTAAGGAAATATAGTAAAGCAAACATAATTTGAGGATTATCAATGATTCAGGGCTCAGAGCTGACTTCCTATAAGGGATGGAGTCTGAACTGTCTTTCAGTAATGTAGTGATTCTCACAGTCAGAGGGGAGGAGATGGATGACAGAAAGCCAAGAAAGGCAGCAAGTCAGTCACTCTGGTTTGATCACAGAGGAAGCAATGAGAAGGTGTGGGGGTAAAGGCCTGATAAGATCAATGAGAGCCCAGTGTTCCCAGCTTCTTTCTTTCCCTTACATCTGATCATGCAGGTTCTCTAGAAAAAGCTCTGTCTTTTGCCATGAAACTCATGTGTCTGGGTTCTCTGGCAGTAGGTGTAAACAGGTGGAGAAAAGTGGGAGCAGGAAGACAGCAGAATGGACAAATTTCTGACTGCAACGTATAACCAAATCGAGGCTTTGCCAGGTACCATTTGTGTGACCTTAGGAAAGTCACTTAACTTCAGTTTTCTCTTGTGTAAAATGAGGGGACTTAACTCAATGACCTCCAGGAACCCTTGTCACTAAAAATCTGCATTCTTATGAATCAAAGAGGATGGTTGCTAACTCAAATCACGTTAAAAAATGCTTGCAATCAAATAGGGTGTCTCTTCAGTTAAATTGGTGTGTTCATTAAACTTCTAAATTTCCCAAGAGATAAATTTAAAAATAAATGAAAAAAAAAGTCCCTAGGGTGTTAATTGTATGCAAACATGGATTTAGTTTAGTGCCTAAATTGATGGTCCATATTATTTGAACCAGAAGACCATATGACCCCTGTTATGTGACTAGAGCCAAATAACTAATAAATTTGATTCTGTGCCTACAAAAAGAACAAGATCTAAGACTTCAAGGAAATTTCTCTTACAAGATGTGAAATATTTGGGCGTTGGAAAATAACAATCTGGCTGTTCATTTGTGAATGATGAATGATTTTCTAAGGGACTCGGTTCTAAATTTAGAGAATTCTTTGAAAGAAGGCAATTGTTCCTAAGATCAAGAATATTGAACAGGAAGCCACAGAAGAGCAAAGAAACATTTGTAAACTGCTCTTGAAGACATCCCCTACCTCCTTTCATTGTGAATTAATTTGAGAACAAAGAATGAGAGAGATCATAGAAAACCAAAGGACCTTAAAGGTCACTGAGCACAATCGTGTCATTTTGCAGATGGGGGTGATTGACATGTATGGCACACAATAAGCACTTAATGAATGTTTGGTTCTTTTAATTCATTCATTCATTCATCCATCCATCCATTCATGCAATACAAGTATTAGAGGCAGAATTTCACAGAAGTGGTCGCTGACATTCCTATTGATGTGACATGTCTGGCAAATAAACACTTAAATGTGTTCTTCTTCCCTTCTTTATTTCCCTTCATCCTTTCCCTTCTTTCCTCTCTTCCTCCTTCACTTCCTTCCTTCTTACTTTCCTTCCTTTCTTTTCTCCCCTCTCTCTTTCCTTTTTTCCTTTTTTCTTTCTTTCCTTCTTCCTTTCCTCCATTCTTCCCCCTCCTTCCCATCTTTCCTTTCTCCTTCCCTCTCTTCATCCTTCCCTCCCCTATCTTTTTCCCTTCCTTCTTGTCACACAAGTAAGTGGCAAGATTTAGACCCAGGTCTTCTTCCTCAATCCCAAACATTGAGGTTATTTTAGTTTGAACTTGGCATTGTTAGAGCATGGTCTTTAAGAAAAAGATAGATTTCATAGATTTTGCTCAACTGAGCCCTTTTAGGTAATTTGCCCCTCTAGGGTTCCTATGTTCAAACTTTACAAACTTTAAAACCCAAAGAAATTATAATTCTTGTTGTTCTTATTACTCTATCCCTGGCAGTGTTGCAAAGAGGAGCCCTGGTTCTTCAAAGACAATTCCAGCACAGCACACCTTCTGGAAGGCTCACTAAGAAAGAAATACTTTTATAGTGGGAACTTCAGGTTACCCTCTGAGTATCAGACTCACTTAATCCAAGTGATCTACCAGGTTGGCCCCTGGGTGATGATGGTTTTGGCCAGAGTCATTTTCCGGAACCATCTCCTGAATCACAAAGAGATGTGCCTGTGAAGGAAGTGTTCATATAAATGGAATCATAGACCCTTGGATGTAAATAACAGACTTTGGAAAAATCATTACTTTATCCTCTATTGATGAGTATCTTTTCATTCCCACAGCTCCATAGTATCTTCCTCCTTAAGAATCCTATTTCTCTGGTCTGGTTTTCCTACTTGGGGTTGTTTCTCAACTCTAGGGCTTAAACCATTTTTTTAAAATTCTCCCGCTTATGAGTATTTGGGGGAATTCAGGATTAAGGTCCTAGAGCCACTCCCAAAGAGGGAAGGACTCAACATACTCTCTATAGGCTACAGGTACATCCACATCACTATAACTCACTGGCCTCTTCTTCTTTTCTCTTCTTTTTAATATTCTTTTTTATTATGACATTAAGAAGCATGAACATTTCTTTTAAAAAGAATAGAAAATGAGAATTGTATATAAAATGGTGAGCTTGTTATGTACTGTTTGTTTTTAAATTTCTAATATTTAAATTAATATTCATTAAATATTTAAATTTTTGAATATTTAATCCTCACACAGTACTAACAACAATTTTTTTTTAAGTAGCAACATCAACAACAACAAAAAATTGTCCTATCTGTCTATGTCCCCTTCTGAACTTCCTTCTGCTTTCTTCCATGAAGAAGGGAGGGGGAAATAGTATGCTCCACCACAAGCTCAATAGATGTAGTGAGGGATGGTAATCACAGAGGAGGAAGAATTCACATATTAACAAGGTTGTAACATCCTATTATCCTTTTAAAAATTCAAAGACTTTTCTCTGTTTGGATCAGAAAGAAGTCCACTGGCCAGGCTGAACCTTGGCCATACTTCTAGAAGACTTTAAGTAGCAAATACTGTCAATTATAACACTATTTCACAGCTGGAAGCAGTTCAGAATCAGCACAGATGTGGAGTATGACCCTTGCAACTGTACCAGATGGAAATGGGGGTGGGAAAGAGAGTTTGTCCATAATTGGCCATGGTCCTTTGAAGAGGAGCTACTCAACAAGAAGGAGACACACCATCTGGCAGTTGCAGACAGTTTGAGGCACAACTGAGGGAATAGGAACACACACTTTCCAGATAAAAATTGTAAATTGTGAGTTGCTTTGGACACATGTGTTTGCTTACATTTATATTTTACAACTAATTTTGTGACCGCTTTTCCCATGAATTCTCTGCAGATTGGTGAAAGAGTATACTCAGGTTTATGATGGGAATATTTTAGCGCTACTATTCTTGCTATTTCATCTCAATGATGCCTTTTTTTTCAAGTAATTCAAGCAGCTACTGGCTGACTAATAAATGAAAGCACACCAATGGGGGTTTGTGAGTACAGAGCCACAGAATATATCTTACCCAGAAGTAGTAGGCACCTTCTGGGGAATCAATTATCGAACATATATTGAAGTTGAAAGAGTAACCCTAAGGGGGAGCTACATGTGTATTTTTGCATTATTGTTCTTTTATCTCTCTCTCTCCCTCTCTCCCCCTCCATATACATATATATGTATGTATGTATGTATGTATGTATGTATGTATATATACAATTATTATTATTATTAGTCATGATTGAGGATCTATCTCTCATCCTGCATTTCTCTACCATCATCTCTCTGCCAGCGGGTGAGAAGCATAATTCCATCATTAGACTTCTGATGTTACAATTTGTTGCTACAATGATAAAGCCATTTAGTAGTTAAAATTTTACTTCTTTTATATTAGTTATCTTATGAATTTTGCTCCTTGTTCAGCTCACCTAAAAGTGCATCATTTATTATAGTTTTCTGTTGCATTCATATACTGGAGTTTTTTTAATCATTTCCAAGTTAATGAATATTTCCTTTGTTCCCAGTTCTTTACTACAACCAAAAGTATTCTTGATTCATCCAGTTCTTTCTTGAGGCCACAAATAATAATAATTATTAATAATAATAACAATGATCCCGCTATATTTTTGTGCAAACAGATTCTATGTGTTGAACTTGATCTCTTTGAGGTATATGACAAGTAGTAGTATTTCTGAGTCAAAGGACATGCAAAATTTAGTGGCTGTGGGGATTATAGTTCTAAATTGCTTTCCAGAACAGTTGTTCCAATTCACAGTTATAACAACAATGAAGTGTGACTGACATCTGAATGCCCAACTCTCCAGATAATTTTTAAACCTCAGTCACAGCAGCCTTCTCATGGGAGACCTCTCCATCCTCAGGGCCTCTTCCTCTGATTGGTTGGTTCAGCCTCTATTTGGTAGAGGAATAGTACCCATGACAGTTCTGTTCAACCCCAGCCTAATTTAGCTCCTGAGTCCCAAGTCCCTTTCACACTTATTAGCTCCTTTTTGGTCTAATTCCAATAGACCACAAGTATCCTGAGGTTAAAGAACTTTTTTTTCCCTTTATTTTATGGAATATTATTTTATGGAATAAACTTTAATTGACATCTTCCTTTTTTTGTCATTTTTACTCCTGAGTATGGGGTTGAAACTCAGAGTTGTTTTCATTGTCACTTCTCTTATTAGGTGAGTGGGAGAATTTTTTTCCATATGATTATTATTATCTTGCATTTTTGAAAACTTCCCAGTCATGTCTATTGATAATTTAACTATTTGGGAATGGTTCTTATTCTTACATAAGACATAGATGTCTTAAATATTAAATGTTTATGAGAGAAATTTTTTTCAAGGCTCCACCCAGTTAACTATTTCTCTTCTAATTCTAATTGTATTGATTATGTTTTTGTAAAAGCTTTTGAATTTTATGCATTCAAAACTTGTTCATTTTATCTTTTATTATCATCTCATTGCCTTGTTTGGTTGAGAACTCTTGCCTTATTCACAGTTGTAATAGACATCTTTTTCACTTCTCCTGTAGTTGGCATATGATACGTCCTTTTACGTTTAGGCTATGCATCCATTTCAAGGTTATTGTGGTATGTGGTGCAAGATGTTGTTCTAAACCCAATTTCTGCCAGACTACTTTTCCATTTTCCTAGTGGTTTTGGTTGCATAAGGAATATTTAATCTGAGAATTGCTGGTGTTGAATTTATTGGATACTACACTAGTATATTCATTTACCTCTGGTCCTCATTGACCTTTTATTTTCCATTGATCAGCTTTTAAAATATGTTTAAATAATTTTTGATATATACTATCATTTAAAATGACACAGATATGTATAGATTATTCTCTAGTCTCTTCACATAAGTCCCTTTTAGAAAAGTCACTCAATATACAACGTGAATATCAAGTATAGGATAGTGTTTGATTTTCCTCATCACAAAAAAACTTTAAAAGTCCTTAAAACACCTCCCCCCCCAAAAAATTTAACCCATGAGCATGCATCACCAAACACAGATAATCCATCTTACTCACTATACTCTCCCAAGAGGTAAAAATTACTTCATGGAACTGTTAAAATAATGGAGCATGCTATTTCACATTCATCTAACATCTCTACTGACTGGGAAACTCATATCTTACATCTCTTGGCCAATCAGACATGGCCCTCAGGTTTCTGGATAATCAGGCAGTGGTTATCTTCTCTTTCTTATCCCACCCCCACCTACCCTAGAAGGATGCTGTTTTTGAAATCCTTTCACATTTTGTGAGAAGCAGCACTTGACTCCAGAATTTGCAACCTCTTGAGTTTTCTAGATTGCCAAGATTGGAAATGTTGATTTCTTGGGATCACTGGGAACTGATCTATGCTCAGAGAAGGAAACACAAAAGATGGAAGACAGCTAGGTCTTCAGGCTAGCTGAGGCAAGTTCATATTCTCACTGCCAGTTGCTTGTAGCAGTCATTGATGTTGAGAGTTATGGAAGGGGGTTAGGGAGAAAAATCTTACCCTCACTCCTCTTGGCTGTTCATTCAAGGGAGAGTAACTTTTTGATACATCACAAAAGATATTGGGCTCTTTCTCCTCACTCCTTCTTATAATCCACGAAGTGAACAACTCCTCAACTCAGGAACACAGTATTTTTGGCATAATCACCCAGTTATTGGAATAGCACAGAGACCAATGAGGTGTTGCTGTACCACCTTTTTTTCTACTTTCAGTTTGATTCATGTATTTTGTTTTTACATTATATATATATACTTACTGATTACTCCCACTTTTGGAAAGGTTTCTTCTAATGAAGTAAAATGGTTAAGCAAAATACAATGGGGCAACTAGGTGGCACATGGATACAGTACCAGGCCTGGAATCAGGAAGACGAGTTCAAATCTGGCCTCAGACACTTACTAGCCCTGTGAGCTGAGGCAACTAACTTAACCCTATTTACCTCAGTTACCTCATCAGTAAAATGAACTGGAGAAAGAAATGGCAAACTACTCTAGTATCTCTGCCAAAAACACTCCAAATGGGGACATGAAGAGTCTGACACAATTGAAACAACTCAGCAAAAATAACAAAATACAATGTCCTAACCTGAAAGTACATTCATCATTTCACATCTGTAGCACTCTCCTCTGCTCCCCAATTAGCCCTGTGTCTGAAATGCCCCTTTCTAACAAACATCCACACCTTATAATTTCATCAGATGTATTGGTGTACTCAATTTACTAGTGAAGCCCTAATCTAATCTCTGCTACACAAATACACACACATAATGTATGTTGTCACTATTAATAGAATATCTATTTTATGAATGAAGACACTAAAACCCAGAGAGATGAATAGTATTACTTATGACCTAGGATCAAAACTTTGGACACATCTTTGGACACGTCTTTTTCATCTTCCTTACCCCTGCATTCACTCAGATTTCACATCCTACCAATCTTATGACGTATGACTCTGACAGGCTGTTCTACATGTCCAGCCCTAGTTTGGGACCTAGTTGCCTTTCATATAGAGCAGTGGTTCTCAACCTGTGGGTCGCGACCCCTTTGGGAGTTGAACAACCCTTTCATGGGGGTCACAAGGGTTGCCTAACACCATCAGAAAAAGCATATTTCCTATGGTCTTGGGAATGGAGACATAGCTCCTTTATCCTTTTCCAGGTGGGTCCACCCACATGCAGATACGCCCATATACAGGTATTAAAGGGTTGCGGCATTAGAAATGTTGAGAACCACTGGTCTAAAGCCTCCTAGACAGTCTTGTCACTTCTGGCTCTGCCATATTACAATCTATGCTACACAACACAGCCATACCAGATATCTTGCTAATGGGTAATTAAGATAATATATTTGCCCATGTAACCAATCTGAACACTTTACTATGCTATACTAGATATAATCCTAATGTTTTTAGCTTGGCATTCAAAGCCCTTCAGAATCTGGCTTCAACCTATCAGCCTTTCACATACCTGCCACTCTGCGTAAAGAGGACCAAACAGGCCTACCAATTATTCCCTGAAGATATTCCCTCCATTCCTGCCACTGTGTCTTTGTTCTCAGGTTTTGTTTAGCTATTTGCTCCCCTAAGTGACAAGTCCAGTGCCTTACACATAATCCCTTAGTAAAAGTATTTTTAAGTGAATGAACTCTGGTCCAGTCTACTGCATTCCTGGCATTTCCCCTAATCCCTCTGTTACTGTCACTGAACAGCCTGCCTCTTGGCTATTTCCCAGACCTTTCTACACAATCCTGACTTTCTGATTTCTCCATGCTATATGATACATAAGTTAACAGGAAAACTCCCCCACTTCTTTCTGGGCCAGAGTATTGTTTTAATTCTTTATCAAATCCTTATGGAAATGTACTTCCCTTCCTCAAGTCGGATGGAATGCACTCTTTACCCCACCCCACCCCCACTTCCAAAACTGGGAGAAAAAACACACACACACGTCAAGAAATATGATTCTCTCTTAGGTTTGGGGATTTTCTCACTTGATATGCCTTCTGTTGCCATTGTACTGGAATAGAGGACATCATGTATGTTTTAAGCTCTAATGTGACTATATCTTTTTATTTTGGAATATCATAAGGGGAGACAAGATGGGAAGTTTTTTTAACCCTCCAGCATTCCAATGACTAAGGGTATCACTTACATTGTTAAGGTTTACTTCAGTTTGAATCTGGCACTTCAAAGTCTCTGGGATATAAATTCAAATTCAAGTCACTCTGAGAGATATTGTCATCTTTAGAGTGGGATTTATTCTATTATGGTATAGGTCTGAACAAGTTAGATGATCAAAGCAAATCGATATACTATATTTTTTGTGTTGGCAGATCCCAATATTTTCTATTCCCTTGGATCACATTCAAATTTCAATAATCCCCTAAAATAGATGGGAGTTGCCTTGGGGCCCTGTTTCTTTAGCTAGCCTCAAGACAAACCAGATTCTCCCAGGCTCAGAACCCAGGAAGTCAGCCCTGGGCAGTTTCATATTCCCATTTCTGAAGAGCCCAAATGGAGCTAGGAATGAATCAATGTCACAGAATCACAGAATTTTTTAAACAAGAGACCAAGATAATTAAATCTCAGAATTGGAAAGGACTTTGGAGGCCGTCTAACTCTTTTCTCTATACTACATCCTATAGCCTTTGATTAAAGATCTTCAATGAGAATGACCTCAATCCCTTCTAAGATAGTCTATTTAAATTTTGGCATGCATAAAATATTCAGAGATATTTCCCCCTTAAATCAAACTGAAATATACCTCCCAGTAATTTCCATCCATTGTTCCAGTTCTCTTTTCTGAAAGCAAGAACACATGTAATGCTGCATCCATGTGAGATCCTTTCCAATGTTTGAAGACATCAATCATGATAAATCTTTTTTTTTTCTTTCCCTTTCAGGCTACATGTTCCCAATTCCTTAAATCCTCAGATGGTATGATGGCAAAGCCCTTTACCATACTGTAGATACTTCCCAATATACTCCCCAGATTATCAATGCCTTTCTCAAAACATAATGCCCAGAATGGAACACAGTTCTTCAGATTTAGTCTGACCAGAGCAAACTAATGTAGAACTAGCACTTCCTTATTTCTGAAAGCCACAATTTTCTGAATCAAAATGATGTTGAAATGGAGTTTTTGGCCACCATGTCATACCCCTGATTATGACTTGTAGATTACAAAGAAGGTTCATGAGTTGTTTGAGAGAAGAATTGGTACATGCTAGACCTCACACACAATCTATGTCTGCTTCAGTTACTTCATCTGCAAAGATCATAAGAGGACTTATCTCTCAGGTTTGTTGAAATGATCAAATGAAAGATGTGTGAAGTGCATTCAAAACTAAAAGTACCCCATAAATGCTGGTTCTGAGGAGGATGACAAGGATCACTATAAGAACAAGATAGATTATATTTTTACAAATAGTTAATGTTCTATTTTTGGAGTTCTCCTTGAATAAGCTACCAGTATACACTTAAGCCATATAGTTGTCAGACCTAAGATCGGAATTAATAAAGAACATGAAGATAGAATAATAATGAAAAAAGATATGGGTATGATAGAAAACAACTCAATGATGTACTATTTAAAAGCAATTTAAAGTAAAAACAGAATTTGATAATGTAATATCAACACCAACTGTAATAACTTTATTTAGAAGTATAACCGATGTAAATCAATTGCCACAACAAGGAGTCCAAAAGAGTCCAGAAAATCCTTAGTCAGCCGTTAATTCCCTAGCCAAATGGAGAGAGATGACTGCCAAAGGCAACAGTAGGTTAGAATATGAACTCGTTAATAAAATCCTACAAAGAAGCATGATTAATTATTATGAGAAGCATCATCTCATAAAGTAAACATAAAGGAAGAGAAAAGCATAAACAGCTTACAGAAAGCCTGGCAAGAAAGTCAACTAGAAAAGTCCTCCCAAGGTCATTTAAGAATATAAATGGAATAAAGACAACAAAAAGAAGAGAAATAGAAAAGACGTCGACATTATTTTAACATACTGCTTTCTCCAAATGGATGATAAAACTATCATTTTTGGACCCAAACATCATGTGCTTGGAGGGGAGGTGGAAATGTCACTAAAGAGAAAGAACACAGCAAAACAAAACAACAGCAAATACAGAAATCAAGAACAAAGAAATCCTTGATTATAGCAAGTGTAGGTAGAGGAGAAGAGTGTGGGAGGGACTACAATAGTGAGATCTGGCTTCTCAGTATGCAAGGCATTTAAAGAAGGGAGAAGGTATCAAAATGTAGAAAAAGTTGAGATAGTCTTAATACCAAAAGAAGAGATACAAGTACAAGGGGATAATCAACAACTACTAATCTATGGACTTAGCGTCCCATCTATGCAAAATCTACCTAAGAGACATTTGTAAACAAATAGAGGCCATCCTCAATGAGGGTATTAGTAGGAAACAAGCAGACTTTCACAATCTATATTCAACTAGGGACCATATCTTAACCATTTCAAAAAATGATGAAAAAATCCAGAGGTTATTATATCCCGTTGTGGTTATTATTTTGTTTCCTTTTTTTTCACAAAGGATTTGATTCAGCAGAACAAAATACCATCTTCCAGGCTCTCTTTCAACATGATGACTCCAAAACATAAATCAAAATCATTCAAGATTTCTTGAAAGATGAATTAATAGAAATAACCTTGTTCAATGACCCCCTCATCATAAATATCAGGTGAGCCATAGAACAAGGAGATGTATGGCTGTCAAAAGTATTCCCAGGTGTGATGGAAGAGAACTATTTGAAGAAATAATTCCTGTGGATGGTGAGATACACCAGATGTTCCTCCCAATGGCTTCCTTCCAAAGCAGAAAATGGGCTTTGGGGCTCACGCCACTCTTCATCTGCTGCCTTTCCTCTTTATTTCAACCTCATAGAACAAGATACCCCCATGCTGCCCTCTGGTATCTTCTCTTTTCCCCTGCTTTCCTGTCTTCTTTTGTGTGTTGTATCTTCCAATTAAATCATAAGCTCCTTGAGGGTAGGAACGGTCTTTTTGTTAATAATATCCCCAGCATTTAACACAGTGGAAAATACATAGTAGATGCTTAATAAGTGTTTATTGGATGAATTAGATTGAATGCTACTGTGCAAAATTATATTATGCCCTAGAACATTGTATAACTGCCTGGAAATGATATTGTAACCACTCAAAAGAATTTGACTCGATCATCTGCATAGGAAAGACCGAGCAGCAAATGGCAGTCTCCTGTCCAGATTACAGCATGAATTTGAAGAGATAAACTATGGACTATATATGTTATGTATATATGTATATGTGTGTGTGTGTGTGTGTACGTCTGAGAAAGACCATTTAGATGAATAAGAAATTGAACCCAAAATTGAACAAAAGGAGAAGAGTGGGCTGAAATTGCCTTTGAAAAATTGTAAAGCTTCTTTAATAATCCCAAGCTTCCTACAAAAGCTAAAGCCTATCTTTTTAATGCCAACAGTCAAATGATATTGATGTGTAGCAGTGAAACAGTGAATACAACAACATCCAAAGAATTAAAAATGTGGAGCATAATGGATAAGTTCATGTTAGACATGAGAAACTACAACGTATGTATGATGATCAGGTCTAACATACAACCAAGGAAGAAAATTTTAAGAAGAACCAGAATAAAGGATGCCATTGAGGAAATGTATGATAGGAAGAGAAGATGAATGAATAAGGAGGAGACGTGATAGGTAAATAATAAGAGTTACAGTGAAATGCTTACAATGTCCAGACAAAGTGAGTAAGGACTCCAGAATGTTGGACAGACCATGTGCAATGAATTTATGGGAGAAGATGCATAAAAGCCACACAGCACAGGCAAACATAGATGACTTGCAATCTGCATTAATAAAGGAATGAGGTATTTTAGTATTATACAATAGTCTAATCTCAAGTATTTGATCCAAAAAAAAAAAACTATGAGGAACAGATTGATCATAAATCCCCATTTTAGATTTATGAAGTTCACTTTCTGATACAAGTATGATTCTTTACATAAAGGCATCTAGGTGACACAGTGGATAAAACATTGGTCCTGGAAGTCAGGAAGACCTGAGTTCTAATCTCTCCTCAGACACTTACTAGCTGTGTGACCCTGGACAAATCACCTAACCTCTGCCTCCATTTCCTCAAATGTAAAAATGATGATAATAATAGCACCTACCTTCTAGGCTTGTGAGGATCAAATGAGCTAATGTTTGTAAAAAGTATTTCGGGCAGAATCTGGCTCACAGGAAGCACTATGTAAATACTTCTTCCATTTCCTTCTTCCCTAAATCTGTCTACGTTGCATTTCATCTTATTAGATTCAACCTAATGTTACAGCTTTTCAAGTTCTTTTTGGATGCTGTCTCTCTCATCTTAATGTGTTAGCTATCCTCCAAGCACTGCGTCATTTGCAAATTTACTAAAACATGGGTTTATCCAAGTTGTATATTTAATTTGATTGTTCTACATGCACAATACAACAAAGTGCAATGCTATAAGGCAATTAAAATTAAAAGCAATGTCAATCTGTCTTCTCCATCAATTTATGCCTGAAATGCATTTCTTCTTCATCTGTACCTTCTAAAGTCCTTATCTGCCTTTGAACTTCAGTTCAGGTGCCACTTGTTCCTTGATGCTTTCCCTGATTCTATACCCCTCTCCTACACAAGCTATTAATGTTTCCTCCCTCCCCAAATCTGCTTAGAATTTTCTCTGTCTGATGTCGCCTTTGATCCCTTCACTCTCAATCCTGTATTATGCTAAGCTATGTTAATGCTGTTTCCCACAAGGAGAATATCACTGAGCAGGAAAAATAATATAAACATATGTGTATATGCATTACAGATATGTGTGTACATATAGTTTTTGAAACCAAAGATCTGTCAAAAGCAAACAGATAAGCATATGTGAGTGGGTGAGTGGGTGCAGACTAGTATCATTGACAAACAAAGGATTAGGCATGAGAAACTCTAGAAAAGTGACTAGACACTAAATGATTGACTAAAAAATAAGATAGGCTAGGCACACAACAAAGTTGAGATTTATCTGAGGAATGGCCCACTTGCTCCATTAGGATCCTTTCAGTTTCCGAAGATCATGCAGAAGGCCCAACCCGTGGAGTGGAATGCCATTTTGGGGAGGGAATGAATACAGAATAAGGGGACATTGAGGAATGGGCATTAGCATTATTGGAGGGAAGGTCCACCTTCATGAGATCACAAATCCATTGATGTACTACCATGTTCCCAGTAACCAAGTGTGCTGAGTCTTGCAAAGAGTATAGACCAGTGGTCCTCGACCTTCCTAATGCCATGACCCTTTAATACAGTTCCTCATGTTGTGGTGACCCCCAACCATAAAATTATTTTCATTGCTACTTCATAACTGTAATTTTGCTACTGTTATGAATCGTAATGTAAATATATGATATGCAGGATGTATTTTCATTGTTACAAATTGAACATAACCCACAGGTTGAAAACCTCTGGTATAGACTAAATCAGTGTTCACTCAGTTCACTTGGAACCCTTAACATGCATCATATCCATGTTTAACTTTGTTGCTGGAGGTTATATTTCTCTTCTCCAGTATGAGCTTTAAAAAAAGAAAGAAAAAACTTAATTCTATGCTTCTTAAATGAATACGAGAGGAATTTTCACAAAGTGACAGTGTATTTGAAAAATCTAATTCCATTTAAAGAAAAGGATTCCCAAAGAAACAAACATAGCATAACAAGACCTGAAAGAAGGGAAGAACCTTCTTTAAAGAAAACAACTTACGGAGAAAATAGCTATAGAAGCTTCAAAAAGAAAAACACGTATGCTTCCTTCAATGAACCTGGAGAGAGCCATGGTTAGTTTCCTTTTAGCTTTTAGGTCACCTACCTGAACGATTTCTCAAGAAGGCAATCATTAACTAAAAATGAATAAATATTTTTTAAAAAAAGACCATCATTGAAAGCATAAGCAATTCCTTGACACATGAAATACTTCATGAATGCTAGATTTCTACCACAGGAAAATCTGACTCAGATGTCTCACCAGCCACCTCTTTTAAGCTTCCTCTCATTCAAGAAAAAAAAATAACTGCAATTTATATAATATTTTATGTACTCAAAACAATTTCCATAGATGATTTCAGGTGGGTCTTAAAATGACCCCACTGACAAGTACTACAAGTGTCTTTATAGGTGAAGAAACTAGTTCTGAGAGGTTATATAACATGCCCAGTGTCTCACAACCACTGACTTCAAGGCCACCATTTTATATACTGTATTCCCCTTTTGCAAATGATTGCTTCTAGAATAAAACACAAACTCTGCTACCTGTCTTTTCAAGCCCTTCAAAATCAGACTCCAATTCTTCTTTCCAGTTTATTTCATATTTCTTCCATAGTGTACTCTACGATCCAGCCAAAGTGGCCTCCCTGCTCTTTTCCATATGTGCCACACCATCTCCTTCCTTTTGTGCAGATCTGGAATTCACTTTCTTCCCCTTCAAGCTTCCATTGTTTAGCTGAAGAACCATTTCCTTCAAGAGCCCTTTCCTGAATCCCACTCTTGTCCTTTCTTTCTGGCCCATCCCCATGCTTCTGTAAAATATTTGTTTTTACTGATGTATGTTATATATTTGCCTATCATTGTATAGCATATTTTCCCTCAGAATGTTAGCAGATTGAGGATAGGACATGGAATATTTCATGAGGATCTACCTATGCATCTGTAATTTCTTTGTCTTTATTTGATACATGTTTTATATTTATTTGTCATAGTATATAATGTTTTTCCTCAGAAGAGTCTAAGTTTCTTAAACAGAAAAACTACTTCCTTCTTTCCCCTTTTAATTCCCATCTACTGTATCAAAAGCAGTAGAAGGATTAGGGGCTGGACCTGTGATTTTATTGGTACTGGGAACTATCAGGTGAGGAAATTCCCTCTAATAATACAGGTCAGCCTATTTTCTGCCATTTATAATCTTGGGAAAAGGGTTCTTAAGCCGGGGTCTATGGATAAATTTTAGGGGAATCTGTAAATCCAAAAATAATAATATTTTGTATTTCAATATGATGAGATTCACATGTAATTCTATGTGTTGTATTTTTATGTAGTTAGCTTACTCTGAAAAGGAGCCCATGGGCTTCATCTGATTGCCAAAGGGATTCCTGATGAAAAGAGAAAGCTTAGCATTGGACTAGCAGAACTTGCCCAGCATTCCACAATCCATGATAGAGACAGAACTTAAATCCCAGTCTTTCTGGCTTTGAGGTCAGTTCTCTATCTGCTGTACTATACATCCTCTCAGCAGTAGTAGCCACCTAATAAATGCTTTCTGAATGGAATTAAATTAAGCAAAGAGTTGCTGATGAAGACAATCTTCAGTCCTACTTGTGATAGTGACTATTAAAACGGAATGTGGTTTAAATGTGACCTCCAATGGAGCAATTAGCCAGGGCATGGGAGCCCTGATCTGCACTAAGCATCTTGTTCCAGCCCAACTGGAGGTCAGATTGAGGGAGAAGCCCCCATGCTGAGCTAAATGACAAGGACCCAAAGTGCCTGGAGCAGGGAGCCTGCATTTCTCCTTCCCTACTTGCAATAAATTGGCTCTCCTGCTTTCAGTCCTCAATGGGAGTGAATATAGATCGGTTTTCTATTTAAGCCTAATGTTGTGTACACTATCCCTACTGGCTCACTGTGCTCTTCTTGCAGGGGGTAGAACAGCAGGAGACCAATTGACCACTTTTAGCACTTATTTCTTGGCTTTGTTCTTCAATTTGAGCAGATGAGAATGTCAAGCTGTTGGGAGAGAAGTGGGAAATTCAATGTTGGGAATCATGGGACCAGTCAGAAAACACATGCTTGTCTTTCATTCTGTCTTATTTTACCAGTAGACAACAAAGAACAAAGTCAAAATAATTTTGGCTGAGTGATGAACTAGACTGAGCTAGGGCAGGCAGCAATGGTCTAGACTGATGACAAAATACATTCAGATATGAACAAGATCAAGGCTGTGCTCCAAGGTCTTCTTGTTTTCTCAAATACAGTGAGGTGCTACAAAGAGTTTTTGTTAAGTTTTAGCTTCTAAATTTTTTTTTAATCAGGAAAATTAAAGGATCTTGGAAAAACAATCAAACTGAAAGTCACCCAGAAATAAACAAACTACATTTCTGCCACATGGACTTGAATAATACTTTGAAAGAGAGCTGTGATTTGATCGGTTTCAAGATAGTGACCCATCTAATAGAGTCTAGAAAGTTGTTTGAGGAAAGAGTCTAAAGAACTTCTCCAGGGTCACACTTTTAGTAAGGTATAGACAAGCATACACTTACACTTGTATGTATATATTTCATGTATGTGCACATATATCTTATAAAAAGTTGTATTAGTAGGAGAGAGAGAAAAAGAGAGACAGAGACAGAGACAAAGAGAAAGAGAGAGACAGAGAGTTAGAGAGGTTACAAATCTCTATGTGTACATGTCTCTTATTAATAGATAGTCCATGAAGGCAGGGACAATTTCATTTTTCCCCCTGTATTCCCAGAACTTCTTTGGGCAGTTGAGTGGTGCAGTAGGGTAAATGTGGGGTCTGGAGTCATCAAATTGGGTCATAGACACTTAATAGCTATGTGACCCTGAGCAAGTCATTTAACCCTCTTTGCCTCAGTTTCTTCATCTGTAAAATGATCTGGAGAAGCAAATTGCAAATCAATCCAGTATCTTTGCCAAGAAAATTCCGAAAAGGAGTCACAGAGTCAGACAGGACTGAAAACAACTAAAGAACAACAGGTGCTTGTTAACGGTCTCGAATATTTAAGCATAAGAAGCTCTTGCTATAAAATTGAAATATTAAAATATCAAATCACTCAAAAGAAATAGAACTGATAGAGAGGTTGAATAAAAAAGTAGCATTATACGAATCATTCAGCAAGTAGTTGTTAAGTTGGAGAGCCTCTAGGCCCAGCTGAAGATGAGGTCTGGCAGGAAAGGCTGATTGAGGAATGTATCTATGAAGCTGACTTCCAGATCTGTATCTCCAGCCCCAATGTCTCCTCTGAGCTTCAGTCTCACATCACCAACTGCCTTTTGAACACCCCAGACAGATTGTCTTGAAGATAACTTATTTAAGACTCAAGTTGTTCAAACCTGAACACATTATAACCCCCCAAACCCTCCTCTCTCCCACACTTCCCCATTTCTGTCAGAGATACCATCATCCTTCCAGTATCCTTGGTTCATAATCTTGTCACTATCTTGAATTCCTAAATCTCTCTCACCCTACATATCCCATCAGTTGGCAATCTTGTCCTTCATGCCTTCACAACTTCTCTCATTTCTCATCTTTTCTCCAATCATGCAGCTACCATCTTAGCGCATGCCCTCATCACCTCTGCCATAGAGTATCACAGCAGCCTCCTAACTGGTCTTCTTGCTCTTCCTTATTTCAGTCCATCCCACAAACAGCTGTCACTAAGATAATTTTCCTTAAATGTAGAACTAATCATGTGAGTCTCCTATTCGCCCAAAGCCAGTGGTTTCCTATTGCTTCTAGGACAAAATATAAACTCCTCTGTTTAACTTTTAGAAGCCTGTCCCCCAGTTCTCTTTTCAGGTTCATTACTACCCTGTGCCCCACCCCTCTGAAAAACACAATTTACAATACAAATGAACTGGCTTTCTCTTTTTCTTACATATGACTTTCAATGTCATGTCTCCTTGCCTTTCACTGGCCATTCCCCATGCCTAGAATAATACCCTCCCTCCTTACTTCCACCTCATAGAGTCCTTCTCTTTCCTTAAAATGAAGCTCAGGAACCATCTTCTGCATGAAGTTTTTCCTGATGCTCCCCCATTTGTTGGTGTCTTCCTTCCCAAGTTTCTTGGCAGATTTTTATTTATTTTGTCTTTATTGTATCTATCTATCTATCTATCTATCTGCATATGTACATATATATGTGTGAATATATACATATTTATGGTTTCCCCTATTGGAATGCAAGCTCATTACAAGTAGGAGTTTTCTCATGTTTTTCAATTTGTATCCCTAGTACAGTGGTTCTCAACCTTCTTAATGCTGTGACCTTTTAATACAGTTCCTCATGTTGTGGTGACCCCCAACCATAAAATTATTTTCATTGCTACTTCATAACTGTAATTTTGCTACTGTTATGAATCTATCTGATATGTAGGATGTATTTTCATTGTTACAAATTGAACATAACCCACAGGTTGAGAACCACTGCCTTAGTACAAAGCAAATTCCCTGTTTGGAAGGTACATGGAAGAAAAATACTTACTGATTCATTGATTTTCACAGAAGCTAGTTGATGAGTTTTTGAATATGTGGGTTGGACAAGACTGGATGTGAACTATTTTCCGAGGTGCCATCTCTTTTGCAAAATATGGAAGTTAAGAAGAGATTACCCTCGCAAATTTTCATTTGAAAGATATGAGTTCTTTTATATGGACTATCTGCTATCTGAATGTTGCATGCAATTTGGATACTTTTATTTATTTTTTTAAATGGGTCTCCATATCTCACCCTCTTTTGATATACAAAGGCTAAAGATAGGTCTGATTGGTTTGCCTCTTCTTTGGTAACATGGTAGACTCATCATGCCTCACCCCTCCTAAGAATTTCACCATACTGGTGATGAACTCAGTTCAAACATTGTGTTCAAGATTTTGAAGTCCTGCTTCAGAATTCTATCATAAGGTGCTGTCTTAAGGGAGCTCTGGGTTCAAATCCTTGCTCAGATTTCTGCTGACTTTCAAAGAAGTATAGGGAAGGATAGTAGAAAGTCCCTAACCTCTCTGAGTCTGTTTCTTCCATTCTAACACTTGTACTACCTACTTCTTGAGGTTGTTATATCTACATTCCAATCTTCCATTCTCTGGGTACATTAACAAATTGAAAGCACTATAGAAATATTACCGCTTTATCTTTTAGCTGGGTGTTGCGGTACACACTTTTGATCTCTGTTACTGATGAGGTTGAGGCTAAGGCTATAGATCACTTGTATTCAAGAATTCTGAAGCAGGACTTAAGAAAGTAATGAGGAAAATATTAACAATGCAGATGAACCTTAAATGTGTGTTCTGTATACATATTTTTCTAGCAGACTGGTTGTTATACATATGCCAATCTGCTCCTACTTGTTTTCAGTCCAAAGTCTTCTGTCTTCTTGTATTCACATTTATGCCTTTCTGCTTGTATTTCTGTTCACAGCACTTGGAACAAGGCTTGGCTTACCATGAGGGACTGGATCTCTAAAGTCCCGCCCAGGTGTGATTCTCTATGAGCGGCTCCCTTGACAACAGTCTTGAGCTTCAGTCAACAAATCATCAGCAGGAGAATCCCGTCATCAGAATTAGCAAGGGGAATTATCTACGTCCTCTCAGAAAAGGTCTAGGGTACACATTTACTTCCATGGGAGATGCCCATCCTGGCCAGTGTCACAAAGGTCTATAATCTCATTAAAGTGATTGAGCTGGGTTGTGGGAAGAACATGACTCTGAAGACAGAACTCCTGACTTCAAGCTAGGTGACATAGTAGATACAGTACTATAGTCGGTGGGGGAGGAAGACCTGAGTTTGAATCCTCCCACACTTTCTAACTTTGTGATCCTGGACAAATCAATTCATCTGAACCTCAATTTCTTTCTCCATTAAATGGGTTGGATGGAGGAGATGTCCTCTAAGATCCCCAAATTATGTCATCATTTCCCTGATGCCATGGTCCTCTTTGCAAATGAAGGACAAACACAAGATTTGATCTTATGATCTGTCACTTAAATTTTTCTTTTCTCAGTTTCTTCACCTATAAAATGGAGGAAGGGAATGCCAGATATCTTCTTAGTTTCCTTCCAGCTCTAGAGCTTGGATCACTCCCTCCTTATAATATGTTTTTGTTTTTATTATTTTAGATTAAGGAACTAAAAACATGCCTTATTTGGACACCCTCATGTGATGTATCCTAAGGCTCCTAGTGTGGTAGTGAACAGCATGGGCTGAATGAAAGGGAGAAGGGCCCCCACCAGAAGGTCCAGCACTTTGCCCAAAGGGTTCAAGTCCTGTGTATGACACTTCCTCACCATCTGTGAACATAAACACATTGCTTAACTTCTCAGGGCCTCCGGCACCTCTGAAGAACTAGAGATTACAGATAAATTCTGAACTTGCATCAGTGAAAGAAAGTCCCACTCTGAGAATTCCCAATATGGATAAAATCATGACTGTGGATTACAACAAAAGCTCAGTCACATTGGCAGCTTAATTTTTAATGTTGCTTTATAACCATCACCCCTATTCCTAACATCCTTGGGTCTCTTGTTTTATCTTGCTTTATTTTTGTTTATTTTATTTTATTTTTGCCTCTGGGAACCAAGTTTTCAACAAAAGTATTGTCAGAAGACCATATTCTCTTTTAAACGGAGCCATAGCTCTCTGCAGACTACAGAGTCAATCACTGTGGGGAAGGCAAAGAAAGAATAAGAAAAAGTCTCTATCCTCAAAGAGCTCTCTGCTCCACACCAAGAAGGTGGGGGGAGAAATGCACAGATAAAAATTTAAGCATGAATCTATGTCCGAATGTGACGGAGGGCCCCCAGATGCACAGGCAAAGGCAACTGTGAGGGAGTTTGATACGGGTAAGATCAGACAGATACAGGTAGAGTGTAACTATTAGATTAAACATCATAAAGCAAGAGAGCAGGGGAGAGAGGGAATAATAATTTATCTAGTGCCTACTATGGTCCAGTTGCAGTGGATAGAGTGCTAGGCTAAGACAGAAGACCTGAGTTCAAATCCAACCTCAGAAATTTCCTAGCTGTGTGACCTTGAGCAAGTTGTTTAACCTATCTTTGACACTAGAGAAGAATTCATGTCTGACTCTTTTTAACTCCATGGACCATAGCATGCCTAGTCTGTCCAAATTCATGTTCATTGTTTCTATGACTCAATCTATCCATCTCCTCCTAGGACTTGCCCTTTTCCTTTTTCCTTCAATCTTTCCTAACATCAGGGTCTTTTCAAATGACTCCTATCTTCTCGTTATGGGACCGAAGTATTTCAATTTCAGCTTCAGTGTTTGACTTTCTAGTGAATAGCCTGAATTACTTTCTTTAAGCAATGACTGATTTGATCCTCTTGCTATCCACAGGACTTTCAAAGTCTTCTCCAGAACCACAATTCAAAAGTTTTGTGGAGCTTAGCTTTCTTTATAGTCAGATTCTCACAGACATATATCCCCACTTGAAAAACCAAAGCTTTGACTATATGAACCTTTTTGGCAAAGTGTTGTCTCTGATTTTTAGTATGCCATTCAGATTGGCTATAGCTTTCCTTCCAAGGAACAAACATCTTTTAATTTCCTGGCTACAGTTGTCATCTGCGGGCTCTTGGAGCCCAAGGATTTTAATTCAATGCTGTTTCCATTTTTTCTCCCTCTACTTGCCAGAAAATGATGGGACCAGTTGCCATGATCTTACTTGATTTTGTTTTGTTTTGGGTTGTTGTTGTTGTTAAGCTTCAAACCAGCATTTACACTGTCCTCTTTCACCCTCATCAAGAGACTTCTTAATTCTTCCTCACTTTCTGCCATCAAAGTAGCATCATCAGTGTATCTGAGATTGTTGGTATATCTCCCCAGCAACCTTAATTCTGGCTTTTGATAACTTAAAAGAGGTTTCATATGTAATCCTCTTTAAAGTTATCCTTTGCATATTGAAATTTTTGCATTTTGGGGTGGCTAGGTGGCACAGTGAATAGAGCACCGGCCCTGGAGTCAGGAGGACCTGAGTTCAAATCCGACCTCAGACACTTGACACACTTACTAGCCGTATGATTTTGAGCAAGTCACAACCCCAATTGCCCTCCAAAAAAAAAAAAGGACTAAAAAAAGAAAGAAATTTTTGCATTTGTTAGTGATTGTTAATAATAATGATTTGTTTTGTTTTCCCAAGCCAAAAAGATTCCCAAGTACAGGTAGAGTGAATAGAATCCTGGACATGGAGTCAGGGAATCCTGGATTCAATCCCAGCCTTTAATATTTGCCTCTTTGAACCCCACATTCTTTACATAGACAGGAAGCACAATCACACATAATATAAAGGTCATTTGTGGGTTTGAATGAGATAATGTTGTTAAAGTGCTTTGAAATCCTTAATGTACTACATAACAGTCAGTTATTATTATTGTTTATGGAATATGAGAACAACCTTATAGAAGGAGCACCTTTGCTTTTGGAAATAACCAATAGCTGGAGGTAGAGGTGGTGTCAGATTTTCATTATTATCAAACGTTTGTTAATAAATGTGCATACTAGGTTCTGAATGGAGAATGTGTTGAAATCTAAGATGAATTTGTACTTTGTTTTCTAGGCTAGGTTATAAGAGAACTCTAAAAGACTCAGGATGGAAGGAGATATCTACGTTCAGAGAAAGATCTAGAAAGAATAGAGTTTAAATGGAGACTGAAGCAAATTGCATGCTCTTATTCTTTTCCATGTTTGGTTTTGTTTCGTCTTTCCTATTGTTCACTCCATCGGTTACAACCCTTCTATACAACCAGACTAATGTCCAATGTGAAAGTATTTGCAGATCCTGTACTTGATTGCATGCCACCATGGTAGGGAGGGGAGAGTGAGGGGAGAAAATTTGAAACTCAAGGGATTGTGGGACTGAATCTTATAAACTAAAAGTAAACAAGCAAATCAATTAAAAATTTAAAAAAGATAAAATACACAGTCTCAATATTCACATATTTAATCAACCAATCAACTAGAATTTATTGTCTACTACATGCCAAGCACTGTGCTAAGTTCTGGGGATGCAAACAAAGGGGAAGGGGGGAAAGAAGAGCGTCAGTTCTTAAGGATCTCACACTCTTTCATAAATTATCTACAGGTAGTATATGTAAATAAATTGTGAAATCATATTATTTTGACATATATTATATAATATTATGTTATAATACAAAATTATAATTTAACACTATAAAATTTGAGCAAAGATATAAACTTGAGATGTTTATATAAAGAAGAAGCAATATTTGATCCTTTCGTCAGCCAGAAGCCATTGAAGAATACACTTCTGTTGAGTAGGAAAGTGCTATAGTTAGGCTCGAACTTGAGAAAAATAACTTTTTTTTTCTCTAGCAGATAAATGGTCAAAGAAAGGATATGAAGAGGCAGTTCTCAAAGGAAGAAATAAAAGTTTTTAATACATATGAAGTATTTCCCCAAATTGCTAATAATTAGAGAAGTACAATTAAAACACCTCTGAAGCTTCACTTTATATCTATTAGATTGGCAAAAATGACAAAAGATGGAAATAGTCGATTAAGGAGGAGTTGTGGAAAAACTATAAAATTGGATGTTGATGGAGCTATAAATTGTTCCAGCCATTCTGGAAAACAACTTTAAACTCTGTACAAAAAAGTCACTTATCCCAAGTTATGCCAGTATTAATCTAATACCACAAAGGATTGAGGAAAGAGGAAAGGGCCTATATATACAAAAAATGTGTTTGGCAGTTCTTTGTTCAGTGGCAAAAAAAAAAAAACCAAAAAACAGAAGCCAAGGGGGTGTGCACAATTGACAAAGACTAAAAAAATTGTGCCGTAAGATAACATGACAGAGATCATTATGGAGAAACATGGGAAAGTTTACATGAACTGATGCAAAGAAAAATGAACGGAACCCAGAAAACAACTAACACTATCACATTGTAACAAACAAAAGAAAATTAAAGACAACTGACCAATTCAGTGAGCAACCACAACTCAACGGAGCTTATTATGATTAAGCATTTTGTCCTGACAGAGGCAGGTGATTTACTCAAGCTGTAGAATGAGACATACATTCTTGGACATGGCAAAGGTTTGGGTGGGTTTTCCATGACTGTGGCTATTTGTTACCAAGGTTTGATTTCTTTCTATTTTTTGTTCACTGGAGGTTGTGGAGGGGGATAATGATAGCAGCAAAAAGAAAAGAAAGTGACTGGTACACTTAAAGAAAATGTAAAAAGAAATTAGAAGGAAATCCAGAATCAAATGCAAATAAGTAAAATATTTTTTAAATAGTATGTTGAATGTGTTACATGACTTTTAAAAAAGTAAAAAGCTTTTAATAGATTCACCAATTCACATATAATCAGCATTTTTTTCTACTGTGTATAGAGACATAGATATATGGAAATGCTATTTTTTCTTTGATGTTTGAGTACATAATAAAAGAAAGCTATTAAATTTTATTTAAAATAATTTTAAAAGTAATGGCAACTGAGTGCAAGACGTATTAGAAAGGGGAATTTCAGTCAAAGAAATCAATTAGGAGGCTATTGCAATATTTACAGTCAGAGTTGATGAGGGTCAATGGCACTGGCTATGTGAATGGAAAGTTAAGGATGTAAGAGTTGTCCTGGAAGAAGAAATGACAATATTTGGCAACTGAATGGGTATGGGGGTGAGTTGTGCCAGATGACATGAAGGTTGTGAACCTGAGTGAGTGAAAGGATGCCAGGACCTTAAACAATAATAGGTAGGTTTGGAAAGGATTAGGTTTTACAGAAAAGATAGTATAATGAGATCAACAACTCAGATTGTGACCCATCCATGACTGCTTATCCTGTATGACTGTATCCACAGAAATAAAAAGTGATGGGAAAAGAACATTACTGCAAATTGCCCTAGAATAGACTTGCACACCCATAGGAGAGGGGCAGTTTGGGGCTGTAATGAGTAAAAGCAATGGTGTAGTTGTAGTGGAAATAAGCTCAATAATCGGATAGCACGTGGTGGGTTGAATTTAACTCCAATTTCCATCCTCTGAGTTAATTATGCACATGAGTAATGCTATGGTCTTCCAGAGAATGGGACTCCCAGTTTGGAGGTCTCTGCTCTAGGTAATGGGGAAGCATTGATGCTTTCTGATCCGTCCAGGGAAATGTTGAAAAAAAAATAAGTGCTCAGGAAGTTCAGATCAATGGTTATAATTGCCCTCACGTATTTGAAGGGTTGTCACATGGAAGAAGGATTCCTTTGTATTGACTTTTCTCCAGAGGACAGAACTTAGAGCAATGGGTTGAATCTAACAAAAAGGCCAGCTGAACTTCATGCTAGGCAGAAAAGAGAATGCTCTGGCCACTAGCTCTGCCCCAAAATAGAATGGACCATGTACACTATGAGGTAGCAGCTTTTGCCTTCACTTGAGGTTTTCAAACAAAGGTCAACTTTGAAATTAATAATTAATAATTATTTATAACAGCACTTTTAAAAAAATAAATTTATTTATTTATTTTTCATTTTCAACATTTACTTCCTTAAGATTTGGAGTTCTCAGTACACTGCTCCTCCTCCTCCTCTCACCCCCTCCCCAAGATTCATATATAATAACCCTTTAAGATTTCCAAAGTATGTTACATGAATTAGCTCATTTGAGCCTTATGACAACCTCATAAAATGCTTTTATTATGGCCATTTTATACTTAGAATGTGACTGAGGCAGGATTAAAACCCAAGTCTTCCTGATTCCTATGCAAATCAGCTTCTAAGTAAATGATCTAAGGACCTCTCAGCAACCATTGGAGTGGGCAGAGACTCAAGGGAGAGAATCAGGTCAGCTGGCTAAGAACTGGATTTGGTGCCCTGTTAGGCATAAGGTCTGAGGCAGAGTGATGAATCACATACCTCGTGTAGCTATATCTTGTCTTTAGGCCATGTATTTTATTCCCTTTAGAATTCAAGCTCAGTAAATTCCACTTTGAAGGCATCTGAATACCTAGCTACATTTGGAAAAAATGGAGAGTCTGAGAGTTTGGTATAGTTAACTTTTCTCATTTGTTCCTTTGTTAATGAAAAAAATTTGATAACCCCTGTAAACTTTATAAATCAATAATTGATTTTTTCTTTCTATTTTTCTTCCTTGACTTTAAAAAGATTCAGCCCCAGAAGACCTCAAAGATCTTCAAATGTCTATGAATCAGCATGAGTCCCACATACACACCCAGCATCTCTGATTAACTCAGATGGCCCAGGCTTCCTTCTAATCCAAACAGTATTCAAGGAGCCAGAGGAGGAGGAGGACTTGATGGAAATCCTAGTATACAACAATGAAACCAACCTGTGGATACCTGGAAGGAAAGTCAGGTATCAAGGTATTCATAAATTGACAAATATCCTTCGAGAATAAACCAGAAAGAAAAATAATAATGATAACATTGATTTGCAGTGTGTTTCCATGGATAGGCTCAGTGGATTAGTTTCTCTCGTTGGCTCAGCTCTCCTCATAGAATTCTGACTGTAAGAGCCTGCCAGAGGGATCATTTCTTTGTGAGGTGGAAAGTAGGCAGAGATTATCCCATTTAGCAGATGGGGAAAGGGGGACCCAGAGGGTTTTACTTTCCTCGGTCAAGATCAACTAATTAATCACTGGGACTAAATCGTGGGGTAATAAAGTTGTGTCTCTATGGTGCCCAAACAGCCATTTGACAAGAGAAAAATTGAGTCAATGAGCCAGTTGTTTTGTCTGCAGGATGGCATATTTTTGGAATGACAGATAGTCTGTCTATATTGGCCAGCTGTTTTGGTTACATTGTACCAAACAATGGGTATGACAATTAACCCGTTCCTCCTGCCAATCCTGTTCTCATGCCTTGTTAGAAATGAAGAAAAGAAAAGACCAGGGCCATTGCACTGGGATCATTCCGCTGATGTCTCTTTTAGCATTTGAACCACAGCAGTTTAGAAGCCAATTAATTCTTAGGCATACATCAAAGCTAAAACACAGAATTGCCATGACCAGCTCCAAGAGGTGTGTTTATCCCCAGTAGTATTCATCCACTTTAGTATTCTCATTCTTACTGTCAATTATTAGAAGGAAATGCAACCTGAAAGCTTTTCATTTTGCAAAGATACATTGCCATCCATCCCACTATCCTGTCATTATCTATAGTCCCCTTTATGATAAGTATCTCTTAGAAGTGGTTGGAGTTGTAAGGACTGGAAAAGAACAAAGAAGCATTGAAGTAGGAGCATAATTTGAAGACACATTATCTAGTACATGGAATGAATCATTAATCCTTGACTTCTTGTCGGTTCTCCAGCCAGAAATAGGTATGACTCAGAACATGCTGAGCAGAGCAGAGCCCCATACTAAAGAAAAACTCCATACTAATGTATTCTGGAGAGCAGCTAGGTGGTACAATGAATAGAGAACTGAACATGGAGTCAGGAAGACTCATCTTCATGAGTTCTAATCTGCCCCCCAACACTTACTAGCTCTGGGCAAGTCACTTAACCCTGTTTGCCTCAGTTTCCTCATCTGTACAATTAGCTGGAAAAGAAAATGGCAGACTATCCCAGTATCTTTACCAAGAAAATCCCAAATGGAATCAATGAAGAGTCAGACTTGACTGAAAAGACTTAATAACAACAAAACACATTCTGAATTCAGAGAAACTTTTTTTTGGGGGGGGGAGGCAGAATGGAAAAAGTAAATATTCATTCAGCTTTGTAGTATTCAATAAAGCTGGTTCGGCCATTTATTCCTACAATTAAGTTATTCAAACTCTCTAGGGGTGGCTAGGTGGCACAGTGAATAGAGCACCGGCCCTGGAGTCAGGAGGACCTGAGTTCAAATGCGGCCTCAGACACTTGACACACTTACTAGCTGTGTGACTTTGGGCAAGTCACTTAACCCTAATTGCCCTCCAAAAGGCAAAAAGCAAAAACAAAAATAAAAAAGTAAGCAAATAAACTCTCTGGGCCTCCGTTTCCTCCTCTGTTCATAAGCATTATCACCATCATAAATAACGGTTATATAGCACCTCCCATGTGGCCCACAGTACGTTAAAAACTTTCTAAATATTACTTCATCTGATCCTCACAACAATCCTGGGTTGTAGGTTTTATTACTATATCCGTTTTACAGATGAGGAAACTGGAGCAAACAGGGGTTAACCGACTTGCCCAGGGTCACACAGCTGCTAAGTGAGGCCACTTTTGAACTAACTTGGGTCTTCCTGACTCCAGATCTGATGCTCTGTCTAGCACATCACCTTCTCAGTGCTCCAACTATGCTTATCGGTCTCATAATCCTGAGGTTCCTATTAAGAAGCCTCAGATCTGTCAGAATTCTTGTTTTTATAAACAATGACTAGCACTTGGAGCTTAAAGTATCAACAAAGCACAATTCTCTGAAATTCAAAGTCTCGGAATTATAATAATTTGGGGTTTCAGACTCATGGAAACAAAACATCAATGTTCTCCATTTTGCTTTGCCAAATTAGTAAACAGAAAGAAGTGCTTTAAAATAGTCATTGAATGTATTTTCTTCCATTCTGAATTTTAAGCCAACACAATTTTGTTTTTTTTTTGTAACAAGATTGATGGTAGAGAGAGTCTGGGGTATATGAAATTCAGGTTCTCATTCTAGTTGTTCGATTACTTTGCTAACTAATCTCCAACAAAGCAATTCACCTGTCAGACCTCAGTTTCCTTTTTGGAAAAATGGAGGGGTTAAACAAAATGATGCCTAGATGGTGCCATAGAGAGAGTGCTGGGCCTGAAGTTAGGAAAATCTGAGTTCAAATCTAGCCACAGACACTTACTAGCTGTGTGGCCCTGGGCAAGTCCCTTGAACTTTGTCTGCATCTATTTCTTCAACTGTAAATTGGGGATGATAATAGAACCTATCTCCCAGGGTTGTTGTGAAGATGAAATGAGATAACATTTGTAAAGAGCTTAAACATAGTGCCTAGCCCAGAAAAAGCTTTACATAAATGTGTATTTCCTTCATTCTAGTTTTCAAATTCCATGATTCTGTGAATAACCAATCAAAAGACATTTCCACTGGGTATCAAGAAGAAATTGTTTAGGCATGGCAAAACCTGGGAAAATGTGCGACCTCTATCTCAACAAGTCTTGTGGAAGCTGAAAGAGAAAATAATCAATAAATGTTTTGTCTCTATAGAATCGCCAAGCCCTGTACCAGGTATTGGGAATGCAGAGACAAAAACTAAACAATTCCTGCCCTCAAGGAGTTTACATTCTAAAAATGGAGAAACCTGTACATCGATAAATTTATACATAAAAAAAACCAAACAGAGGGGATGGCAGGGATGCTGGTAGTTTGGGGGATCAGGAAGGGCTTGTTTAGATTTAGGTGAACTTTCAAGAAACTATGGAATCGAAGAAGCAGAGAAAAGGAGATGCGTCTCAGGGAGAAGGGATGGTCTGAGTGAAGGTGCAAAGAAGGGAGATGGAACAGCATGTGTACAGAAAATGAGAAGGGCATATGGCCAGGCCATTGAATGCACAGAAAGGAGTAATAGTCAGTAAGATGGGCACTGTTCTGAATGGTTTAGAAAATTTCTCTCTCTGAAAAAAAGGACATACACCATGATATCTAAACATCATTTCTAGGTCCATGGTTCTAAAATGTTCTAATGGGATCATGGATTTAGAACAAGACAGGACTTATCTGCCATCCCTAGATCTGTGGTCCCATTTCCTTAGGCGAAACACTTGGCATTCCTAGGGCTCAGCTTCCTAAAGTGACAGTGTAGAGAGCAGAGGGCCTTGTACACAGGAGAGATTTCTTCCTTCTTCCCTCTCTCCTTGCCTCTCTTCCTTCTTTCCTTCCTTCCCTATAAAAGGGGTTGGTGTGTAGAGATATAGATGTAGATGTGTATATGTATATATGTATGTGCTTGTGTATGTATATGTATATACGTGTATATATGCACATATGTATAGATACATATCTGTATATCAATATATGCATGTAGATGCACATGTGTATACATATATGCACATATATCCAATACAAACATATATATCATATATGTATTGTAAAGATGGTGTACAATGAACACGTATGCATACATGTGTTTGCATAATCACATCTCAGTCCCCACCGCAGTGAAGTTCATGAACTCTGCATTCATGCAATTCCTGCATTTTTTCTATTGACCCCTACCCACACCATCAAGAGTTCTTATCAAGGCTGTAAACTGATGTACTAGAGTAGACTCATAGGAAAATCACTCAGTCTTTGGTCTTGCATGGAGTCAACATGTCCTGAGTACAGTCCTGAGATCTGTTTGAAAAGTGTTCTAACCTAGTTCAGGTTTATAAAAAAGGGATGCGGAATCTTCAACCTAAAAGGGTTCTTTCTTTTTTTGTTTTTTCTTTCTTTCTTTCTTCCTTTCTCTTTCTTTCTTTCTTTCTTTCTTTCTTTCTTTCTTTCTTTCTTTCTTCCTTCCTTTCTTTCTTTCTTTCTTTCTTTCTTTCTTTCTTTCTTTCTTTCTTTCTATTCCTTCCTCCTTCCCTCCCTATCTTTCTTTTTTTCCTTTCTTTTTTCCACTCTTTCTTCTTTTACCCGAGAATGATAACGCCAAGAGGCCTGCTCTTTTACAGTCTCTCAGGGAGTTCTGCTCAGCAAGGCAGTTACAGGAGAATGAAAGCACCATGCTTTGGGGAAGTTGCATTTTGATGTCTGGAGCTGTTCTATCAGGTCACTCTGTTAAAGGCACAGCTCCTTCCTTGCAGAGTCCTTGTCTCCCTCTGTAGAGATGATTTTCATTCCAATCACTAACTGCAGTGTTTTCCATCTTATTCATATAGGCAAATAGTTTTAAATTAGAGGGGGTGGGGTAGGGGATGGAGTTGTGCAGAAAGCTTGCCCCTGTGGTTTTTGCCAGGGACTGGGGGAGAAAAATTTAAATCTGATATAAAGAAGAAAGAGAAGGCACTAATACATCATGTTCTAATAATTTCCAGGAGGGAATGTATAGACAAATAGGGGCTTCAAAGCGTCCTACACGGAAGGCTTCCAGTCAGTTTGTGCTTCTCCTTTAAAGGACTGTCTATTACAAGGGAAAGTACAAGAATCGTGACTGTCCCTGGAAGATGGGAAGACTAAAGATCCTAATGCTACAAAAGTTATTCTCCTTTGTACTCATCTTAAGATGTGTTCCAAATCCTCCAGTAGATGAAAACATGGTGGGGGGGGGGGAGTTAAAAAGGACGTGGGGGTGAGGGGTGGGGCTTGATTTTGTTCTGTCTCCAATTTTTTATCACATTAGAGATTTTCCAGTTTTTCTGTACAGAGTAACAAAATATAAAACATCATCTTGGCTTTCTTCAGGAAAATGTCAAAGGGAGTTTCCTCTAACCAAACTCCATTTTCCTGCTTCACTTAGAGATGGAATTCAGCCTGAAATTTTATTCCCTTGACTACTTACTAAAAATGGAAGGACTTTCTGCGGCTGTCTGAGGCTGACTTTCCAGATCTGCCTCTTATTTTTTTTGACGTATTGCTTCCTTGACATTGCTAAGTAAATCCTCGCTTTGTTTATCTCTGTACCTATTCTTTATTTCTCTGTTTATTCATTTGTTTTATTTTTAAGCGTGATTATGAATGTTACTAGCCAAATTAGCTAAACTCTTTAAGAACTGTCCATAATCTCACTTGACTGGAATTTTATTGAAAACTGCCTGAATTATATGGATCATTGCGTAGGGCTAGGAGACCACAATATCATAGATTTAGAGTTGCAAGAGATATTAGACACCTTCCAGTCTAAGTCACTCATTTATAGATGAAGAACTGATGACCCTGAGAAGAAAGAGTCTTGCCCTGGTCTGTCACACAGGTAGTGGGTAGGGCCAGGTTTGGACCTGAGTCCCATCTGCATCCTCTTATTCCAGAGCTGATGTTCTTTCCATTATAAAATCTTGGCAATATAACGCAGAGATTCTCCTGTACCAATGTTTGCTATGAGGTAATCATTCCATATTCTGGATTCCTGTAACAATACTGGGATTTGAAGATCTTCCACTCCCCTTGAACTTGCTGACATAGCAGGAAGGGGTGGAGCACGAGAATGCCGGAACCAAGCGAGTCTCCCAGCCGCAACAGAGGCAGTGGCTGCAGTTGCAAACTCCTCTTCCTTTGAGCCCCCCCCCCAATCTCTGCTAAGGACTCCTGCTGAGGACTGCTTGAGGGGGGAACTGCAGGGGGGCGGGGCTGGAGCTGCTGGAGTGAGCTGCCTGGAGGCTGAGCACTTGCCTGCATGAGGAGAGGAGGATCTTTGCCTGAGGTAGCCTGTCCTGTTTGAAGGCTTGAGAATGTGGGTGTTTACTACTTTAACCACATGTGCCAACTTCATAACTATTGTGTTGGCTTTGACTTTCTGGTTTTGGGACTCAGTTTTCTGGTATTTAAATGAATGCTCTAGCTATATTTCTTATGTAGAGAGCCTGTTGCATTTCGTGATGAATAACCATATCAGCATACTTATAGTTACTGTAGGCATTGTGAATACTGCGTTGCTGATACATTTCCTAGCTTCAACTTTTCACTGAAGATGAGCAGGATAAAGCAATGCCAGAGATCAAGCTCCCATCTTTGAGATATAAAAGATTCTTGCAACAAAAAAAAGCATCTAAGAAACTATTTATAGCTTTCTAATCTATGGGGAAAAAAAAATGAAATAGTTATATATAGATATTATACTCAATTCAAAATACAAACAAAAATAATTTTAATGCTGACTAATTTATGGTTATCTTAATATATTTTTTATTTTTTTCTCAAAAAATGTCCCCACGGTTATTCTAGCATAGCCATACCTGTAATATGTTGCAGTCTTTTTCTGTATTTTACCAGTGGTGGTGAACCCAAGCAAGAACCACTTGCCTCAGTTTCCATTTCCTTTAAATAGGGATAATAATAGCTCCAACCTTCCAGGGTTGTGACAAATGAGATATTATAAATAAGGTGAGTCATAGATCTCAAAGCACTGTAAAAATATTAGCAGAGAGAAAGAGGTATGGAGTAGACAAATGGAGCAACTCCAAGTCAAGAAAATCTGGATTAAAGACCTGTCTCTGCCACATACATATTGTGAGACCTTGGGCAAGTCACTTAACTTTTCAGTGCCCCAGGAAACTTTTTGTTAATCTAATCCCAACAGGTAGTATTTACATAGTGTTTTAAGTTGCAAAGCATTTTATATATACTCTCTTTCGATCAATACTGCTACCCCGTTAAGTAGATGCTATTACTTTTTCCATTTTACAGTTGTATAAACTAAACCTGAGAAGAGGTAAAAATGGCCTAGCCAAAATCATAAACTGAGCAAAGGTTTGAGATAGGATTCAAACACGGGTCTTCCTGATTCTAAGTGTAGTGCTCTACCTAACCTAGTGGCCTTCTTCAAAAGCTATAAATTACTGAATAGTTGCAAATTTATATTGGCAAAGGGTTGTTCCGCAACAGGAGTTCTTCTCCATATACATTCTATAACTATACTAAGTCCCCACTCATTAGAGACAAGAAATAAATGTCTTTTGCTAATCAGCATGTTTCCTAGAATTGGAAATTCCATTGGATTATGACACTTATTTAGTAGTCTAATGGATCTATGGTCCCATTAATGTTGATTACCCATCTATACATAAGTATTCTTTGTGATTCTTGTCCATGTCTACCCACAAATCATCCATAGACAATAAATCTTTTCATTACAACAGAGATCTTCTCATAGAATGCTTAAAATCTTCTGGATACCTGAGAAGTAGCCAAGTGCCCAACTCTTATCCTTTGTTTTCATGATGTGACCAATTCACCTTCTTGTTCAAATCATAGACATTTTTGAGAATATGTCTTGACGTCACTTTCTTCATTTAAGTCATCATGGGCAATATTTTGTACCTGATTTATGACTACTCAATAGCTCTTTATTCCTTTGCATTCACAATTTTTATTTTTTGGAAATTATGGCATTTCATGATTTATAGCCATATGGCATCAAAGGAAGAGCACTGATGTTTAAAGAAAGAATTTTGTTGTTTTATTTTGTTTTGCATAAGGAAGCAGTTTGGGATGTTTGAACATGTTGTGAAAATCTCCAAATGTATCAAACCTGTTCTCTTCCTTTTACTCAACTCTAGATTCAATTAATTTTCCTTCTGCAATACCTGTACAAGAAAGATGTATTAAAGAATCAGCTCAGTGGGTTGTCCATTCAACAGCTAGGTGGAGCAATGACTAGAGTATTAGGTCTGTAGTACGGAAAACCAGAGTTTAGATTTGGCCTCAGAAAACTCACTAGATGTATGATCTTGAGAAAGTCACTTAATCTCTGTTTGCCTCAGTTTCCTCAATTGTAATGGTGATAACAGTAGCACCTTCCTCCCAGAGTTGTTGATAATGAGATATTTGTAAAGTGCTTAGCAAAGCATAGATACTATAAAAATGCTATCTATTATTATTGTTACTGTTGTTGTTGTTTACAGGATGTCATAAATCTGGGCAATATAGACTTGTTTTATCCTTTATGGATTCGTATGTTTATCTTTTAGAGTGGCTGTGGGATGCATCACAACACCCTGCCGTCTTATGAAGTTTGATGCACACAACACATCAGAAACAGGAGTGTCATGAAGTAGGACTTTGCTTTCTCTTCTTTAAGATGAGGTGGAGAAGTAAAAGGCAAACCACTCCAGTATCTTTGCCAAGAAAACCTCCAAATGGGCTCATGAAGAGTTGCGCGTGACTGAAACAACAGAACAGCAACAAAATCAATAGAGAATCCCTCTTGTATTTGAACTCTACCTAGGACATATACCATTACCTTGGGTGAGTATATAAATTGATATTGTAAAGTCTTGCTAATGTTGACATGAAAGTTCTGAAGAAAATAACCTCTGTGGTTCCACTCATCATGGCACTTTGTATGATCTTTAGATACGCATCGGGACCACCTTGTTAGGGGAGAGTGTTTAGGGCAGCATGTTTAACAGACAAAAGTTAACATACGTAATCAACAAATAATAAATTTAGCAGCATCTTTTACTCTGTACACATTTTATTTAGTTGTATTCTTTCTTCAACGAAGAAATGACATTCTGCATAGAATCATTAAAGAAAACCCATCCTTCCCTTCTTATATTTTCAGCAAAAAATGTCCCAATATGCAAATAATCAAGTTTCGTAACAAACGTATAGATGAGACAGTAGGTTAGTAATTGCTAACGTATTCTCAGGCACTTTGGTGTTGCTGTCATTAGAACGGAGAAAGGTAATAATTCCTTTCCTGATGTTCTCTCCTTCTTTTTATATGGTCACCTTGTTGGGACAATTTGAAATGCATTTCCTTAGCACATTCAAAATTGTGTTCCTTCCCTGAAGTTTCGTTCTATGTGTATTCATCTGGCCTTCCGTTGCCATTGCCTTAAGGACCATTTCTATTTCTTCATTTAGTCCATCAAGGAAAGAATTTTAGGGTCGAAATCTTCTGATGCCACCCTCAGTGACAAGAAGAGGTTACTAAAGAAAGGATGGTAAATCTGACATAGCTAGTATTTTGTTTAGTTTTATTTTTATTTTCTTCTACAAATACTGTTTCTCATTATTTCACACACATCCCTTATCACCTCCTCTTCTTCTCTCTGCTCTTGATTTCCATGAGATGGCTCTCTCTTGTTTCTCTTCCCATGTGTCTAACCAGTGTTTTTCAGTGTCTCATGATAGATCGTCTCGCTCCCCATCTCCTAAAAGTGGGTGTTCTATAAGACTTTATACTGTGTCCTCACTCTCTCTCATTACAATCACTCCTTTTTTGATTTCATGTGCTTCCATTAATTCAAGTATCATCTCTACTCATGTGACTCCCAAATTAATGTGTAGTTCCAATCTCCCATGTGAACTACAATCCCATATCATAATAGATACCATTGAAATCTCAAACTCAGCATGTCCAAAAAACAAAAAAAAATCATCTTCCTTGTTTTAGAGTGCTTTATTTCTGCTCACCCTCAGTCTCACAGTCACCCAGATTTGGAACTTTGGCATCATCTTGGATTCTTCTCTTTCCTTCTCCCTCTACATTCCAGTATACCCAATCTGTTACTATTTTAGTGATTCTTCCTCTGCATGTCTTACATCTGCCTCTTCTTTCCATTCACAGAAGTACTAATATGGTTCAGGGCTTCATCATGTCTCACCTGGGTAAATGTTATAGCCTTCTAATTGGTCTCCCTGCTTCTAGTCTCTTTGTTCTGCAGACTTTTCACACAGCTGCCAAAATAATCATAAGGAATAAGGCTAACTATTCCACTCCCCTGCTCAAAGCCAGTAACACCTTATCATCAACTGCCCAATGAACCCACTAAATGCACCTCACATACTCTGAAAATAATTCTTTCAATATGTGGCAACCCAAAGTGTGGTGATTTGCATAGATGGTATTTGGAGCCAATCATCATAAACCAAATTCCTTCATTGAACCTATTTATCACATTTCCTGGCTTTGTTTGAAAGACAAGGCTTCTCAGGTTTTAGTGCCTCTATCCCACAGGGGTTTACATGTTTAAAAGTGCAACAGCTTTAGAAAGTTTGGGGTTTTTTTTCCATATGGTGAACAGGAAACCCCACTTAGCATACCTGTTGTACACTGATTTATACCAAACAGCAGACTGACTGTAAGAATAAACTCCTAAAATATTCCAAATGCAAGTTCAGTTACTTGAAATCAGTCATTTCCTGCTATAGATATCATAGCTTCTCTGTGTTAAGAGTATAGGTCAATGATTGTTTACCATTAAAAAAAAAGAATAACCCACAATTGAATTGTGATAGATATCAGTTGAACCGAGGCTAACGATGCTTTGAATGTCATCATTACAGAATATGGACTACTCATATTTGTCCCTGTATGTGAGAAGGAGAAGCTATCTCTCTGAGAGCTTGCCTCGTTTATCAGAGACCAATTCTTCTTTATTATCCATTAATAGCAGACACACATTTAGGGCTATTTATTTTTTCTTTATCTTCAGATAGCTGCTATAGGGGAGGTATAGTTGGCAAAGAACAGTTACCCAGTGTTAGACTATGGCAAGAGGCCGTTGGGCATTTGCCCAATGACTTCTCTTAGAAATGACGTTATGTAAATTTGCCTACCTTGCTTCTTTGTCTTGTCTCACCCTCTTTGTCAGGTCATATGTCACTGGTGCCTGAATTAGGGGACTCTGGAAATGAGAATAATGACAATATACATTTACATGAGGCTTTTAGGTTGGCAAAGTATTTTATTTCCATTATCTCAATTGAGCCACATGATAGCTATTAACATACTATATATGCTTTTCCCCCTATGTTACAGAATAAGAAATTGAGACTCAGAGTCTATAAGCCATTTGCCCTGGGTCAACACATTTATTGAAGGTCAGATGTGGGATTTTAGCCCAGGTATCCCTAAATCCAAGCAAACCACTTTTAGTAAATTTCATCATTGTTGACTTTCTATGTCAAGAGGAGGTGGGGGGAGAAGAAAGGGGAGAGAGAGACACACAGAGACAGAGACAGACGGAAACAGAGACAGAGAGACAGAGGGAGACAGAAAGACAGAAACAGACAGACAGAGATAGACACAGAGATACACAGACACAGGCAGAGAGACAGACACACAGAGAAACAGACACACAGAGACAGAGACAGACACCCAGAGAGCCAAATAGAGACATAGAAACACACAGAAAGAGATAGAGACAGAGAGAAGCAGAGAAACAGACAAAGAGACAGAGATTGGATGAATAAGTGAATTTTACTGAGATTTAGAGTTCAGTCTACATGTTGTGGGAAAACCTCCAAGCTGGAAATCTCTAAATGTGTTAAGAAAAATGTAATTTGCCCTTCAATTTGTATTAAAAATCAAGCCTATTTGCAATCTCCACCCTGCCCCTAGAGTCTAGGCAATTTCAAGCATTCTGTGACAGGGAACATTGGAGAACCATAGTATTAGAAATAGAAAGAGAATGGGGGAGGCTGGTTAGGGACCAAAATGCACTTTGTGAAGGGGAAGTTTTGTTAGTAGTCTTCGATATTTAGCAGGCAGGTCAATTAGAGGGTTTCCCAACATCTACTTGCCTTAACTCCATACTGCTAATCCCTACAGCCCCAGAAAAAAATTCAAATAATTGTCAATCCTGTGGTTCCTCCCACAGGAAAAGGCAAACACAATCTAATCACAGAGATCATTTATTTAGTTAATAACTGCCAAGTAATTCCTAAGTGTGATCTCATTGGACCATCACAAATGCCCCATGAAGTTGGCATCGCATATGCTATTATCCCCATTTTACAGAAAAGTAAACAGAGTTTCAAACTAAACCAGCGAGTTAAAGTGATTTGTCACTGGTCATAGAGCTACTAAATCTCAGAGGCAGTATTTAATCTCAAGTCTCTCTAGACTTCATGTCCCACGTTTATTCAACTACACCAAGTTACCACCACAAGACATGCTTCCAGAAGTATTTTTTTTAACCAACAAGAAGCTCTAGAGGGCCATAGAGAGGGTATCCCCAATATTCAGATCCACAAGTCCTCAAGGACACTTATGACCTTGTCAGTTTGCTTACAGTGGGGATTCCCTCCTATCCTCTCCTAGGCTCCCACACTGCCTTACTGTGAACACTGACCAGTATGGAACATCAACACCCCTCCCCTGCCAAAGTGCGTCTTTAAATAGGCTGTGGTTAATTACACTTTTCAAGGCTAGCACCTGTTCCATTTTCCCACTTACTCATTCAATGCTGAGGTACATCGGATCAAGGTTTGGAAGGGACCTTAGAAGTCAATGAGTACTACACTCACCTCCCTCCATTTTAGAGATGAGAACAGTGAGGCATAAAGAGATGAAGTGAAATTTGCTCAAAGTCACACAACTAACATCTTATGGAGATTCAAACCCAGGTCCTTCTTCTTTGTAGCTCGAAGCTCTGTCAACTACACTTGGCTGCCCTCTGTCTGCCATGCCAGTATCTCTCCATTCTTTGAGCTCTTGGCTCTTCCTTTTCCTTACCTCCACCTAATGTTATGGGCAGGTGCTTTCTAGCTGCCTGTGAAGGAAAGAGCTCATCAGCTAAGACCTGTACAATCATTTGATCCTAACCACGACCCTGGGATGTGGCTATTATTAACATACTCATTTCATAGATGAAGGAACTTAGGCAAACAGAGACTGAATGATCTCACACAGCTAGTAAGTAACTGAGGCAAGATTTGAACTCAGATCTTCCTGACTCTAGGACTGTATCATTATAAAATTACCCTGAATACTGAGTATCCAGGTTCTAAAGAGCCTAAAACAAGGTAGGAGTTGGGCAATGCTGGTTACATACTTAGGGACAACACTAGACATCTTCAGCCCAGTATGACTATAATATACGCCACTATGGTCATGGTAATGGCAGCAGCAGAAGCTTCTGTGTTTCTATGTTACAATGAAACTTAGTTTCTTGGTTCTAAAAGGAGAGTCTTAGCTCTTGATTGACTACTCCTGTCATCTCCAAAGTTTCTCTGCTGCTATAAAAGCCTTTTGTACCACCTGAGCCCCCATTCATGTATTATCCTCCCAGATGGCCAAGGCAGACTACTGTTCAGCCTCCAGTGTATCTCTTAAGGTGGCAAACACTGCTGGCACTGGAAACAGAAACTGGAGAGTTCTCTAAGATTGAAAGCATTGCCTTGCTCTTGGAAAATTCTTCTATGGGCTACTGGGATTCTTATTCTGACTTGAGATGCATAGGAACAGTTGGATGACTTGGCTGCTTCTTCTTTCTGCCTCCCCATCAACTCACAGATGGTATGCAGTCATCGGCAGGAATTGCACCCTAACCCTGCTTCTTCAGGCCTCTCCAAAACTTGGCTGTGAGTTGCAGGCCCTGGGGTGAGATGATTTGCACCATGGAGCCATCCTACATCCTTCAAACAAGAGCAGACCATCTGTGAAGCAGATGGCAGGTTTGGGCAGGGGATCAAATGACACCGTCTGTAAAAGTACTTTATATTTCATAGATTTCAAGTTGGAAGGAAATATAGCGACCATCTAGTCCAACCCCATCATTTTAGAGAGAAAACTTAACCAACCCAGAGAAAGGAAATGACTTACCCAGGGTTATACAGGTGGGAATTTACAGAGGTAGGTCATTGGAATGCAAATCCTGTGTTCTTCCCAGAATGCCTTACTGACTGTCCTTCGTGAACATACTGGTATCTTCCTACAATTCAATTCAATCCTGTCCAACCCATATTGATTAAATATTGGCTTACATATAAGGCATCATGTCATACAATAGAGATGTAAAGACAAGAAATTAAGTACCACTGTTTCAGAATAATCTCTCATAGCTGACCATTGCCTTTTGAACCAGGCCCTCAATCATCCTTCCCTTAACTTACAACTTGCCTCTTCCAGCTTCCTTCTCCTCAAAACTGCCTTTCCTCCACGTGGATGCCCTTACTGCCTACCTGTGGCTGGAAGAAACTGTAGCATATGTGGCATCTACATCCCAGTAGAACCATGTAGGTAGATGAGCTAAACAAGGTTAAAGGTAACAGGCCTCAAAACCATCAGTGGGTTAGGGGGATGTCCACCCCAAGCATGTGAAGACTTCAGTGGAATGGGCAGATGAGAACAATTTGTTCCAATGGTCATGAAGGTGGCTGAAGCAGCACTGTGGAGTACTCAGAGACTGGTCAGACACTAAACTCATCTGCTGCATCCCAGGCCATCTCTAGTCAATTTGATAACTGGAAGAGAGAGTGAGTCTAATGACCTTGTGCAACTTTGCCTCACTTAAATCCAATTCACCTAATTCAAGATATCACCTGTGATGACATTGGTCCTCTTTGAAAGCAAAGGATAAACAAAGAAGTTCTCTGAGGGTAGAAAGTGTCCTATTTTCTTCCATTTGTTTTCTTAGCACTTAACATGGCATACATAATAAATGTTTAATTAAGGTTTTTCTTTCTCTCTATCCATCCATCTAGCTGTATTCAACTATCTAGTGTGCAGGAGTCTCCATCATCTCTTCAGGGTCTTCTTTATGACTTGACATTGGCTTCACCCTTATATACCAGATTTGATATCTCAAGCACAGTATGTGTCAGGATGCCTATTCAAATGAAGTACTTTGTCGGAATTGGCACAGGATGCCAGTAATTGCCAGAGAGCATGAAGAATAGTGTTTACTTTAGAAGTACTGTGGTGACCCTCCCCAGCAGAAGTTCCCTACACAGAACTTCCTTCATCCTCCCCTCATGCCAGATACAAACAATGGTTTGGTTCAAACTCGTAGCATTATTTGGGATCCTGAGACACTCAGGGATTTACTCGTGGTCAGACATATTAGAAGCAGGACTTGAGTATACCATATTGTCTCTATTCCTTCTTCATTAAAGAATGAAGTCTGACATTTTCTTTTAATCCAAGGTTTCTTGATATTATAGATGGTCAATGAGCTGGGTCCAGAATTGAATAGTGGCAAGAAAAAACAGGTGCTAGAAAGTGAGATTTCACTGGTATATACCACTCTCTTGTGAAGAAATTCCCCTTAACAATGTCATTTGGCATGTTCTCTATGACTTATAGTTTTAATATTTTGCCCAGAGGGTAATGACTTGCCTAGAGTCACACAGCCAGTATATGTTAGAAGGACACATGAACCCAAGACTTCTTTGCTCCAAGACCTACTCACTATTCTTTGTACTACCCTGTGTAGGGAAATTTGGGAAATGTAGATTTGTGATAGTAATCTTTTGGCTACTGTAAAAATAAATCTTTTTAATGCCATGTTCTTTCAGTGATGCTATAGGTCTGCAAATAATAAAGCATCATGATTTAGGGGAGAAAAATTGTCAGTGACCCAAAGGGCAATTGAAAAGGGCAGGACTGGACCAAATTAAGCTACACAACTTGACCAGGGAGAGGGAGGGATAGCTCTATATCTATTGTAATCTGCCCTGCTGGAAGGAGTGCTTTTGTCCTAAAATTCAATGATGCATGGATGCAAATTTCCCTTTCCTACTTTCTTGGGTATGAGGAATAGAAAGGTATTCTGGTGACTTAGTATCCTATCCTACAAACTATTTCCATATGTTGTCTTTCACTACAATCCTCCTAATTCCATCCATTTAACACATAGATTAGCTCATAGCAGATGACGTTCCTACTAATCCCAGATCAGATTTCATCAAAGAAGTTTAGTAATCAAAGATAAAATCTTGTACTCCATCAATGACCAAAATCACACAACCCTGATACTGATAATATATTAGTCTGTACTCCTCAGTGAGTACAGACTCCTCAGTGATATGTTCTCTGCCCAGGAGGTTCATAGTATGAGCCAATGATAGATAGTATTATCACTTTTTTTATGCCTCCATTGTTTCCCACCATGTTTTCTAAAGTTTGTGAATTTCCCCATCTGGAAATATCTTGTATAAGAATAGGAGTTGCATTTACTCCATGGCTGAATCATGGTTCTTTTATGAGGTGAGAACACACCTCAGGAATTGACCAATCAGAGGTATGAACTAGGTCTGAACAAGACCTGAACCTCAATTAATCAATCCAAAAAAATCTCAGTTAGGTATGGTAGAAAGTCTATTTGGATTGGTTGAGAGATCTGTGCATCTTCTTTGAAAAAACAAATCAGTTCAGATCCCTAGAGATCCCAACAAGTGGGGAGACATGACTTAGTGTTCCAGATAAAACTTTGAGAAAGAATCCTTTGGGGAGTAGAAGAACCTTGCTCCCACTGCCAGCCTTTCCTCAGCATCTCAGCAGAATCCCATGCTGGACAGTAGTAGCCCATGGCAGTGACTGCATCGGGAGCTAAAGATATCGATGAGGAAAGGCAAATTCAAAGCCCTCCAAGTATCCTGGCAGAAAACCATATCATACCTAAGGACTCCAGCAAAAGGATTTCTGGAATCTGTGAGTTATCCCCTTTGTCACATTTATTCTAAGCTTGGCACTACTTTCTCTTGGAGTCTATATATCCTTGTGAGAGAGTGGGCTTCAAACTTCTGAGGATTGTACACCAACTGTATTACTGTAGTAAATATACTTTTCCATGACTAAACATAGGGGGAAGCACACTACCAGGGGTTCATGATCTATAGCTCAATAAATGACTCTACCCTACACTAGAGCCCTGAGGATCTATAACATAGCCAAGTTCTGAGTACCCGGCCTGCCAGTGTGAGTCCAAAGAGTAGCTACGTGAATATAAAATATCAGTCTATCCTCTTTTACCTAATTTTTTTTTTTATCTCTGTCTTCTTTTTCCCAGACTAAACATCTCCAGTGTTTTAAGTGAATCCTTAAATGTCAGGAATTCAAACTCCTTCACTACTGTAGTTTATTTGCTTTACACTCTCCAGATCATCAACCTCCTTTCTTAAATGTGGCAAAAAGAATCAAACAGAATATACCAGAAGTGGGATAACCAGAGAGGAACAAGGGGACTGGCTTCTGAATGCTATGCCCATCTTTAGATTTCATTAACCTGTTTGGTTATATCATGCTTTTAAAGTTTGTAAAGGCTTGACATATGTTAACTCATTTAATTAATTAAGCACTTGGATGTGCTAGGAATGATGGTAAACACTGGGACTACAAATATGAAATATGGAAGAGTCCCTGCCCTCTTGGAGCTCATATTATAGTAGGAAGAAATAATGCATGGAGGGAAGGGGTAACTGGGGAGACATACTTGGTCTAGAGAGTCACAGGGGTGTTATATAGAACAATCAAATGATCCACCCTTCCCAGAAGCCAGGGTAGCATTGATTTGATAATGGTGTCCTTGAACAGAAAGGAGACTGAGGGTGTAAGTGTGGTACAGGGGAAAAGGCAAAATGACCTTGTAGACAGGATGGGATGTTAATCATGGTCTGGGCTATGAAATCTTAGGCTCACTAGATATAATAGACTAGGTAAGCAAGATAGCTTCCAATGTTCAGCCTCTGATAAAGACAGCTCAATCCCAGAGCAGAAGTTCCAAAGTCAATCAAGGACCATTTGTGAAGTAACTACTATGTGCCAAAAATTGTGCTAAGCACTGGGGATATAAGGAAAGGTAAGAAAACAGCCCCCCCTCCCCTCTCAAATGGATGAAAAAACAAACAAATCACTTTGTACAAACAAGATATATACAGAAAAAAACTATGCTATGGTTAAGGAGACCTGGAAAGGAATCTTATAGAAGGTAGTACTCTAGATGGGACTTGGAGTAGCTCAGAAAAGGGAGAAGAAGAGATGAGAAGAGAGAGATAATTCGAGATATAGGGGAGGGTCCATGAAAATTCTCAGACTAAGAAGACAGCTTGTCATGTGGAAGGAACAGCAAGAAAGCCAATGCCCCTGGAGCACAGAATATCTGTACAGTAGTAGGTTATAAGAATGGAAAGGTAGGAAGGCATCAGGTTATGAGGGTTTTAAAAGTTAGAGGATTTTATATTTTATCTTGGGGAGGCAGCATAATCACTGAAGTTTGTTGAATAAGGGTAGTGAAATTGTCAGATTTGTCTTTTAGGACAGGGCTTCTTAAACAGTTTCCACTTGCGACCCCTTTCCGTGTTTTGGCAACGTTCATTAGCATGGTGTGGCATGATGACATGCATAGTGCAAAGTGAGCATGCTGTGTGTTCAGAACCAAGGGCGCAGTGCTATTGTGTGAGGCAACATGGGCAAGCATTCATTTTGCGTTTGATTTTTAATTGATTTTTGGTCATTACGCATTCAGAAACCTTTTAATGTTATCAACTTTTTTGGGACTCCATATGCAGTCATGACCCACAGTTTAAGAAGTGCTGCAAGTTTAGTATTCTTTCCATCTCTCTTCAAACCTTGTATAGCTTCCTCTCCCCCTATGCTCTCAGCTGTGAACCTTCACTTATATATATATATATATATATATATATATAAATATATATATATATATATGTATATATATATACACATACATACATATGTATGTATGTATTTTTATGTTTCTTTTATTTAAAGAAAAATTAAGAGGCAATCGGGGTTTAGTGATTTGCTCAGGGTCACACAGCTAGCAAGTGCTGAAGGCAGATTTGAACTCAGATCTTCCTAACTACAGGACCATTGCTCTATTTACTGTGCTACCTAGTTACCCCTCCTTCCCTTATATTTCAATCAAAAAAATGAGATCATATACATAGAGTTCCCTCTTCTCCCCTGTTCCTCATCTCACATCACTCAGATTCCTTCTCTGACTATCTCCTCTTTCATTCGGGTCTCCCATGAAGAGGTGGCTCATCTTGCCAAAAACACCCCTTTACATGTACAAGTGATCCCATTCTATTCCACCTTCTCCAGAAGGTTGCCCACTCTCTCATCCCTATTCTCTTAGCATTTTTCAATCTCTCCTTGTCTGCTGTTTGCTTCTCTACTGTCTACAAATATACTGGTGTCAATTCCCTTGTCAAGAAACCCTCACCTGATGCCTGCCAGACACCATCCTAAATCTGCACACACACACACACACACACACACACACACACACACACACACACACACACACACACACACACACATTCTCTTTTGCAGCTAAACTCCTTAAGGTTTTCTACAAATAAATGTTCCCCCTTCTTTCCTATTACTCTCTCCTTTATTCTTTGCACTTGCTTCTTACCACATCATTCAATCAAGACTGCTTTCTCCAAAATCATTAATGATCTCTTAAAATGGCCAAATCTAATGGATTTTTCTCAATCTTCATCCTTCTTAACCTCTCTGTAGCCTTTAGCAATGATAACCACATTCTTCTCCCTAATGCGCTCTCTCTCTCTCTCTCTCTCTCTCTCTCTCTTTCTCTCTCTCCTTCCCTCACCCTCTACCTGTGTGTGTGTGTGTGAGAAAGAGAGAGAGAGAGATTGCTCTGTTCTAGTTCTCCTCCTACTTGTCTGACCATTACTTCTCTGTTTCCTTTCCTGTTTTGAAGTCCTGCCTAACAAATGTGGCAGTCCCCCTGATCTAATCAGGTTTAAATTATAATTGTATTAATTATAATCTCCATATAGCTGACTCTCAGATCTACCTGTCCAGCCCAAATCTCTCTCCCAGTTTCTGATCTCACATCTCCAACTGCCTATTGGACATCTCAAATTGGATGTCTCCTAGAAATCTTAAGCTCAATGTCTCTAAAGCTGACTCTCAAACCCCCAAACCCTCTCTTCTTCCTAACTGCCCTGTTACTGTTGAGGGTATCACCATCCTCCCAGTCATCCAGGTTCCCCACTTATTTATTTTTGGCTCTTCATTCTCTCTCACACCCCTTCCAAAATCCACTCAGCTGCCATGTCCTGCCAATCCTACTTTCACTGCATTCTCTGGTATGCATTCCTTTCCTTCCTTTGACCCTGCCACCCCCTGGTTCAGGCCCTTCTCACCGTACACTTGGGCAGCTGAAATAGCCTACTGGTTGGTCAGTCAGCCTCACATTTCTCCCAGCTCCAATCTATCCTCCACTCAACTGTCAAATTGGTCTTGCTAAAGTGCAGTTTCAAAGCTGGATAGATTAAGCTCCTTAGGAACTAGAGGCATTCACTCTGGGGGTTTAATACAGAGGGTGCTGGTCCATAAGTAAATAATCAGGGATGAGGACAAGATGGTCTGGGTGAATGGCTGGATGTTATGTACATCATGGTCTGGTCTGGGCCCCCTTAGCGAGAGGGATCCAGGTGTTACCTACCATGACAACTCAGCCCTAGATCAGGAATTGTAAAGCTGAGTCATAGTTAAACTATCATTACAATTGTATCTTTGATTTAGAGGTACCTTTCCTTTCAGGCCAACACATACCTATAATAGTATTTTGCCCACTTACAAAAGCAACATTTAGAACAGTCACTTTAAAAACTAACTTACATTGGAAGCCACCTCATAGATTTTTACAGAAGACCGATGCCCAGGTTTGAAAATAGCGTAGTGTTATTTTAACAGGAGAAGAAAAGAAGGTCTCACTCATCACAAAACCTCAAGATCCATTAAACCACAGAGATGCTTTTAAAATAGATATAGTCTCTCCAAAATTTAGCTTGGAAACAAACAAGCAAGTTACTGGCAATAGTAACAAGTGAACAATTCACATTTAAAGGCTGGAAAGAAACAGGGGGCAACTAAAGTGTGTTTCTGGAGAAGAAGGTAAGCCAGCTAAAACTGTTGTATTGGACCCTACCAAGCTGGCTTCCTGGGATGGCCTTTCAAATCTCAGCTGCACACGGCTACAGGGCTTAGGCCATTACTTCCCAAAGCAGCAGAAGCTGAAGCAATGCAGACTAGATTCAGGTAAGCTGCCCATGACCAGCTGCCCCAGTCTATTCCCTGTGAATTGAATCCAGTATACTAGCAAATATGGCTTTGGATTTATTAACTGATAATCCTTCCTTATCATTAGCATGTGCAGGCACCTGAGGGCACACTCTTAGCTTCCTCCAACATTTTAGCCCTTGGGCTCACAGTCTTCTAATCTGCCCTGTTCATTCCCATCATCCACTGGGATGCCAATCTTTACAGGATCATAGATTCAGGACTGGGCAGGACCTTGGAGAACATATAATTGGATTCCATTTTACACATGAGGAAAGTGAGACCTAAAGATTTTAAGTGACCTGCCAATGGTCACCTAGGTTGTCCTTAGAAAAATAGGTTTTGAAACCAAGTCATGTGACTTCAAATCTAATTCTTTGTCTCCTTTCAACTTTGACTTTTTGTAATGGTCACTTTCCAGGAGGAGGTTATTATTATCATTCTATTCTCCCCTTTCCTGTTGGAATTCTCACTCCTTTCCTCAAGCATCTGGCAAAATTCTCCTACAAGTTCTCTACCTCTGCTGCTCTGAGAAAGTCGTGACATTACCTCAGATTTCTCCTCCTTTCTTGGGATGATGAAGAACTGGTCCAGCACCAGCAGCATCAGGTGTTTTCCTTTGTGTGAATTTCTGGTCTCCGACACAGCTCCTAGAGCTGACTTCATTCCTATAGGACCCAAATAATTCTGGGTATTTTCCATCAACATGCTGCCTTAAAATCAGGTGCTTGCTTCTAGAACAGTTTCCTTCCCACCTGGGAACACCCACTCACGAGTCCTTTTCTGTTCATGTGAAGTTGGAATTTGGAAGATTTTTGGACCGAAGAGGCTTCGGGGTAGAATGAGGCAGGGGGATGAGAGTTAACTTCAAATACTGAAAAACTCTCATGTGAAAGAAAGATCAGACTTGTCGTATTTGGCCATATGGGATAGATCTAGGAGTAAAAACAAGAACAACAACAACAGGTAGCATTTATATAAAGCTTTAAGATTTGCAAAGCATTTTATAAATCCTATCTCATTTTATCCTCACAGCAACCCTACCTATTCTGGAGATAGGTGCTATTATTATTTCCCCATTTTACAGATGAGGAAGCTAAGGCAGACAAAAGTTGAGTGACTGCCAAAGCTACCCACCTGGTAAATATAAGGCTGGATGTGAAGTCAGATCTTCCTTGCTCCAAGTCTTTATATATTTCCAAAGTAAGATCTTCAATTACTATGATACACAGCCTTTCTACAGATAGAGAGTGTAAAAATTTGTTGATCAATGGAATAAATGAATGAATGAACTATTGGCATGTGACCATTGCTTTGTTTCTAGAAAATCAGCTCTACAGCTGAGACTCTTGCTCTAGAATGATTTCCTCATGAGTCAGCCATGTCTGGTCAGCTATACTCCTACCATGCCTTCCAAGGCTCTCTCCTCACAATTTCTTTTTTTTTCATTTTGCTTTTTGGAGGGGGGAGGGCAGGGCAATTGGGGTTAAGTGACTTGCCCAAGGTCACACAGCTAGTAAGTGTTAAGTGTCTGAGGTCAGATTTGAACTCAGGTCCTCTTGACTCCAGGGTCGGTGCTCTACTCACTGCACCACCTAGCCACCCCTCTCCTCACAATTTCTTACCTTCCTCAGCTTTGTTGGCCTCCATTTCTATCCAATGTACTCATGTACACATGTGTGGTTGCCTCTTAGCCCTTACCATTCCATGGCTTACACCATCTCCTAAGGACAGCCTGAAATGCTATTTCTGATCTCAGCTTCCTGCTCCCTTCTCTCTCACACTTCCTCATTCATATACAACTTGCTCTTGGTTCTTACTGTGGCCTTTGGTCCTTTGTCCCCCTTTTATGTTTTCCTCATTTATCTCAGATGACAGTTTATCTGAAAAAGATCTGTTCTCATCCAGCAATATCTGTAGCATTGTGTTCAGTTCTGGGTGCCTTGTTAATTTTTACTAAAGCTCCCAATGAAGGAGTTTTAGTATAAGCACACAGGCTTAATTTCATTAAGCTCTTACTATGTGCCAAGCACTGTGGTAAGTGCTGGGGGTGCAAAACAAACTGAAAAATGACCCCTACCCTCAAGGAGCATACATTGTGAAGGGAGAAGACAAAGGAACAAAAAACATCGGTGGGGAGGATAAAGTTACCGGTGTAAGTCCATGGTACTGAAGCCCAGAAAGTCAAAAGCACAGCTAGGAGGAAATCAAAAGTTGGGCAGCTGGGATCCCACTCCAAAATGGAAGCCCTGGGAGGAACTTGCCAATGGGAGAACAGGGCTAGCATGCCAGATGGATAGTCTAGAGTTATGAGGCCCCATGAGGTTAGGGAGGTTCCAGGGTGAGACTGCAGCGGAGACACAATAGTAAAGTTGGCATCTTCTCTTCAAGTTAAGATCTAAGAGAGTTGCCTTGAGCAATGAGAGGTTAAGTGACTTGTCCATGGTCGCACAGTCAGTATGCTGCAGAACTAGGACTTCAATCCATGACTAACATTGTAACATCTTGTTGTTGCTGTTGAGTCCTTCAGTCATGTCCAACTCTTCATGACCTCATGGACCACAGTACACTAGGCACTGCTATTCTGCACTGTCTCCCTTTATCAGCAAGCACCCTAGCATACCCAGGATGTCTGCTAGCACAGGTTCTAAGATTTGCTTTTCTAAAGGAAAGCAACCCCAAACGGGTTAACAATCTTTAATCAATCAAACATATATCATTTACCTAATTCAAGGGAAAAAGTCAGCACCCTGAACTCCAGAGAATACAGGTACAGGATACAAAACACAAGTTAACAAGCAGAAGTTAAAAGCAGACAAAGAAACAGATCAGCAGACGAGCTTCCAGCCATCGGACCATTACATCTATATCTATTCAGTTACCAGAGAGGGAAGCACCAACATTTGGATTTTTCAAAGCTGGGGGGCTCAACGGCTTCCCAGAGTCTCATCTGGCCAAATCACATGACTCTTCTCAAAGTGAGCCCCAAAGCAAAACCTCACATCAGGGCGTATATATAGCCTTCTCCTGGGTCAAAGAATGTTACAGTCCTCTTGACCCACTGCCCAATCACAAAGTAATAAGGCATGTGGGCATTCCTGAAGAACAAGCCTCTGGCCACAGGCTCCATGTGACCACATTCAGCCTATCAGGGGACAGAGTATACTTTCAAATCTGGGAAGGTTCTCAGAGTCACTTTAAGCCACTTTAGCAAAGGGCCTAGAGGCAGGGAAGATCTTCAGATTCCCATAACACTCCCACAGTCTATTCACTACCCCATCCTAAACTTGCCACATTTTAGGAAGGATATTGGTCAGCTAAAGTGCATGTTAAGGAGTCTGATGGAATTCAACCAGAAGGTTATTGTAAGAGCCCAGGAAGATGATCAAGGAGAAGGAAGAAAAGAAGGAGAAAGAAAAAAAGGAGGAAGAAGGATACTAGAAGGAGGAAGATAAAGGATGGGATGGATTGTGACAGGAAAAAGGACAAGGGAGAACAAGGAGACAAACTACTATTGCTCACATACTTCAAGGGTGTCAATATTTGCTTTCTCTCATTTCAGTCTCTCAGCAGCCCTGCAAGGTCAGTGACAAGAAGGACAGGGGAGTTGGAATGGAAAGGAGGGAAGAAATTTGAGAAATGCTGGGGAGCTGGAATTCAATGTCTCAAACGTTTAAGTACCAAAAATGAGGAAGGTTTTGCGTTATCCACCAGGGATGCACAGACTTTGTTTGTTTTAAAAATTTATTTATTTTTAGTTTACAACATTCACGTTTATGAAACTGGGAGTTCTCGTTTTCCCCCTCCCCTTTCCTCTCCCCAAGGTGGCAGGCAATCTAACATAGACTATACACGTTGTGTGTTTGTTTTAAGTGTGTGGGGAAAACACTGTGCTTGCCCACAAGGGGCTTTTAGTAATGACTTACAGTACTTATCAAGGGCACCTAGGTGGTGCAATAAATAGAGTGTTAGACCTGAAGTCAGGAATACTTGAATTCAAATATAATCCCAGATACTTACTAGCTATGTCTGGAGAACTTACTAAATCACTTAACCTCTGCCTCAGTTTCCCCAATTTTGAAAATGAAGATAATAGCCTCACCAACCTCACAGGTTTGCTGTGAGGATCAAATAATGTATTTCTAAAGTCCTTAACCAGGTATACAATAGGAGGCAAATAAATGCTTACCCTTCCCCTCCTTTGCGTTTCCAGAAAGCCTAATGGTTTTCAAGGTACTGTTCTGACATCAGTCCTTTGAGGCAGCCAGTGTAAATGTGGTCATTGTCAATTTTAGTTCAGAGTCAGCAGAAAGAATTAAATGACTTCCCCATAATTACACAATGTCAGAGCTAGACCTTAAATGCAAGCATCCTAAACACCAAGACCTGGTCTCTTTACATGATATGATACTGCCTCCTTTTATGTGGGAAAGGAAAAGGGTATGCCACAAACAACTCAAATACAAGATAGCATCTAAGCGTTTAGGAGAGGTGGAACAGAGAGGTATGAGGAATTCCAAGAGATCCCATCTAGATCAGGGAAGAAGAAGTCACATCTCTTTAGAATTTAGGAGTTTTCAAAGTACTTTCCTCTCAACAACTCTATGAGGCCAATAAAGCAAAAAGTAGTATCTCCATTTCACAGATAAGAAAATAGAGTGAAGAATGGGGGTGGGGGGGGCAAATAGGAAGGAGGGACATGTAATCAGTCTCTCACAATGTGCCCACTGTGGAGAGGTTCTGTGTAATTACACATGTTCAGCCTGTATCTGATGGCTTGTTCTTCCAGTGGGGGTGGCTGATGAGGGAAGAAGAGAAAGATCTAGAAT
>CM053580.1:29486170-29559492 GCA_028627135.1 Pseudochirops cupreus
GGGGAAAGATGGGGAGAAAATTTGTAACTCAAAATCTCATGGAAATGAATGATGTAAACTAAAATAAATAAAATAAAATATGAAAAAAAAAGAAAAGAAATAAAGAAAATAGAGTGAAAAGAGATTATCTGATTTCCCAGGTACTCAGTTTGTAAGTGATAGAGACAGGGATTTGGGAAGATTTTATGGGGTAGGTGGAACCAGATCTGAGCTCTGAAGGAGGAGAAGGATTTCACAAGATCAGAGATAGCAGATATAGACTTGGATGAGGACTTCATAAGTAACTGATTCCAATGCTCTTTTGTTACAGACAAATCCAATGATGCCCACAAAGCAAAAGTGATCAACTACAGACACACAGTGTGACAATACACATTTGGATTTGAGTCCAGATTTTCTAACTGCAAGTCTAGTCCACTTTCTAGGACACCAAATCATAGAAGTGTAGAGTGACTCCCTCTCTGTCTGGATAATTGGCTTCTGTGAATTCAACGTAAGATCAAATCAGCTTTCAAAGCAGTATATCATGTTGCTGACATTTGTGGAGAATGCATATGACAGAGACCAACAAGTCTTCTGCTACTTGTAGCAAACAAATTTTTCTTTTCTCTAATATTCCAAACTGTACTTATAAAGCTCTATGAAGTCAGTTAAAACAAGACCTGGAGCTCACTGTGACTCAGATCATGAGCTTCATACTGCAAAATTTAGGTTTAAACTGAAGAAAGTTGGGAAAACCATCAGACTATGTAGGTATATCATACATATATTATATATAAATAACATCCTTTATGAATGTAAAATGGAGGTAATGAATAAATTTAAGGGATTAGATCTGGTAGATATAATGCCTGAAGAACTACAGATAGAGGTTCACAGTATTATACAGGAGGCAGCAACAAAAAACATTCCAATAAAAAAGAAGAGCAAGAAAGCAAATGACTGTCTGATGAGGCTTTCCAAATAGCTGAAGAAAGAAAAGCAAAAGGTAAAGGATAAAGGGAAATATATACCCAACTGAATGCAAAATTCCAGAGAATAGCAAGGAGAGATAAGAAAGTTTTCTTAAATAAGCAATGCAAAGAAACAGAAGAAAACAATAAATTGGGAATAACTAGAGATCTCCTCAAGAAAATTTGGAAATATCAAGGGAAAATTTCATGCAAGAATAGACATGACAAAAGACCAAAAAAAGGATTTAACAAAAGCAGAAGAGATTTTGAAGTGGCAAGAATACACAAAAGAACCATCCAAGATCTTAACATCACCAATAACCATGATGGTATGGCTACTGGTCTAGAGCTCAACTTCCTGGAGAATGAAGTCGAGTAGGTCTTAGGAAGTATTGCTAATAATAAAGCTAGATGGAGTGAAAGAATTCCAGCTGAGCTATTTAGAATTTTAAAAGATGACACTATACTCAATATGCCAGCAAATTTGGAAAACTCAGGAGTGGCTGTAGGATTGGAAAAGATTGGTTTATGTCCCAATCCTAAAGAAGGACAGTGTCAACGAAAGTTCAAATTGCCAAACAACTGTGCTCATTTTATACATCTTTTTTTTTTCATTTTATACATAAGGTTATGCTTAAGATTCTGCAAGCTAGGCTTCAGCAGACTGTGAACCAAGAATTACCAGAGGAGCAGCCTGGTTTTAAAAGAGGCAGAGGAACTAGAGACCAAATTGTCAACATTCGCTGGATTATGGAGAAAGCAAGGGAGTTCCAGAAAAAAAAATGCTTCTGCTTTATTGATTACACTAAAAGCTTTGACTGTGTGGATCACAATAAAATGTGGCAAGTCCTCAAAGAAATGGGAGTGCCAGATCATCTTACTTGTTTCCTGAGGAATATATATGTGGACCAAGAAGCAACAGTTAGTACAGAACATGTAACAATTGATTGGTTTAAGATTGGGGAAAAAAAGTACAAGGCTGTGTATATTGTCACCTTATTTATTTAACTTAAATAGAAAGTACATCATATGAAATGCCAGATTGTATGAAACAGAAGATGGAGTTAAGGTTGCTGGGAGAAATATCAACAATCTGAGATATGCAGGATACACCACTCTTATAGCAGAAAGCAAAGAGTAATTCAGAAGCCTCTTTATGAGGGTGAAAGAGAAGAGTGTAAAAGTTGGCTTGAAGGTTAACATAAAAAAACTAAGATCTTGACAACTGGTCTCATCATTTCCTGACAAATACAGGGAGAAGAAATGCCGCCAGTGTCAGATTTTATATTCTTGGGCTCAAAGTCCACTGATGATGGTAACTGCAGTCATGAAATTAAAAGATGTTTGCCCCTTAGAAGGAAAGCTATGGGAAATCTGGATGGCATATGTATGAAAAAGCAGAGGCATAGCCTTGCCAATAAAGATCCATATATTCAAATCTATGGTTTCTCCATTAGCAATATACAGCTATGAGAATTGGATTGTACGGAAAACTGAGTGCTGCAGAATTGACAATTTCAATGTGAGGTGCTAGAGAAGATTTTTGAGAGTCTCTTGGGCAGCAAGGAGATCATATTAGTCAATACTTAAAGAAATCAATTCAAGCTATTCACAGGAAGGTAAAATACTGAAGGTAAAGTTTAAATAATCTTTGGCCACATAGGTAGGACTCATTGGAAAAGATCCTGACCTTGGGAAAGACTGAAGGCCAAAAGAAAAGGCGACAGCAGAAGATGAGATAGATAGATGGTATCATGGAAACCATGACCATTAACTTGGACAGACTTCAAGAGATGGTGGAGGACAGATGGGCCAGGTGTGTTAAGGTAAGGAAGAGTCAGATACGACTGAACAACAAAAAGGTAGAAGATTCTTCCTTCTATCCTTTCTGGAAAATTGGGACGATTGTCAGTCTTAAATCTTTTTTGCTTTTCCCCATAATTCTTCCAAGTCAGCAAGCAGTGGCTCTGCAATCAAAGCTATGGGTTCTTTTAGAAGACTAGAATAAAATTCACTGAGGTCTGGTGACTTGAACTCTTTTGAAGGCAACTGGCTAATCTCTCAGCATCTCTTCCTTCATCTTGGATTTCAGTTTCCTGACAGCGACTTTGATTTCTTCTTTTACTTTCTCATCTGGAGCTTTTTCTTGCTAGGAAACAACAGAAGCAAAATTGAATTTAAGTTGTTCAGCCTTCTTGCCATTGTCTGTTATTACTGTCCAATCCACAGTGAGTTGCAATTCTGTTCCTTCTCATTTCATTTTACTCCCACACTACCTCTGAACAATTTCTTTCTTGGATCCCTGGGATCTAATTAAACCAAAGGTATACAAATAATGGCAACAGCTTCTTGGAAATCAGGACTCAAGACTGAATCTTATGAGTCCAGGCCTATTGACTTTTCCATTATGCAACACTACTCCTCAATATACTCAGTTAGCTTACATGATCCGTAATATTCATCACACAAATCCCTTGAGCCATTTCTTATCATCAACAGAGCACTGTATTCTTCTTTTGCAGTAGACACCAAGTCATATCAGAAAGAGTTGGTTAGTTATCCAATACATAATTACAAGTACTGGTGTGGACAAACTTGGACAGAATTTTATGTAAAGTCAGTGTATAATTAGAACTTGAAATCAATACACAGTTTACAGAATTTTTCTGGCTCACTCAGTCTATTGACTCACAAGATGGAGGGAAATGCTCAATTCTTTCTTCCTCTCTAATCTATAAATATTTGGGGGGATCAACAGATTATCACAGTGGGTCCAAACATATACAGCATTGAAGTATTATTTTGAAAAGAAATTAAAAACAACCATAATGAGTAAAAAAAAGAAATATGGTGATAAAAAATACCAAATAGATTTATATACAATGGTAAGGGAGAGAAGATGGAAAGGAAAACAGAATGCGATTGTCAATTTCTGGAGTACTTAAACATTCTATCTTACATGCAACTCTTCTCTGATATTTTAAACTTTATCCTTTTATGAAATGAAATTGCTATCTCTCAGACACATAGGGAGAAAGCACTTTGTGCCACTTAGAAAAAGGGAACTACGTAAATCCCAGGCATCGACAGCAGTGGTATTGACTAAGGAGACTTACATTCAGATAAAAATAATGGAGAACACTGCCTGAAAAAAGACAGAATACTCCTATTTATAGGATCCTCAGCTACTTACATAGGATATTGTGAGAGATGCACTTGTGAATACTTGGTGCAAAGATGGAAAGTTTTAATCAAGTAAGCTACATTTGAAGCATCGTTATTTACCTGTATGAACTGCTTCCCTCATCCAATGGGATAACAAGAGTAGTAACAATAGTAATAATGAGAATGGTGATAGTAATAATACTAGTTTAAAAACTAACAATAGTAACAACAACAATGTTGACATTTAACAATAATGAGGATGACAAGCACTGCCTAGTTCTGACCAAGTCACCTGAGCTTTCAGCGCTCCTGGGCATTTTTAAAGCTATAAATTGCAGGGAAGGTGCTCATCACAATTGAGAGGATTTCCTCATATGGCCCTCCTCACACCAATGAAGTCACAGGTCCAAGGGGGGAAAATGAACATTTATCTAGTTGTTTGGTTTTTTTTTAAGTTTGAAAAGTAGTCAGGCATGGTGGTACATTCCTATAATCTTGGCCATTGGTGAGGCTGATACTAGTAGATAATTTGAGCTCAGGAGTTCTTAGCTATAGTAAGGCTAAAACTGACTGGGTGTCCATACCAAGTCAGGCATATCCTAAAAATGAGTTGGGGTTCCAGGCTTCTTAAAAAGGCCTGAACCATCCTAGATCAGAATTGGAGCAGGTCATATTTTCCCTGCCAATCAGTGGTGGGATCAGGCCTGTGAATGGCCACTACAGCCTGGGAGGGATGGGGAGACTTAGACTCAAAACAAAACAAAAATATCAAAATGTTTACACACACACACACACACACACACACACACACACACCTTTCATTTAAAGCTTGCAACATTCCAGTGAGATAAGATAATTAGTTACATTTTACAGATGAGGAAACTGAGACACAGAGTCATATAGGAAGTGTTAGACACAGGAACTGAACCCTCTTTCTCTGATTCCAAACCCAGTGTTTTCTCACCAATAACACACACTTCTGTGGCTTGAAAATCATCCAACTCAAGACTGGACAACTTTCATTTGATACTTGAGTGATTGAATCTTGCCCACTGCCAGCCCAGTGACTAAGAACCAGTGACTTTCTCCGTTGTGAGACTGTCCTCTCTTGCCTTTTCTCCATTGTGACTATGTAGTTAGCATGGATGTTTGCTGTGCCTAGAATGAGTGAAATGTACCAAAACAGACAGGTGATTTAATAAACTACTGGTTTGGAATGCTTGGAATGGCCTTGAAGAAGGTTCTTCTTAGGTTAAAGCTCCATCTAAACAGAAGCCAACCAAAGCTGAGAATTTATAGTAAAAAAATAATGGAACATAGTTTCAATTAGCCTGACAATTCACTGCCAGACTGAGGTGTACTGTAATTTTCAACTATAGCATATGTGATGCTTTCAGTATAGAAAGTATAGATGACTTTCAAAAACACCAAAAACTTCCTGGGAAACATTATACTGTCTCTTTATAACAAAGACTGCCTTTTCTAGATTTTTTAAACCATTCTAGAAGTGGGCTTAGAAACATAGAACTGAAAATGTAGTTCACCTCTGAGTGGAGAGTTAACTGAGCAAAACGTGAATTGTTATTTTTATATATACATTAATTACAAGCTCCTCCATTAGATTGTAAACTCCTTGAGGGTAGGGACTATATTTTCCCACTTTTAATATTTTCCATGATTCATATAATGGTCAACACATAGTAGGTGTTTAATAAATGTTTATTTATTAATTGATTACATGTATTTGCATAATAGTGTAAGATTGCAATTACCTTCACAGAAGCATGAATTCATTCCATTCTTTCAGGGATTCACAATCTATCTGGAGTTAAGTTTGCATGATTTGATAAAATATCTTCCCATCCCTTCTACTCTGCCCAAATACTTTCAATCTTTATTTTAAAAGGGGTGGGAAGGGGCGGTTAGGTGGTGCAGGGAATAGAGCACTGGCCTTGGAGTCAGGAGGACCTAAGTTCAAATCCTGCCTCAGACATTTAACACAAAAAACTAGCCATGTGATCTTGGGCAAGTCATTTAACCCCAACTGCCCTCCAAAAAGCAAAAAAAAAAAAAAGGGCTGGGAAAGCAACTAGGTGGTGCAGTGAATAGAGCACTGGCCCTGGAGTGAGGAAGACCTGAGTTCAAATCCAGTCTCAGACACTTAACACATTTACTAGCTGTGTGACCTTGGACAAGTCTCTTAACCCCAATTGCCTTGCCTTCCCCCCCCCCCCCCAAAATGAAGGTTACTTTTGAGAGGCAGCTTAGCATGGTAGATACATACAGCATGAGACTTGGAGTCAGGAAGATGAGTTAGAATCTCACCTCCAACATTAGCTATGTGAACGTGCGCAAATTACTTAGACTTTCCCAGTCTTGGTTTCTTCCTCTGTATGATGGAGGTCACAATAGCACCGACCTCACAGGGCTTTTGTGAAGAGCAAATGAGATAATACATGTAAAAGGATCTGCAAACCTTAAAGCTCTGTGTAAATATTAGATACTATTTGAAATCACTTTTATTTGAGAATTTTTAAAAAATGTGTTTTTCCATTATAGTCATTTCTGGGTATGCTCACTCCTGAATCATTGCTTGTAACAACAACAGCAACCACAGTTAACCAAACCAATCTGCCCAGTGACTGTCTGACAGTGTCTAAAACATCCTGCACTTGTCAAACCCTATGTTTCTATTAAGCCAAAGGAGGTGTTTTAAAAATATCTGTCCAACATTGATCCTTTTGAAATACTATTTGACATAACATAGACTTCTGATATAGGGGAGAAAGTACAAATAGAATATCTGATGAAGTAATTACGATGTAAACTTGCAAAGCCTGTGGGAGTCAAAACCTTAAATTGCTGTAGGGACCATCTATTCAGTTTCTTTCCTTTTAAAAAAGAAAGTCTGTTCTCTGAAGGAATGAATCAATCCATCCTTTTCACTTAGCTAGATTATGCTAAGTGTCATGGAGCTATTCCTTAGATCTTGTCTTCCAAAATACTGTAAACAGGCTTGACATTTGACATAGGTGTGAATGTATTGTTGAAAAATAACAGCTCCTAAAAGTCTAGTCCTTTATGGCTGTGTCCCTATTCAAGCTGAGTCAGTCATCTTGGAACAGAATGTCCTCACCTCCCACAAACATGCCTAATACACTTCAGCTGTGCTGCTATCTTTCTTTGCCTAGGCAGTTATAACAGTCCCTCTTCTCATCCTCTGCCTTAGCAACAGGTGAAGCAACAGGTGATCTTGTAAAAGAAGGAATTTGAACCGTGCCATGAAAAATCTTTCTGAATGAAGCAAGGCAGAACACTGGAATGGCTCCTTTGAAATGGATGTAGAGGAAAAAGCAGAAGGTCTACTTTGAACTCTGACATTTGCCAACTTTGTGATGTTGAGTCAGTCATTTCACTTGTTAGTTTCAATTTCCTCATCTGAAAAATTAAGGGATTAGTGTAGATGACTTCTAGGTTTATTTCTACCTTTAAATATATGGCCTGCCATCCAATAAATTAATTTATTTCATTTGATAGCAGTGCTGTGATAGAATGAGAAACAGCCTGGAGTTTGAGAAGTTAAAATGGTACAATAAAAAGAACATCAAATTTAAAATCAGAGGGCATGAGTTCAAACCCCAGCTTTGCCACTGAATACTAGCATGACCTTGGATAAGTCCTGTAATCTCTCTGGGCCTCAGTTTCCTGATCTGTAAGTTAAGCAGGTTGTAAAAGGCGATTCTTTTTCAGTACTAAATCTATGATTCTATGTCCTATAGGACACCTTCAATTCTACCATATACCAGTTGTGTGACTTGAGGCAAGTTTGGTCATTTCTCTGCATTTGTTTCCTCATTCGTAAAATTAGGGAAATGGGCTACATTACATGGCCTTGAATATGACCTTAAACCCAAGAAATTGATTTTTTTTCATTTATTTATTTTCTTTTTTAAATTATGGAATAAAACCATCATTTCCATAACATATAATAAAAGAATAGATAATTGCACATGAAACCACAAATCTATGTACCACTTTTCCCTTCCGTCCTCCTGCTTCAGAGATGGCTACCATCAGACACAAAATAGGGGGTGGGGGTGTGTGTGCATGTGTATGTATGTAAAATTATTATACCCACACTTCTATTTATCAAGTCTTTCTCTGGATGCAGATGGTACCTTTCTTCATATGTCCTTTATACTGAATTTTGGTATTTACAATTGTCAAAATGAGTTATTTGTTCAAGGTTATTCTCAAAACATTTTAGTTGTTACCGTATACAATATTCTTACGGTTCTGCTCATTTCACTCTTTATATTTCATGCAAATCTTTCCATGTTATTCTAAGATCATTGAACTCATCATTTCTTATATCTTCTCCACAACTGATTAAGTGATTTTCCCAATTGATGGGCATCCCTTCAATTTCCAGTTTCTTGCCACCACAAAGAGAGCTGTGATAAATGAGTCATCTGTAACATAGGGGAAAGACTGAATTTGTAGTCAGAAGACCTGAGAGGAAAGTGTCACTCTGACTAATTGTATGTCCTTGGACAAGTCCCTTCCCCAAACCTGTGCTGTGGTTTCCTTTTCTGTAAAATGGAGGTCATGGTTAATGGCTGTTCTTCTGGGGTTGTTGGCAGAGTAAAACGTAATAATGCATCTGAAGTGCTTTGTAAATGGTAAAGCTATTAATAGTGGGTGTAAACTATAGCATTAAACACTATAGGATACATTTTGTTATGTGAAGGGAATTGTGCACAGCTATAAAGTTGATGTAGTTTAATCATTATGGTGTATTCAATCTAGTCCACACGTTGAATAGCTCATTCCTGCTGTCTTAGCTTTTAGCCATTAGCATTAATTAATGATATATTTAAGAACTTCTAGGCAAAGAATCATCTTTCACAACCCATAGTCTGACATTTGATGGAAGTTGAATTTGCACATTTTAATTCAACATGTATTTGTTTATTAGCCCCTCCTCCAATGCCCCCCAACCACAAACCACTGTGCTAGGAGCTAAGGGAGATGGAAATGTGGGGAACAGAGTATTGTTCTGCTCTAGGAGCTTCAACAGCTCCCTCTTGCCTCTGGCCTCCTCACTCCCTCATTGTGTGCAAGCTTCTGTATGTGCTCTCTTAGCAAACACATCTCCCTTCAAAACTCAATTTAAACACTAGTTTCTACATAAGGATTTTCCAGATTCTCTCATCTTCATCTATGTGTGTGTACATATATATGTATACACATGCATGTGGCAATTATTTTTATATATACATATATAAGTGTTTGTATATGTGTGTGTGTATACTTATATTTGTCCTGGTTTCATTAGGTAGAACGCAAGTTCTTTGTGGGAAGAGGCCATTTTTGTCTTTGTATATTCATCATCTAACTTACTTCCAGCGACACAGCAAGTGCCTCATAAATTATTGAGTGAGTGGGATAATACACACACATGAATACATACATATGTGCATACACACATACACATGCATATGTACATGTGTGTACATGCACATACGTGTGTATTCTTTGGTCATTTAGCCACCTTTACAATCGAGTTATGACTTATTTTTCCAGATTTAGTTCCTGCTACTCCCCTTTATACAATCTACCTTCTTACAAAACTATCTTACCTACTGTTTCTCATGTATGACATCCTACCTTTCTTACCTTTGTCTCTTTAACTCCATTGCTCCACCCAAAGGACGGCTCAAGAACCTACTTGTTCTTCTGATTCCTCCCTTTATCACTTTGTATACATTTTGTATTTGTTTGTCTGTTTTTGTGTTTTCTTCCAAATGGAATGCAAGAAACTTGAGAGCACTTTGTTGAATTGAGTTGGAAGATAATTTGAACTCTAGAGATTCAATGGAAAAGTCAGTTGACCTGGCCCCAAAGCTTGTTTTAAGGACAACACCAGATCAAATGACATGAGGTTGTCCTCATCAGACAAAAATAATTTTGACTTCTCCAAGTGTTCCCTCACGCAGATCTTAGGGGCTATAATAGCTCTTGAGCTGAACGAAGGGTTAAAGAGTTCACAGAAAAAAGGCTTGGTTTCTTGAGGCAGTCTTATGTCTTCTGTTAGTTGTTTCAAGTTAAGTGTTTTCCACATTAGGAGGCTCTATTTCTTCACCTCAGTATTTGAACTATGTCCATTTGCCTTTGCTTGGAAAAAAAAGATGGCTCTTCCTTATGTAGTGATGTCCTAAATTCAATCTTCTAGAGCAGTACTGGCTCTGTTTCCTCCTCAGGATCCTAAGGGTTCCTTAGAAGGTTGGGGAATATATCTTCTCTCGTATTATTGGGTCAAGCTGCCACTATAGAATATGTTCCCTATAGTGTTGACTGTCACTAATTAGCATCCCCATCCCACTTAATATCAGCTAGGTTTTAATTTACTTAAAAGATATGGAAAACAGATATAAAATAGGTATATTTATATAGATATATCTATATAAATACATACAATAGATAAAACAGATATATCCCACTCCCTACTTACAGTCTCTGCCCTTAATTTAATCCCTAGGAAGAGAGGGTTTAGACTCTACATGGCATTTACCTCCTCTGAATTCACTTCCAAATGTGTAAAGGATGCTGCATGTTTGAGTTTATATCCTTGATACTGAGAGAGTGGACCAGGCAAGTCACTGAGAACTGGCTTCATTTTTTAGCTTGTGGCTTTTGGCATATCTCAGCATGGACTCTGGATTCTGGACATCTGGTGGCTGGTTCTCCTGACCTTTAAAAGATCCCAAGATCACAGCCATCTTCAGTTCATCTAAAAGCACAAACAACTGCAGGGCCACGCACTTAGAAACCAGATTGTGAGGCCCATAGCAGGCAGAAAAAGGTCTGAGGGTCTTTCTTGCCACTGAAGTCTTAGTCCTTGACTCCTCTTTTGAACTGACTATTGTCTTTCAATGCTTCAGAGCCCCAGCTCTGTAGTTGATCAACAATTTGACTCCTTACTTTATGGTGGGCACTGGAACCAATTACAAAACAGCTGGACATGTTTGAAATTGGAGGCCATGGAAATTCAATTATTATCATGATTTTCTGAAAGCAGTCTTCAATCCTCTTCCACATAAAGGATTGCAACACAGTTGTATTTCCCTGCTTATGGAGATACAATAGCAAATTCCATAGAGAATGTGAGAGAAATTAGAAGGAAAACATAGAATAAAGCCTGGATTCAATGGCTCATGGATGTAAACCTCTACTCCTGTTTCTTCAATGGCCTACTGGCCATTTCCACTTAGTTCTTCTAGTAGATATATTTTTTAAAGTCAACATGTCCAAAAAGGATCTCACATTTCCATCAAACTTGTTCCTTCTCCTATTTTTCTACTATTCTTTCATATTTCTACCATTCTTCCATATTCACATCAATCTTAAACTTGCTCAAGTTTGCAACCTAGGAAGGCATGCTCAATTCTCCATCCTTAATTATCTCCCACATTTCAACAGTTGACAAGCATTGCCCATTCCCTCACATCTATCCCGTTCTCCCTACTTACAGTCTCTGCCCTAATTTTGGTCTGTATCACTTCTTACTTAAAAGGAAGCTAAGGATTTCAAGAGATGGGAAGGACAGACATTCCAGCACAGCATGTACAAGGGCTCAGAAGGGGAGAATTTAATGTTGTGTATGAGGACCTACTTTTCCAGTTTATTTAATATCATCTCCTATGCCAAATCAGACTGCTGACTGCAAGCTGTACAATGACCTTCCATATCTTTTGTCCATTCTTCTTGTTACAGACTGTTCTCTACTCCCAAAATATTTTCTTCCTCTTCTTAGAATGCCCAGCTTTGCCAAAACACACCTTAAGTGCCACTTCCTACCAGAGCTATTTCATGTTTTCCCTAGAGATAGTTCATTCTCTCTCTCTCTCTCTCTCCCCCCTCTTTTCTTCTTTTGTCCTTCCTGTCTCTCTTCCTACCTTCTCTCTCATATATCCTGCACCCCCCAGAAAATGCAAACTTCTTCCAATCAGGAGCCATTTTCTTTTTTGCCAAGGCATATGATAGGTGCTGAATCAATACCAGTTAAATTGAACAGAAAGACACAAAGCACACTAAATATCCTATAGTCCAAATTGTTATTATTATTTTTTTACAAATGAGAAATTTGCTGAAAAAAGGTAAAGGTGAAATCGAAGGTCACAGAATCAATCCAGCAATTATGCATTGTGCAAAATGAGGAGGATAAAAAGTAAAAGCAATAATAGTCTTGGCCTTCAGAGGATTCTTTCTTTCTCTCTCTTTCCTTCCTTCCTACCTTCCTTCCTTCTTCCTTCCTTCCTTCCTTCCTTCCTTCTTCCTTCCTTCCTTCCTTCCTTCCTTTCTTTCTTCCTTTCCTTCTTTCTTGTTCTGCTTCAGACAAAAAGTATTTAGTAAAAAAGACCAGAGCTGGTGGCATCATCCAGTTTCCTGGACTCATCTGTCTTTGCTTCCTTGTTGTTTTGCTTGGCAGACGTACTAGCAGCACCTGGGGCAAGTCAAAAAATGTCTACATTCTAGGTGAGATTTCTATTGCTTTTACTGGATTAGACAACTGCAAATAAGCCAGATTCTTAGAGTCCAAGATTTACATATTAATATAATTAATTACTATTTAAATAAGTACATTCATTTTAACCCTTGGACTCTTTTGGGTAAGGGCAGAGTAGATGCAGGTAAGGGCAAGAGGGAAAAAGTTTTTTTTGTTTGTTTTTTAAATTTTGTTAGTGCTAGTAGCTGATAGGCCTCCAAGGGGTGGCGAACCTACCTGCTCAAGGCCAGGTGTGGCCTTCTAGGTTAAGTGTGGCCCTTTGACTGAATCCAAACTTCACAAAATAAATCATTTGTATCAGTGAGTTAGGGAGATGTCTACCGTAAGTATTGAAGATTTCCCAGTGGAATGGGTGGATGAGAATGAATTTTTTTCATGACCAAGAAAGCAACTGAAACAGCTTATTTTCCCTTTTATTTTATTATTTCTTTTTTGGAAATTTCTGCCCCATCTCTGCCAGTTTACCTTCCTTCTCACTGAAATTTTCAATTGGAAATTCCTCTCTGCCAAAAGGTTTTCGGATAAAGATACCCCCTTGGTGGGGCTTTGATATAATGATAACCAACAAAAACAGAAGGAGGCACCATAATGATTAGGGAAACAAAAGAAAACAAGGAAAGGAAAGAAACTGGAGAGAAATGTTGATCTCTGTTGGAATCTTAAGTCCCAAGCTCCCAGGAGGGGGTGGGAGCTCAGATATTAAGTAACCACTTTGGCTCAGACTTTTCTGTAGACTGCGCACGTCTACGTTAGGGCCGCTTTTCCCTAAAACTGAGTGGAGAAAGGAACATCACTCCACCATTCCAAGGCACCAGAATTTAGCCATCTGGCATCCCTTCCAGGAATCCAGCCCACTCATTTTTTAAAGAGTTTGATGACTCAGCCCCTCAAGATGTAGCTCCAGGAAGACTGTCCTTCTGGCAGATGGAGCCCCTTCTCATTCATTGGAATGGGGGCCCTGCCCACTTCTGATTTCATTTGGGGTCTTTGCGTGTACGTTGTTGTAAAGATGAACAGACGCGTCCTTTTGCCTAGGGGGGCTCTTTCCTAATGCTGCTGTCTATCCCCAAGCGCGCCAAGGGTCTTGGCGGAGGCTAGTAGTCCACGGGGGCTCCGGGCACTTTCCGCGAGTGACTTCAGCGAAGCTCGCTCCCATCCCCCTTCCCGCGCCCCACCCCCACTCCGCTCCGTGCAGGAGACTAGCTCTCCGCCTCCTGACTTAGGGTACCCTGCCCCACCTCCTGCCCCTCCTGGCGCTGCCCCCCCCTCCCACTCCCGCCTCCGGCTAAGATGCCTCTCGTTTTGACTCAGCTGAACTCCCTCTCCCCAGCCAAGCGGCCTGAGGAGCTAGCTCGCTCTCTCACTCTGCTAAGAGGCCCGCCGGCAGTTCAGGGGAGAGGGCTCGCTCCTCGCTCTCTCTCTCCACTCTCTCCCTCTCCATCACTCCCTCTCTCCCTCTCTCCCTTTCTCCCCCTCTCCCCCTCTCCGCTTTACGGCTGCTGAAAACCCCATGCAGAGCTCAGCAGCCGTACCGCAGACAAGCCCGCTCCTGCCAAGGTAATGGGAGTTCTCTCTGTATTTTCAAAGTTTTGCAGAAGCCCGGGCTGGGCGCGCGCCGGGGGGCGGCGAGCAGAGAGCAGAGCAGACGCGGCCGGCGAGGCTGGCGCGGCTGGCTCTGCTGTTCCTGGTGCTGCTGCTGGTGATCTAGGCTCCTGCTCCGCTGGGGCTGCTCGCGCCCCGCGCCTAGCTCCCTGCTCCCCGCTCCCCGCTAGGCTCGGGCGGCCGGCCGTCCCTATCCTGGATGCTCCCTCCGCCCCCGGGCGGCCCTGGGCACGTCCAGGCTCCCAGACCGGACTGGCGGGGGGCACGGGAGAGAGGCTAGTCTGAGCCGGCCCGCGGTCCAAGCCTGAATCTAGGATGAGCCTGCGGGGTTCCCTGGGGGGCAAGGGGCGTGGGGACCTCCGGGCTTTGAAATGGGTGCATCATCGCTAGCTGCTCCTACCTCGCCAGTTCGGGGTGTGTTTCCTGGAGGGGGGGAAATAATAAAACCACAATACACTTTTGCACAAAGCCGCTCCCCACACCGCAACACCCTCCCCACTTTCACCTCCCCCACGCCCTCCCTTCGGAAGACAAAGCGTATTATATAAGACCGGATCAGAGCAGCTGGTGCCTTGGTCCGCCACTCTTGACACATGTTTACTGAAGCAGTCCCCAGCCAGGGGAGGGGATGCCTGACATTTGCACCAGAGAGGCGGGAGGGGACGACTGGGGGGAGGGGGCGCGTTGAAGGTCGAGGCGGGCGGTCAGCCCTGACACATTCTTCAGCGGAGATGGATCTGCCTGGAGGGCTAACGCTTCCTCCCTAGCTGCATTTCCCCTTGCTCTGGATGGGGCTAAGTGGGGAAAAGACTATTTTAATTTCACCAAACGTCTTTGAAACAGGTCCAAGCCGCTGAGTTATGTACTCTGCAAAAGTCTCTACTCTGAAGCGTTTATATTCCCCTGGGTTAAGATAAACAGACACACCAGGAAATAGAAAGAATACACAAAAACATTTCTGTGCGCTATACGAGGGATACAAAGTAATTTCAAGAGGCAGCAACGCCCTAGGGATTAAGGAAAGTCTCCCATTAGGAATTCAGCGGCTTTAATGGCAGTTCAGGATGCTAAGAGTTGGAGGTGAGGGAGGAAGTGAATTTTAGAGCTAGGAATACTAAGGGTTGGAGATGAAGAGGAAATGAATTCCAGGCACAGCTTGTGCAAAAACATGGAGGCAAGAAATGAGCTGTCCTTTGTAGAGAATAGCCAGTATTCCAGTGTGATTTGGAATGGGGTATGAGAAGGGGGGGGGGGGGGGATGTGTTTCGAAAGGTTGGTTGGATCTAGCTGGTGAGAACTTTAGGTTGTGGAAAGAGAATCTCTTATCTTCACAACCTACGTTCTAATAATGTGTGTCAATATAGTATACTTTCTTCCCTCCCATTGGAAGCAAATACCTTGAGAACAAGGATCATTTCGTTTCTCACAGGACTTCACATATTAGATGCTTTGATTAGTTATTGAATTTAAATCGAAATAAACTTCCTGGGAATTATCTCTCTCTTAAGGCTGCCCAGTGAAGGCTGGATAACCACCAATTAGGGATGTTGTAGAAAAATGTAGATGAAAATATTGTGTGGTAGGGAGAGACTGGATCAGAAGTCTATTGAAGTACCTTAATAGTGATTCTGAGTGTGGGAATTCAATTCAAGAGGCTAAAATTATGGAGGTGCCTACTTTGAAGTGATCCTTCCCTAGTATTCCCATCCTTCCAGCTCCAACACTCATGTGCCCATTCTTGCTGCCTCTGCCATTCCTTTCTGCTTCTTTCTCAATCTCTCTTATACATTCTCTTCTATTCCACCACCCTACCCCCAGTTTTCCTCTTTCATCTGAGCTAATATTCCTTCATCTGTGGCATTTTTTCTTCTCCTAAAAAAATTCCACAGATGTTAATCTTCCTGTTTCCCCTTTCTCCAATTTTCAAGCTTCATGGGAAATGAAAAGGTCTTGTTCACAGGCCTTGGTTGCAATACATCCTGCCTGAGGAGTTGGAGAGTTGTGGAGGAGTTATTTAGGCAATTCTAGCTTCCCCTGGGATCTCTTCCTCTCTACCTCATTGCTTCCTTTAATTTTAAAAGTATGGTTTGGCTGCAGGGGAACTCTGTTACCCAAAGGGAGGGATGAGGGACTGTGGGATTTGGGATGTGAGAAGTGTATGATCTGGAAGGCTTCTTTGTGGTTTATGCCTTCATTTCTCTTTTGATTTTTATTGAACCATAGAGTTTCAAGGCAAGAAAGGACCTTTGAAATCATCTAGTGTTATCCCTTCACACTAGCTAGGAGGTACCAGGAGCCTAGAGGGGCCTTGAGCTGTCCCAGGTCACAAAGCTCTTGCTTATTCTTCATGATATACCAACACCCCCCACCTGCTTTGAGATGTAACATTAACTTCCCCAGCACATATTTTATCTTCATCATGTGTGTATCCTGCTTCCTACAGCCTTTCAAACTTTCTTCTTTAATCATTTGCCAAGTTGTATTCTTTCTGCTTCTGCAGTAGCTCTCACATCTTTCCCTTTCTCTATATTCGCAGACACTAGGCTGGCTCTGGCCCTTATCACCTATCACTTGGCATATCGTGATAGCCTTATATATGGTCTCTGTGGAGATTACTGTGGAGATCTCCACTGGAAAGATCATGGTTTGGTGGAAAGAATGCTGGCCCTGGAGTACCACCCTTGTCACTTATTAGCTGTGTGTGACTTTGTCTAGGCTTCGTATTCCTCTTTTGTAAATTAGGGGGGGCTGGACAAGGTGGCATCTAAGGACTGTCGTTCCATGGCTAAATCTCTGATTCTATGAAGTCTTTCCCCCTGGAATCCATCCTTCACACTGATGTCAAAGTGCTCTTAAATGTACCAGTCTGACTATTTTACTCTTCCATGCTTGATAAACTCCAGTGACTTCTCTCCCTGGCCCTGAAATCAAACATGAACTCCTCTGTTTGACATTGAAAGCCTAGTTCACACCTACCTTTCTAGCCTGATTTGTTACCTTGTTCCTTACATATCACATTTAACCTCCCTATCTCTGTACCTTTGTACAGACTGCCTTCCATGCTGGGAGTGCCCTATCTCCCCACCTCTGCCTTTATAATCCCTAATTTTCTTCAAAGCTTAGTTTGGTATCTCCTATGAAGCCTGCCTTGAATCTTCCAGAGGCTGGTGCCTTCCTCTCAAAGAGATTTTTTGTAATGATACAGTCATTTTCTCTACTCCTATATACTCTTATAAAACTGCCCCAAGAATTAAGAAACCCTTTATACATATATGCACACATATGTGTCTACATATAGTATATAAGTTATATAAATGTACATGTATAAATATAAGATGTGCAAACATATAAAATACTTTTTATAATTTTTCATTATATATGTAAAATATATAAATGTATAAACACACACATGCGTGTTATTTTTTTCAACAAGATTTAGCTTGTTCTTTGTCTTTTGTATACCTGGTGCTTAGCACAGTGACTGACCTATAGTAGGTACTTAATAAATATTTACTATAAAATTTTATATACCATAAAAATGAAGAGGTTTACCCACAAAGAGGGTTAGGGTTGCCTGAGACCCCAAAATACCAACATGCTGGGTCCTGCCAAAAGAATTTGAATCAAGTCTTCTCAGCCAAAGAAAAGTAAAGTTTATTGAAAGTTCACCACATTGAGTAGACTCTTAAGGAGCCTCGGTATCTGTGATGCTTGCATTGGGCAAGCAGGACAGAGTAAGTCTGTCACAGACTAAGTCTGTGCTAAGCCATTCTAAGGAGCTCTCACAGAGCAAGTCTGTGCTAGGGCATTCTGTGGCACTCTCACACGACATGGAAGGGAGATGGGATTCTTATATACAGAGGAATCTAGGGGTGGTCTAGAGGAGGAGTTTGGGGAGGGTCTTCAGGAGGAGTTAATGAGGTCAGTGCAAGAGTGGATTGGTATTTTGATAGGCTCAATGGACAGTGGAGGACCAGGCTAGTAACACAGGTTTGGGCCCAGCCACAATGAAATACTTATGGGCTCTGCAAATGCCTCATCAATTGATTTTAATTACTCAACATACCTCTCAGAGCCTTCCCTAATTCTTCAGTTTCTTTTGTTTTTCTCTTGAGTTATTATTTTTGGTTTTTCCGCACTTTCACTTGGCACTCATCTTTTCCTGTTTCTCACTTGTTTGTTTTGGTCTCCTTTAAATATCGCTCCTATATCACACAGAGCTTAAGGGTATTAAGGGCCTTTTTTCTCCCTATGGCCCAACCAGATCAACAGGTTTTGGCCTTCCTGGAGTCAGGTGTTACACAGCCTGAGGAGAAGTTTGGGGTCTCAGAAAGAAAGAATACTAACCAAACAGAAAAATTAATTTCCAGACCCAGCCCTGGTACTTACTAGCTTGGTGATCTACAGAACTGAAGACTGGAGAGATTTGATTCAGTTCAGTTGAATTAAATTAAATTTCAAACATTTGTTAAATCTCTACTGTGCTCTATGCACAGAGATCAAAATGAAACAGTCTGTTTACAAGGAATTTACATTCTTCTGATAGATTGGGATGACCTTAGCTGATTATATTTTCTTAGCTGATCACTACTCTGCCCTTTCAGAGGCTCAATAGCTACCTTCTCTGTTTTCACTTATTTTGAAAGTGTGGTTTTGCTTCATGGGAGTTGTTTAAAGGAAATGGAAGGACTGATCCTCTGGGTTTCACTTTCATCATCTATCCAATGGAGGCATATCATCTGCCTCACAGGTAGAATGAAAAATCCTAGTTCTAGAACTAAAAGGAAACTCAGAGGCCATCCAGTCTGACCACTTCATTTGACAAATGAGGAAACTGAGGCCCGAGGAGGTAAGATGGCCTGCCCATGGCCATTCCAGTAATAAGTTTCAAAGGTGGGACCAGTCAATAAACATACATAAAGTTCCTACTATGTGCTAGGCACTGGGCTTAGTGCTAGGAGTACAAAAGGAGCAAAAAAAATCCATACACTGAAGGAGTTTGAACCCAACTCCTCTAGCTCTACAGCAGAGGAGTTCTTAAACTTTTTGCATCATGAACCCTTTGGCCACCCATCTGGTGAACCTATGAACCCTTTTTGAGAATAATGTTTTTTAAAAGTATAAAATAAAATGTATAGGATTACAAAGAAAACCAATTATATTGAAATAAAGATACAATTTTTCCATCTTTTGAAATTCACTGATATTTGCGCCCCCCAAATCCATCTGTGGACTCCCTAGATGGTGGAGGAGGAGTCTATAGATCTCAGGTTAACAGTCCCTGCTCTAGAGCCAATCTTTTTTCTTCTGACATATCCTGAGATGCTAAAGACACTTTGTCATCTTTTACATTTTGTTTTAATCTGACCTATAAGGTGCCAGATTTGTAAAGAGCTGTTTTTTCAGTTGTGGTAAAGGGAGCTTAGATATGAGCCTCCTTGTGTTTGTTCTGGGTATGGGCAGTCACTAAGCAGCGCTCTGTGATGGGTCCTTAACCCGTAGGTAAGGATCTTCTGGGAACATCTCAAAGACAGCTACTATTGCTGAACTCGCCTCTACCATGCCTCCTTCCCTCACTGTACATAGAAACTTTATTATTAGGACTTACAGCCCTCACACTCCTTCTATTCTTGTCTCTCTCAAGGCTTCAGGATTATGAAAAGTAGTTTCTCCCTACAGAAAGGGTCCTCAGTATTCTTGGTGCTGACATGAAAAGGAAAGAGAACATTATATGGTACAAAGAGTCCTTTATTTAGAATCAATAGCTTGATTCCAATCCTTACTCAGCCACTTATTACCTATGTGACCTTGAGCAAATGAATGAATGAAAAAAAATGTTTCCTATATGCTAAGCAGTGGAAATAGAAATAAGACAGTCCCTATGATCAAGGAATTGTCTTGTTAATGACAGAGAAAACACAAGGAGGAAGTTTCAGTTGCAAGTTGAACGTAGGCATTCCATGGTCCAGTGTGGGACAATTAGTAATGCCTTGGTTAATGTCATTTCCACTATAAAAATTATATCCTTTTCCTCTGTTGAGTCATTTGGTAGTGTCAAGGAACTTTGGTAGCAAGAACTATTTTTTCCATGTCTTTGCTAGCAATGATTGTGGTCCCTACAGAAACAGTTGTTTGCAAGGTTTCATCCTGTTTCCCTAGATGGTGGTTGTGAAGGATGGGACAGAAATAGACTTAGTGGTCTGGAGGGCACTGCTGTTCCCAAAGATGGTCCTAGGCCATCTCCATTGAGATCTAAGGGGAGGTGGTGGTTGAGGTAATGGATGTAGTTTGACTTGACCGGCATATACCTCCTGTCTTTCCTTCAGCAAGCCTTGCTGCTTCAACTAGTCAAATCATTTGACCTCTCTAGGATTCAGTTTCTTCAGATGGAAAATGAAGGTGCTGAATTAGACGACCTCAAAGAACCTTCAGTTGCTGAATCTGTGATTCTGATTAGCCCTGAAAATTGTAGAGTGGAAGTCAGACAATACTTAAATAGTCACTTTCAGGACTGTGGTCTAAGTAATTCTATATAGAAAAAAATTTCTATGTATTTACATAGAGGTATGTGAACCCCTTTATTCACAGAACAACTATAAAGTAGATAGCATTAGGAGAATCACTTCTATTTTTACAAATAGGGAAACTGAGGACCAGATTTAAGTGACTTGCCTGAAGTCACACAACTAATTAATATCAGAGCTAATGTTTGAACCCTTGTTTCCTGAATCTAAGTCTCGTGGTCTTTCTACTATTCCATGAAGAATCTCTGAATGAGCACATATCAGATAGGAGCATGATTTAATTCTCGATTTCCATAGCCAAAGAGTTAAACCTCCTTGTGATCAATTTCTCCATACTTAGGCAAGTACTTCCACAGTAAATACAGTTTGCCTCCAGAGGGGCACTCAAACTTTCCCCAGTGGTTGTTAGAACCTGCCTGAGCTAACTTTCTGCTGGCGAAGCCTTCTAGAACTCAGGGTCATTTCTCTGCCATGATGCGGTATCTGAGGAGGATTTTTCAGGAAATGAAGCTACTATTTAGGTAAAACACTGACAAATAGAGGGACTGATGCATATGAGAGATGTATGGAGTGAAGATGGAGGGAGGAAGGAAGGAAAGGAAGGAGAAGAGAGAGAGAGAGAGAGAGAGAGAGAGAGAGAGCACTTGTATGTTTGCAAAATTATAGCTCTAGATATAATCTCATTTGATCATCATAAAACCCTGTGAAGTAGGTGTGTAATTAATACTTCTGTTTGTTTAGTGCTATGATGTTAGCAGTATTTTGTCTTCAGCCAAATCATAGATTTCATATATTGGCATGATATGATAGTAGGGAGCATCCTAGTTCAAGGTCTACCACAAACTTGTTCCTTGACCTTGAACAAATCACTTTCTTTCCCTTGGCCTCAGCTGTCTTTACAGGATATGAGGAACTTGGCACAGCTCATCTTTAAAGCTGCTTCCAGTTCCCACTCATAAGAGTGTGGTTGATAGAGCTTTGGAGCCAGGAAAAGCTGGGTTCAAGTTCTGCTTCTGAAACAGACTGGCAGCATGATTTGGGGCAAATCACAATCTCTCAATGATCTTAAAAACTCTTTAAGACCATAAAATACTGAGAAGGCACTGACCCACATTGGCAGTGGTAACCTCCTAGAACCTGGAGTTCTCCCAACAAATGAGCTTTTCCCTAGTCCCCATAGTTGTCAACACTCCCTTCAAATGATTTGGTATTACTTTGAATTTTCTTATTTTCATGCATGTTATATATCTGCTCCTCCCTGAATAGAATGATTTTTTTTTGGAGGGGGGAAGGCAAGGGAATTTGGGTTAAGTGACTTGCACCAGGTCACACAGCTAGTAAGTATCAAGTATCTGAGATCAAATTTGAACTCAGGTCCTCCAGAATCCAGGAGTGGTGCTTTATTCACTGTGCCACTGAATGAACATTCCTTGAAGGTAAGGAGTCCTTATTAAATACTATAGCTATAATTTTACTTATAAAACTCAATTCAATCCTATGCAGAAGGTATTAGAAATATAAATACAGAACTAAAATCATCTCTGCCCTTAAGAATCTTATATTCTACTTCAAAGAGCTCTCGTTATTCCAAAAAAAAAAATTGTGATAACACGAAGGAAGCCCGTGATGTGTTGGGCATATTTTTCTGATGGATTCATGGGGCAACATGGATAACAACCACATATAATGGGCAGCAATATTTTCTGTGTCATGCACGTGAGTAGAAAAAAAATGCCTACATCAGTGAGCTTTTGATTTGTTCCAGTGGAGTATTTTAATATAGTCAAAGAAATCATTAGTAGCGAAAACGGGAAGAACTAGGCTTACAAAGACAAAACTAATCTTCTCCACCCCCTTTCTCAGCACATACCTAAGCTGTTAGATATAATCTAATAAGATTTATTATCACCTGCAGATGAAGGAAGCCAGTCATTAATTTATAGTTACACCTACTTAATAGATGAATTTCTATACCAATATTTAAGTATACAAGTATATATGTATATATTCAATGAAATTAAAATTCAATCAATTTTTTTAAGTGCCTATAATATAGAAATAGCAATTAAATAAAGCACAAAGTGTAAGTAGAGAGACTGATGTATGTTAGAGGTGCATGGAGTGAAGTTGTAACCTTATAAGACATACAATGCCAAGTCCTTTCATTTTTCATTAATCAACTACATACAAAGGGTATACTGGATATACAAAGACGAAGTTGAAGCTATTCTTACATTCATGCTGTAATGGTGGAATGTCTCCTTTGCCCCAATAAAACTACTTCACCTTGTACCACCATGAAAACTGAGTTTAACAGGGGCCTGGGAATTTCTGTATTTTCAATATTTTTCTTCCTCTTTCTAGAGAAAAAAAAGTCAGTTCACCCATAAAAGACAAATTGATGAATGATTACCTTCCAGTTCTAGAGAAGTGATTTAATTCTTCTTATAGAATCAATTTGGAAATAGCTTTGGGGTATTAAAGGTTGGAAGAATGGAAACAGTACTAAGATGTGAGAGTAAAGGCAAGGACTCACTTAAGCTCTCTCAAATTCTCCACCAGACAAATTTAAAATAATGCCTAGAGTCAAATTCTGGGTAGCAGAACCAACAAAAGGTCAGGATCAATTTTTTTTAAACCTAGGACACCTTAGGAAATTGGCAGGAAATGTCTGTCTCAGCTGGGTGGTGGTCAGACCTGGAGTACAGCACAGACCACGTTAGCACAGGCCTCTCTGATACACCAGAAGCTGGCTTTGGAGGAAGTTCATCAGTGGCAGCAGCAATTTTGGGAGCTGTCAGCTCAGAGATGGTATGAATTTTCACTTTGAGGAAGTAATCACTGGATTCTTTCCATTTCTGTTAGACTTTCTGGATCAAAGATAAGCAGGGTAATTTTATTTTATGATTTCTTGAAATATAACATTTAGGCTCTTTTTTATTGCAGTTTTCAGGCAATCCAATAATTCTTAAATTTTCCCTCCTGTATCTATCTTCCAAGTCAGTTGTTTTTCCAATGAGATAATTTAAATTTTCTTCTGTTTTTTTTTTATTCTTTTAACTTTGTTTTATTGTTTCATGCAGTCTTACGGTATCATTACTTTCTAGTTGCCCAATTCTAATGTTTAAATAATTATCTTTTTTTAGTGAGATTTTTGTAATTCCTTTTTCATTTAGCCAATTCTTTACGGAGTTCTTTTATTCAATGATTTTATGTACTTCTTTTACCACTTGGTCAATTCTGTTTTTAAGGTGTTTTCTTCATTACCTTTTTGTTTCTCCTTTACCAATCTGGTGACTCTCTTTTCATAATTTTCTTGCATCACTCTCATTTCTTTTCCCATTTTTTCCTCCACCTCTCTTATTTTATTTTTGCAATCCCTTTTGAGCTTCTACAGGAATATATATATATATATATACATATATACACATATATACATATATATATATGTATATATATATGTATGTATGTATGTATACACACATATGTGTGTATATATGTATATATTCTATAATATAGAAATTTTATAGAAAAAATTACAGTGCTCTCAGGTCAAGTAGAAAATATTGCAAGCAGCCAAAAAGAAATAATTCAATATTGTTGAGCCACAGTCAGGATAACGCAAGGTTCAGCAGCTTCTACATTAAAGGATAAGAGAGCATGAAATAAAACCAAGAATCACCTACCCAGCAAAACTGAGTATAATTCTTCATGGGAAAACATGGATATTCAGTGAAATACAGAACTTCCAGGCATGATTGATGAAAAATACGTTGCTGAATAATTCAAATGTAAGACTCAAGAAAAGTATAAAAAGAGAAGCAGGAAAGAGAAATCATAAGGGATTTAATAAACTTAAACTATTTAAACTACATGGAAGATCATATGTGTAACTTCCAAGAATTTTATCGTTATTAGAATAGTTAAAATGAGTGTATATAACATAGGTTAAGAGTATGCATTTACTGTGATGGGGTGATTAAGAAAAGTAAAATTAAGGAATGAGAAAGAGGAATAACATACATACCGAGTTGGTTATTGGGAAGTAAAAAGGGAGTGGGATAATGGAAAGGATTGGGTGATAGAAAGGAGGGTGGATTTGGGGAGGCAATTATCAGAAGCAAAATAGACTTTTGAGGAGGGGCAGAGTAAAAGAAGATAGGACAAATGGGGAAAATAGTGTGGCGGGAAATATACATATAGTATTCATATCTGTGAATGTGATGAAATCACTCAAAAAACGTAAGAGGATAGCAAAGTGAATTACAAACTAGAATCTGGCAATATGTTATTCAGAAGAAACATACCTGAAGCAAAAAGACACACAAAATAAAAGGCAAGCGGCTGGAGCAAAATCTATTGTTTCTGCTAAAGTTAAAAAAAAAAGCAGGGTAGCAATCATGAGCTCAGAGAAAGCAAAAGCACAGACGTACCTAATTAAAAAAAGGTAAGCAGGGAAACTATATCTTGCTAAATGAAACCATAAATTAAGTAATATCAATACTAAATATATATGCACCAAATAATATGGCGTCTAAATTTTTAAAGGAAAAGTTAAATGCATTACAATAAGAAATGGATAGTAAAACTATATGACTGGGGTACCTCAGCATTCTCTCTCAGAACTAGATAAATCTAACCAAATCATAAACACGAAAGTGGGCAAAGAGATGAATAGAAGTTTAGTGTAGTTAGATAATATGACAGACCTCTGGAGAAAAGTGAGTGGGAATAGAAAGGAAGGCATATGTTTCTCAACAGTACATGGCCTCTACAAAAAAAATAGTAATAATAATAATAATCACCTGGCATTAGAGTATAAAAACCTTATAACCAAATGCAGAAAGCAGAAATATTATATGCGTTTTTCCAGATCATAATGCAATAAAATTATATTCAATAAAGGGATATGGAAACTTGATTAAGAATCATTTGGAAATTAAATAATCTAATCCTAAAGAGTTAGTGGTTGAAAGAACAAATCATAAAAACAATAAATAATTTCATTAAGTAGAATGGCAAGAATGAGACATCATGCTAAACTTTATGGGATGCAGCCAAGACAGTACTTAGGGAAAAAAATATAACTCTAAATGCTTACATCAATAAAATTGAGAAAGAGGAGGTCTGTGAATTTGGCATGCAAGTAAAAAACATCTAGAAAAAGGACAAATTTTTAAATCCTCATTTAAACACCAAATTGGAAATTCTGAGGAAAGATTAGTAAAATTGAAAGTAAGAAAACTGTGGAATTAATAAATAAAACTAGGAGCTAGTTTTATGAAAAAGTAAAATAAATTATTGATTAATTTGATTTTTAAAAAAAGGAAAAAGAAAACCAAAGTACTAATATCAAAAATGAAATGGGTGAATTAGCTACCAATGAAGAGGAAATTAATACAATTATTAAGAGCTATTTTTCCCAATTACATGCCATTAAATCTGACAATCAAAACGAAATGAATAAATATTTACAAAAATATAAATTGGCCATAACAAAAGAGGAAATATAATACTTAAATAGCCATAACTTTAAGGGAAAAAAAAAGAAACTGGATAAGCCATAAATGAGCTCCCTAAGAAAAATTCCCCAGGACTACATGGATTTGTAAGTGAATTCTACCAAACATTTAAGAACAGTTAATTACAATACTATATAACATATTTGGAAAAAATAGACAAAAGAAAAGTCCTACCAAATTCCTTTTTGTGACAGAAATATTGGTCTTATATATAAACAAGGAAGAGCAAAAAGAGAAAATTTTACTACATAGAAACTCTCTAATGAATATCGATGAAAAAATTTCAAATAAAATACTATCAAGGAGATTACGGCAGTTCATAGCCATACAAAAATCATACACAATGAACAGGTGGGCTGTATACCAGGAAGGCAGGGCTGGCTCAATATTAGGAAAACTACCAATGTTATTGATTGTATCAATAACAAAAATCACAATTATCTCAATAAATGCAGGAAAAGCTTTTGAAAAACTACAAGCACTCATTCCTATTAAAAGCATTGGGAAATAGGAAATGGGGTTTTCCTTAAAATGATATGTAGTTTTTATGTATTATTTCCAATAATATCAGGAGTGAAGTGAGCTTGCCCATTATCACTGGTCTTCTGCAGTATTGTACTAAAAATGCTAGCTATAGGAATAAGAAAAGAAAAAAAAATGAAAGGAGTTGAATAGACATTGAAGAAAAAAACCATCGCTCTTTGCAGATGATTTAATGGTATAATTAGAGAATCATAGAGACTCAACTAAAAAAATACCCAACTAGTCGATGTAACTGACAACTTCAGAAAATTGAAGGATATAGAATAGACCCACATAAAGCATCAGCATTTCTATCTATTACCAACAAAGATAGGAAGACAAATACACTTTGAAATAACTGTGGACAACATAGAGAGTCTACGTGCCAAAACAAACCCAGGAATTATATGAACACAGTTACAAAATAGTTTTCACTCAAATAAAGTCAGAGCTAAACAACGGAGAAATATTAATGGCTCGTAGGTGGGCCAAGCCAATATAATTAAAATGACAGTTCTACCTAAATTAACTTATTCATGTCATACCAAACTACAGAAAATTATTTTATAGAGCTAGAAAAAAAATAACCATTTGGAAGAACTAAAGGTGAAAAACATCATTGGGAAGAAACGTGGAAGGAAGTAGTCCAGCAGTACCGTATCTCAAACTGTCTTGCAGAATGGTGATCATCAAGTATTCTGATACCGACTAAGAAACAGAGTAGTAGACTGGCGGAGTATGTGAGGTAGACCCTACGCAGCAGATCCATAGTTATCTAACGTTTGATAAATGCAAAGATCCAAGCTTTGGGGACAGGAAATCAGTACAGAAATTCCTAGAAAAGCTGGAGTACAGTTAGGCAGAGACTAGGGATAGACCAACATCTCATACCATATACCAGTATAAGATCAAAATGGGTACAGAATTTAGACATAAACAGTACTATCATAAGCAAATTGGTGGAGCACAGAATACCATACCTGTTAGATCTTTGGATAAGGGAAGAATTTATGACAAAGTAAAAGAGAGCATTATGGGAAGTAAAATGGATAGTTTTGTTATGTGAAATTTAAAGAGTTTTGTAGAAAGAAATCCTGTGTGGCCAATATTAGAAGGAAAGTAGAAAACTGGAGGGGGGGGGACTTTTTACTACAAGTTTCTCTGATAAAGGCTACATTTTTTTTCAAATATATGGAGAACTAAGTCAAATCTATAAGAATATGAATCCTTTCCCAATTGATAAGCGGTCAAAGGTTATGAACAAACAGTTTTCAGAGGGAGAAATCAAAGCTATCTGTGGTCATATGAAAAAATGCTCTAAATTTTTATTAATTAGAGAAATGCAAGTTAAACTCTGAGGCACCACATCATACCTGTCAGATTGGCTAATATGACAGAAAAGGAAAATCATAAACATTAGACAGGACATGGGAAAATTGCAACAGTAAGGCACAGTTGATGGAGTCATGAACTGAACTACCTATTTTGAAGACCAATGTGGAACTATGTCCAAAGGGCTACAAAACTGTGCATACTCTTTAACCCAGCAGTAGCACTACTAAGTGTGTATCCCAAAGAGATGAAAGGAAAAGGATCTATTGTATGTATTGTATTTTCTTTTGCAATATGGCTGAGGAAGTTGAGATGGAGGTTAAGTGATTTGTATAAGATGATAAACCAACTAAGTGGCAGAGCTATGCTTTGAATTCAAGTCTTCTGATTGTGAGTCCCTTACTTTTTTCAGTAAACTGTCAGTGCTCAATTAACTATATGATATATATATATATATATATATATATATATATATATGCATATGTACATATGTACATATATGACAACAGCATCTATTCCTGAGTGTTTGACCCACCTGTGTTTTACATTTATTCAAAACACATTGGATAAAAAGGGGATATTTTCATAATTATGGACACAAGGCTGTGGGAATAGCTCTAGGAAATAATTTGACAACTTTTAAGACCAGCATTCAGTTTTGGAAAACACTTACTTCTCAGAATAACTTCCTGGGGTCATTCTTAATTCCTTGTTTCTCCCAAAACTCACTCTTTCCCTGCAGCAATCTGGTTTAACGAACATTTGTTTAAGCTCATCTTTTATGTAAGGCATTGTGTGATTTGCTGGTGCTAGGGATACAAATACCTGTCCTCACGAAGCTTACATTCTACCTACTACATTTATACAGATTTAGAAAACAAACACAGGTAAAGTGAAACTAAACAATTTCAAAAGGGGGAAAGTATTAGCAACCGACTGGGGTTTGGTGGATGGGAAGGACCTCATGCTGGAGGTGGCACTTGAACCCTACTTGGAAAGAAGCAGATGAGGAAGATGAGCAAGAGGGGAATTCCAGATTTAGGGGGTCATTTTGGTTATGCAGAAGAAGGACAGGAGACTGAATGTCTGTGTAGGGACAACTAGCAGGCTAAAGTTACCAGAATGCTATGAATGAAAGGGGCTATAATAAAACAAACCTGGAAAGGTGGGAAGAAGTCAGATTACAGGGGGCTCTAACTGTTAGGCAGGATTTTGTATTTATCCTAGAGGATATGGGGAGCCACTGAAGATTTTTACAGAGGGGAGAAGTGACACGTTCACATCTGTGTTTTAGGAATATCAGTCTGGTAACTGTGGAAGACAGATTAGAAAAAGCAGAGACAAAGCAGGGAAGCCAATTAGGAAGCTATTGAAATGTTCCAGGCAAGAGGTAATGAGATGCTGTGGGACCCAGAGATTCTGCTCTAATAATAGGTACAGACCAACACTTTCCTCTGCACCTTTGACACCTTTTCAAATGATAAGTGACTTAATTGGCAAAACTATCATAAAATTTATACCTGTTCACTTTAGTTTTTAGAAAATAAATCATCCTAGATTTCCTTACCTTGAGTGCCAAAGAGCTTGCTCTTAGAAGTCTGCAATCCATTCCCAAGGGGGAGTGGCTCCATCAGTGAGGGCAGAGAAGACAGAAACTGAAAGTAGATTTCAGAGAAGGACCCTAAGGAGTCACCTAGTCCAACCACCTCATTTTGCAATGACAACGCTAAGACCCAGAGAGGATGTGATTTGCTCAGGCTAACACAGGCTAACACAAACAACATTTATATAATTGCTTACAATGTGCCAGGTACAAACACAAATCATTATTTCATTTGGTCCTCACAACAACCCTGGGAGGTTGCTATTATTATCCCCCATTTTACAGATGAGAAAACTGAGGCAAACAGAGGCGAAGTGACTTGCCCAGAATCATACAGCTAGTAAGTATCTGAGGCTGGATTTGAACTCGGGTCTTCCTGACTCCTGGCCTGGAATTCAACCATTGTGCCACCTGGCTACCCAATCCAAGAATTGAACCCAGTTTTTCTGACTCCAGACTTAACATTCTTTTAGTGCCCTTTGTGGATGTTGATATAACTCTTAAGGAGTTGAAACTTAACCAATTTGTAGACTTCAGTGTTTTAGGAAGTATTTTATTATCTTTTTATCTCTCTCTGAATGCCTAGTCTTGATATCTATCCCCATTGTTAACTGTGATGAAACACAGGAAGGTATAGAAAAACAAGTGTCAGCTTTAGGCTCAGATGCTCTGGCTTAGCACTTCTGACTGTGTGATAATGGTCCAATCATTTAACCTGACTGAGCCTTGGTTTCCTCATCTGTCAAACGAGGAGGTTGGACTAGATGATTTCTATGGTCCCTTCTGGAACTAAATATATAATCCTATGATCCTATGATAAGGTACTGACGGTTGTTCTATAACCTAACATCCTATAAAAGGAGATAAACCAGTCCCAGAGTGAGCAAATGGGGGCACTAGATGGGCAGCTCAAATCTAAGACATCAAAAGAACTTTGGAAGATCCGCAGGGTATTCAGTGACTCCTTTCTGAGAATTTGAAGAAAGACATATCAACCCAGAAGGATAAGAAATACTCATCCTAATGCATGGAAGGATATAGATAAAGGATAAATAAGTATGAAATCGGAGTTAAGTAAGTTCAAAAAACCTAAATCTATTACTAAAATGTCATCTAGAGGTCCCAGAAAATGACAAAAAAATTAATTATCCCCTCCCTTTGATGCAAATGGACCACTTGGGTAAGAAACTTAAGCCAGGTGCATCTAGTGTTATGAAAATACAATAGTATTTGCCAAAAACCCCAAAGGAAAAGAACCAATGAATGTGTAAAGAGAAGTTTAAAAATGCAACCCTTTTAAAAAGAAACATCCATTTTTTTTCTACATAAACTGTATAGGTAACCTTTCATATTTGTGGTCCTGCTCCTCAGGATTGTTGTCTTGGTTTGTCATCCTGTCCAGGGCAGGAAGTGATCTCCTTCAGCAGCCCAAGAATCGTCTCCATCCCTGTTGCCTCTGCCTTAGAACATTTTAGCACTGGCATATTTGACATAACAGTTATTTGATATAACAATTCTCCATATGGAGACACTTTAAGTGCTACTTACACCTCCATGTTTAATATATGCTCATGGGTCAAATGAACCAGAAACTTGTAAAAGCACTTCATACCTTGTGTTTGGGTATTCTGTATGATTTGCAGCTGCTAGGGTCCTGCCAAAAGAGAAAATATTGGTGTGGATATAAGCAGCCACTCTCAACAGATGCAGATGGGATGTCTGAGACTCTTCCTGGCTTTTTGTCCACACATTCCTCACTCCAGCTGGGTTTTTCCCACTTGCTATTTCATGGGGGCCTTTGGGAAATGCCTGATTCTAGGATTGATTCCTGCTTGAAAAATTTATTGGACAGAGACAGAAAGCTCAGTCTCTTGATTCTGGCTCCAGTCTCCTACCTCCCAAATTGTTGCCATCGTGTCCCTCTAGATGACTTGTTGACCATCATCCACCTGAATTTTGAATTCCACTATCCTCTTGACTTCTTTCTTATTCCCTATTTATTTGCTGGTCATTCAGTATAGTAGCTAAAGCTAAGCATTTGGAGGAAGAAGATCTAGGTTCACATTTTTACATGAGCCCTGTAACAGGCAAGTTGCTTAACTCATATGGCCTTGTTTTCCCAGATATATCAAATGGGGATACCAATGCTTGCATCATTTATTTCATTGGAATGTCATAAGGGAAGGACTTTCTAAGGCATAAAGGATAATATAAATGGGAAAAATTACTATTATTGCATATTTAATTGTTTGCAGTGTATCCTTCTGGCTCTTATTACCCTTATCACCTCTTTGTTGTTCCCTGCCTCTGATATATCTATTGCTCATTCCTGGTCCTGATCTGTTCCCATATACCAAAGGTTCCAATGGTTGGAATGATTGTCTTGGGTCTGTGAAGTTGGATGGGAAAGAAATCACATCTTCATTTTGATAGAACTGATTTTCTTGGTAATCTTGCCTATTTTGTTTTATGCTTCTAAAAACATTATCCTAAGAAGCCATCCCTGGTGTCACCAGACTAACAAAAGGATAAAGGATGCTAAGAACCATTGCTTGAGCCAAGATCACAATGGACACAATGACTGCCACAATGTAAACGGAAAAACAGCCACAACAAAATCAGAAGTGAATATTGGATAATTACAAAGAACCAGAATGGCCCCAAGGAAGAGATGAAAGGAGATAGCTTCCCCTATTCCTTTACCTAAGTGGTGAGATCAATAGGTATTGAATGTGGCTTCCTCAATCATCCAGCCTCAGACTTTGGGTACTGTTCCAGAACCTTCCTGAGGTGACTTGTTTCTACAGGTTCAGCAATCTGCCCTGCAAAAACCTCTGGGGATAGGCATTGTGGTGTAGTTGGAAAAGCTGGAATTCAGATTCAGAGCTCCTCAGTTCAATTTTGGACTTGTTAGGACTTGCTGGGTGGCATAGTGGTTAAGGTATTGGACCTGGAATCAGCAAGACCTGATTTTCAATCCATCCACACATACTTGCTGTCTTTGTGACCCTGGGCAAGTCACTTAACCTTGTTTGGCTCAGTTTCCTCATCTGTAAGATGAGCAGGAGAAATGGCAAACTACTCTATAGTATCTTTGTCAAGAAAATCCCAAATGAGGTCATGACTGAAACAATTGAACAGGATTCTCTTTACCTTCAAGCGTCTTGCTCTTTATGTCTGCAGAAGAGAAGAGAGATGTAGGGTGGTACCACGTTAAGAGTCCTGGATGTAGAATCAGAGGACTGGGGTTTGAATCTGAGTCTTGACTCTGAAATTTACACCAGTGTCCTCTTGGGCAAGTCATTTAACCTCTTTTGGTCCCAGTTCCCTCATCTTTAAAATGAGGGGGTTGATCTAGATAACCCCTGAGATCTCCTTCCAGCCCTTGAATGACTCTAGAATATTCTGCTGAAACACTAGATGTGAGACACTTGATCTGAGCTTCTTGGTCTGGTCTGTAATGCCAGGACCACTCTCAACCAATTAAAGACATCCAGATTGTGTGATGGGTTTTGGTATGCCTTTCAAGTTATTGTGATTATCTTCTCTCTAACTCCCATTGCAAGGGACAGAAACAAAGACATAAAAAAAGGTGGACAGTATTCCTGAAACCACACAAAAAAAATTATTTGACATACAGGTCACCTCCAACATTCAGAAACTTTTTTTTAAACCTGGTCCCTTGTAAGGGGTTAAAAGAATCATATCATAACTCTCTATAATTTATAATAATAAACCCAAACTTCAAATGTTTGGTTATATTTAGTGGATGCTAAGTAGTTCTCTTTTTTTAAAGTCAAAATGAGTCAGTTAACTATGTGCCTACTATGTGCCAAGTACAGTGCTAAGCACTGGGCATATAAACACACACATTCACATACACACTCACAGAGACACACAAAGTCTTTGCCTTTAAGGGATTTATGCCCTGCTATCATAATGTTATTAATCTTTATTAACATATTCAAGGATTAACATCTATGTGGCGTTTACATTTGTCCGGATTTTCTTTTTTGAATTACTAGAATGGGAACTGAGTGAAGTAAGGGCAACATGGAGAGTAAGTTTGTTCAACTTTGCTGATTTCATTGCTGATTTACAATTTTATTACTTTATTGTTGTTTGGTAACTGATTTTAAAATCTGGCTTATTCTAAAAACCTGAATTTGATTATTTTTAAAATAACTGTCTTTTCAACTGTTGATATTGTTGAAATTTCCATCATTGACATATGGCAGTGGATAGAACTCATGCCAAGGATTCGCAGGAAGAAGGGATGATGGTTGGTTTACCAGCAGTATCAGCGGGCACCTGGACCACTGTTACTTTTTCTGGTGTTTGTCTCTAATATCTACATCAGCCTCAACTTGGTAATATTGCAGAGACTGCTGTCAGTGCTCAGGGTTTAATTTATTGGCAATGTTAGGGGTAAAGTCATTGGTAAGAATTGAGTGACATCATCCCCAGAGGCTCATTCGAATGGAATTGCTGTTGACCCCATTACTGCCAATGCTAAAACAAAAGAAAAAACTCAGCTTTTATGTTATATGATCAATATCAAAGATAAAAACCTTCTTTGTTCTTTTCTTTCATATCACGGTTACCCAGAGCTCAATTTCAAGGAAAAGGAAAAGGACATATACCATAACTGAAGCTTAACACGGTTGTGTTATAAACTAGACATTTCCCTATAATGGAAACAGAATAAGCCTTTTACCATTGTTATGATAAAAATGCCTGCCATTTTGTATTCTTGACAATATGACTGTGTAAACTCGAAATTCGTGTTTGATCAAAGGACCAGTTGTTGCACACCTCTCTGTTGCTGATCATTTGAGACATATTTAATTTCGCCTACCTTCCTTTGGCTTTATTTCTTCTAAGGAGTGAAACATTCCATTTATACTTCCTCATGTTTAACAAGCTTTTCTCTAGTACACACCCTCTTCTTTAGGGCGAAGGTAGGAGCGGGGAATGCCAATGAAAGTTGATTTTTCGAAGGGCACTGTTTAGGGTAGAGGTGACAGTAAGGGATTTATTATTCCCTTTCACTTTATCAATTATAATTTATTCCACTTACAGTAAATTAAATAAAAAGAATTTGTCGAGCTGTAGGGAGTCTTAAAGATTATCTAGTAATAGACTAATAGAATCTAGGACCTGTGTCTCCAAATTAAGTCTACCACAATGCTTCTTAAACATGGATTCCTGAAGGGTTCTTAGAGAACATTGGTGATATTCAGTCTCCCTACCTAATCCACCAGGAATATATTAAATTATCAGTACATTGGGTATACAAAGACAGAAACAAAGTAGACCTTGACTCCAAGATGCTTTTATACTACTGAGTAGATTACCTCACAGGTTTGTTATAAGGGTCAAGTGAGGCCATGGATGAAAAAAGGAAACAATCTTTGTGGACCAGTGTGAGCATGCGTGATCCTTTGTATCTGTTGATGCTTCAATCTCAGTAGTTTATTTGTTGACTCTTTAAGTGCGTTTGGAGGTTTGCAAACACGACATGGGTACTGATTGTTAGTTTATGAAGAACAGAGAGCTTTTGGTTGTTAATTTTGCCCATTTGATCATGTCTTCCTCAGGATTTGGTAGCTACTAAATTTTGGCCACCTGCTGCACAGTCTCTATTGTTTTCCTAAACAGTCTGGGCTTCTTAATCAGATTTCTGTTAGTAATTGATCTTGCAGCAATAAACCTCTCTTCCTCTAAACAAATCCTCATGAGTCAACTTTTCAGAGATTTTTAGTTGCTGTACTGTTGGCTGTGTTCTTGTGGATGCCCCCCATGGAGCGTTGTTAGTGGTAGTCTTGTGCCTTTTCTATCTCGTCATTCCCATCTGTTATTATACAGGGAGCTAGCGTATCAATTAGAGGTCTGACCTGGGAGCCAGGAGGACCTCATCCTGCCTCTGACACATCCTGGCTATGTGGTCAGTCACATGAGCTCTCAGTGGCCCAAGCAACTCTAGAGAATTTTGACATACAGGTCACCTCCAACATTCAGAAACTTTTTTTTAAACCTCGTCCCTTGTAAGGGGTTAAAAGAATCATATCATAACTCGATAATTTATAATAATAAAGAGAACTTTGATTTACAGATGAGTTGCCACCTGCGTTGATGGAAGGAATTTTCATACTGGGAGTTTATGATACCGATGAAATCATGGGTCTGTATATTTCCTAATACATCCTCACCCCAAAAACCCAGCAACAACCAACATTCTGCTTGTTATTGTATCATAATACTCATCCTACAGGTAAGGAATTAAAGTGCTATATGCAGTCAGAATGCCTGGGTTCCCTTCTCATCTCTCCCACCATCTAGCTGTGTGACCTTGAACAAGTCATTATGTTCTCTGGGGCTGTATATCCTCATATATGAAAGGAGGTGCTTAGACTGGATTATGGGCTTTTTCTCTGAGGTCCACAGACTCCTGGTGGGTCCATGAACTTGAACAGGAAAACAATTTACATCTTTACTTTTCAAACCTGTAACTAAAATTTTGCATTTCCTCTGCGTGGGCCCATGGGCCCATGGATCCATGGGCTTTACGAGACTAACAGAGGTGCCCATGACAGAATGGGTAACGAAGCCTGGTCTAAACAAACCTTAAAGTCCCTTCCCCTTTCCACTAACAGTCTTTTCTGTATTTGTCCAGGATTTCTCGCATTTCTCCCTTTTTGCTAGCCCAGGTCCTAATTTTCTCTCCTCATCCCATTTCCTAAGGGACAGGTTGAATGTGGTTCAAAAAATAGCAAAGGGGAAAATAGTTTGGGACCAGCTAGTCCTCTTTTCTCCCACCCCCCATCTTTTATCCAGAAGGGGGAAAATAGACTAAAGTACCGTGCCCAGACTATGGAGTCTGTGTCCTCAATAATGTGGCACTTTCTCTGCCTGTGACCTCCACATGACTGACAGTGGAAGAGGGTCAGGGGACTCCCTTCATAATTGGATGGTAGCTGCTAGAAGTAGGTTGGAGCTCAAGTGGGATTAGGATTAGAGCAGCTGGTAAAGTCTGAGGCCTTCTGTTAGCTGAAGTGGGAGCTCTGATCTAACCTTGTTCACAAGCCTGACTGTAGAGTAGGAACTTTGTTAGTGTGAAGCCAGAGGGAGGCTGAGGAACAGATGAGGGAACAGTTCAAGATCCCTCCAGCTCTTTGATTTTATGACAGGTTGGGGAAATAGGGAGGAAGCAGGAGAAAGGGCAGTGGTGGCTAATTGACCTCTGTGCCTACCGCTCTGCAGGCAGGCCCACCTAGAATGCGCCCTATCTAGCCTCTCCCCATCCTCTCTAATGGAGCTGTCCCCTTAAAGTGTGTTCTCTGCAGAGAGGTACAGTGTGCATGGCCAGGGATTGTAGCCTCAATCATTCTGCTAGTCTGGGCAGCACAGTTCCTGCTCATTCATTCAGAAAACAGGCAAGACCAGAGACTAGGCCTCTCATGGGGTACAGCACTTCGTTCAGAAGTCCAGGGGCTAAGCGATTGTTCAAAAGGAGAGAGGCCCAGAGGCTGGGCTGTGAATCACTCTTTAGCTATTGTAATTACTGGGCCAATATTTCCAATTCACTTCAATCTAATGCAATTCAATTTAATGCAGTTCAGTTCAGTTAAATTCAATTCAGCCAACATTTATTAAGCAACTGCTATGTTCAAAACACTCTGTTATGATAACTATATAAAGACAAAAGGAAAAAAAATTCCCTGTCCTTAAGGAACTAACATTCTAAGGGGAAGGGGATTGGAAAGAAAGGGTGCTAAGAACAAAGTAGACTTCTCTATGGGAAGTTGCACTTGGGTTGGAAGTATGTGAATGTGTGTGTGTGCGTGTGTGTGTGTGTGTGTGTGTGTGTGTGTGTGTGTGTGTGTGTGGTTTGACCTCAGATTTGGAGTTGGAAGGGTCCTCAGAGGACCTGTAATAAAACTTAGACCTGATTAAGAATCTTCTCTCTCATATATGGAATAAATGGACATTCAGACTTTGGTGAAGTCCTGGACTGAGGGGGAGGCCAATGCCTCTCAAGGTTATTTGTTTAAAGCAAAATACTATGAAGTAAGTCTGAAAATTTGGGTGGGGGGTGGGGGCGGCCAGAGAAAGGGCCTTGAATGCCAGGCTAACCCAAAGGCTTTTGAGTAGGATTGATATTTAACGGAATATTTTTATGATAGTAATTAATTAACTAGATGCTTTCCTGTGTAGGATGGCACCTAGTGTGATAGGATAGGAGTGTAGACCCTGCCTCAGTCACTTTTTCACTTTATGGCTCTGGGCAAATCACTTAGCCTGTGTCTGCATGTTTCTTCATTTATAAAATGAGGGGTTTGGACTTGATGGCCTCTAGGGTGCCTTCCAGTTCTAGATCTATTATCCTATGCTAGTTTGGGAGAATGAGAGGAACACTAGTGCTACCTCTGTCTTGTGAGAGATGAGGTGATTTAGTATATGGCATAATAATGTAACTAAAGCCATGCGTATACTTCAGTATGTGAGCTTTGTGATCTTCGAAAGTATTGAATTGAAAAGTGGGAATATTGATGTTAAGTTTATTAGAATTTCCCCTAATTGAGTTGATAGCTCATGAGGAACCAGGGCAGTTTCCACCTGTGGGAGGAGCAAGCATCCATGTGAAGTGTGATACCAGGAACAGTCAAGAGCCCACTTTCCCTGAAATCCCTCCCCCAATGCCTGCCATTGTTGCTTGTAATTCCTAGATAGCATAGGATAGTAGGTTTAAAAATCCCATTCAAATTAGGCTCAGTTCAATGGAACAAACTCATAGTATGTACAAGGTCAAGTCCATATGGTGTGATTGCCAGAGTACTGGGCTTGCAGGGTCAGGAAGGCTGGTGTTAATAACTTATTACCTCTGTGATCCAGGGACATCTTGAAAGTCTGAACCTCAGGCAACTCTCAAAGACATTAAAACAAATTCTAATCCTATCAGCACCCTAGTCTATATGTAAGGCATTGTATTAGTTGCCTGGGATAGAAAGATATAAAACACGTTATTATTTGCCCTTCAGAAGTTTATCATTCACTAGTTAGGTCACTTGGGAGGAATAACAGTGAAAATTTTCCTAGTAGTCAGTAACCTAGCACAGAGGTTTAAGGGCATGGGACACAAGGACACAAAGATAAATTTTCCTAGTAGTCAGTAACCTAGCACAGAGGTTTAAGGGCACGAGACACAAGGATAGATTTTGGGGAGGAAGGAATGGTCTTGAGCTTGGGATGTTGTCTGTGCAATGTGGTCTTTATGTAGCATGCCAGTGGGTGTTCTGAGTAACAGAAAAAAAAATGGGGTATCTGAAGGTAGTTCAGAGGAAAGAAGTTTAAAAAAAAACAAGAAATAAACAGAGGTTAGTGTGTGGAGGTGACTTCTCTGATACTTTGAAGGATATGTGATCTCACTGATCTCACTCAACTCTTTCATGCCTTCTCATACTGAATTACTGTTAACCATTTTTTTAATAGTTTTTTCATGGGGGAGGGGAAATCTATCTGGGGTTTACAGCATCTCCAACTGTTTTTCTTGATATTCCATGGAGAAGGAGGTGACAAGAAGTATTAGACATACTTCACTTCACCATTGGCATCTAACATGAAATGACAAATGTTTGAAAGCATAGGACAATTGGAAAGTACAAGACCAGAAAGTGACTTGATGTATCATATTTTAGCACTGCTATGGGTCTATTTCTTAACTCCCGTTTGCATTAGTGGTTCTCAGAGATCAGAAGATTATTGTTCCTAGGGTTCTGTGGAGTAACCTTGAGAAGCTGGGTTTCTAGTACTGTTGCTCACAAGTGTTATGGTGTTATGCTTCTCAATTATTATCAGTTCATAGCTTTATTTAGTTTTTAGCAAAGATATTTACTAAAGAGGCACGTTAAATATGATTTATACAAAATATTCCTTCAAACCAGGCACTGTATGTCTCCCCCTGCATACAAACCTCCCCTCCAACCCAGGAATTGTGGACTCAAATATAAAGTACTAAGGTAATGAGGAATACATGTAGGGAATTCATATGACAAAGGGGTACTTTGCAAGTCTTGACATTTTTCTTCCTTTGTAAAATCCTTGTGGAATTGCCCTTAGATACAGGATTTTTGTTTTGTTGTTGTTGTTTTTCTGGGCCCTAAGGCTTGCTGACTTTCTAGAATGTATAGATGGTATTCTCTGGGTACCATACTCTCATAAACAGCTTCCTTCATTGTGTGACTATCATATCTAATTCCCTCTATGTCTGCCCATGTTATTCCTCAGTATGTCATTTTTCAACTCCTGGCTGGTTTTATCTACTACTGGTCAGTCTGGTATCTCCAACAACATAGTTAGTAATGGGAGGGAGGGTTGGTAGAGAGCAAGATTTTTGTGGATAATATTCTCTCCCCAGTAGGTTTATAAATTCCCCCAGTGGTTTCTTCTTGGGAGCCTTGCCTGAACTGGCAGCTGAAATGATACTTTCAGCCCTTAGGCTGGACCCCTCAGGATTGGGGAACCTGTGGAATTCTTTTGCTATAAAAAGCTCCCAGTGGAATTTAGTTTGTCAGCCAATCACATTTTTCCCCTTCTTGACTCAGTTAAAGAAGTTCACACTTCAGGGTGTAGGCAACTTTGTTCATAAATAATACCCATTAATTCTGTTAATCAATGTGATTTCAGTTGATAGAAATATTTATGGCTTAGAATGAAATATTATGGCTTAGAACCTCTTTCAACTGAGGAGTAGGTAGGAGGGAAACTGACCAATGGTAAGCTCTGAAAAAAGCAGGTCATACTTTTAAGTGTATTCTGCAATATGAACTTTTCTCCATCACTTACTTAAGTCTAGACAATCAACAAAACAATAAATTAAGTCTTGATTTGGACCTTTTGCTGATATCTGAGGTGAAAATACTCACATTGAAAGTTTAACCATTGGCTCTCAAGAGCCGGTATAAGCCGGAACTGCCATACCCTTGACTCTGTTTCTTATAAGAGAGTCACTGATTTAGGGCTAAAAGGGACCTTAGACATCCCATTCTAAGCCTTTTCATTTTCCAGATGAGGAACTGAGGCCAGGAGGAGTCACATGATTTTCCCAAGGTGACAAGGCAGTGAAAGGCTTCAAACCCAGAGCCTAACCCAGACTCTTTTCTCTGAACCAGGAGAAATGAATATTTGGGGTCTTGGATGTGAGCCACTGATCTACCCATCTATCTTAGCCAAATGATAGAATCTGGTGTCAGTACTTCCTTCACCTGCCAAATAGGAATGATGATGCTTTTTCTCAAAGTACTCTAATATGTGAAGTGTAGCATAGCAAATATAAAACATGAGAGCATCACTGGTATTGTCAGTACTTGCCTTTTTTTTTCTAAAGGGGGGCAACTAAAGCTTGGCCAGCAAGTGAGCATCTGAGACAGTGATTATGCTGTTTTGGATGTTTTTGAAAGCACTTGTCTGCCCTGTGAGAGTTTTAGTGATGTACACACACACACACACACACACACACACACACACGCACACACACACACCACATCACTTAGTGTTTTGGAAAGTTGCCCTAACTAAATATTTAGTGGACATCTGTGACACAAGTAGGGTTAAAATGTAATGTGCCCTTAAAATGACTGGCTTTTTAAGAATATAAATTCTACTTAAGTAAATGAACATCAACAAACAAACATTGTCCCACTCAACATTAATAACCTAGGTCTGGACAGATGAGGTTGTATTGGACAGATTGGGAGCCATAGCATAGAGAAGGATATGGACAAAGTGTCCTTGGCATTTTGTTTCTGTTGTAAGTGAGCCTAAGGTATTGCCATCTTTTTGGAATGGGAAGGAAGAGGTTGCAGAGACCGTAGTGCAGCTCTGATATTTGGTGAACTTCGTGATGCATGTGAGGAATTTGAAGAAATTCATAGTGCTTTATTTTTATCTCCGTTTGAAGAAAGTGGGATGGAAAGCACTCAATGTTACAAAACACATGGGAGATGAAGGGTTTCTTGTCCCTTTCTGCTGCAGAATAATAATGATGGTCAAGGGTAACAGGCTTTGCAGTATGAAACCACATGTATTGTGAGGATTTTTTGATAGTTTAGTTTCGAGGAACTTAAATTTCTTCTCTTTTTTATTCTTTGTTATAAAGGCCAGCTCTCTGGGAGAGAGTATCTGTTGGAAAAATAAAGAAACTGAAATGTATGTAAAATTATAACAACATCAACAGAAACAACACAATATTAATTGACATTTGTGTAGAGCTTTTAAATTTAAATACGCCTTACAACAATCATGTGAAATAGTTTTCTGAGTTGTTATTCTAAACCCGAGCTTCCTGATAGTTACAATCATTCGCAAGAGGAGTGATCTCTCTTGGGATGTAGTGGGTTCTCCTTTGTTCATCGTCAAGCCAATACCTCATTTGTTGGGATGGAATAGTGTGTGTGTGTGTGTGTGTGTGTGTGTGTGTGTGTGTGTGTGTGTGTGTGTGTGTGTGTGTGTTTTAGATTAGGTGTGCATTGAACTTCCTTTTGACTCTGGGAGTAATTTTGTAATCCACATTCTATAAATGGTCAGAATTAGGCTTACAAAGTTTAATGATTTACCCATAGTCACAGTGCTAGTAAGTGGGATCTTCCTGATTGACTCTCTGTGTAAATTAGTCTTATAAGAGTAAAGAAGAAATATACAACTTATTATCTAAGTTTATCTTAATCTCAAACAATTTTGGAAGGGGACAGAGGAAAGTCTTCAAGTGCCGTGCTTGTCTCCCTGGAGACAACTATCTATGACTACAATTTAGTAAAGTCTTTGAAAAGCCCTTAATTTAGATCAGATCGCTTTTTTAGTGAATTTCCAATCACATCTTTCCATTACTGCTCTAAGCTGGGGATTTATATGGGATGCAGTCCATCCTATTTTCCCCACCAACCTTCAAAGTAAATTAGTTTGAAAAGTCCCCATCACTCTCTACGTGGGAGTGATAATTCCAGTTGGGCCTTAATGTGGATATTGTATGAAGTCATTTGAAGGCAAAAGTGTGTGCCCTGGATCTTTTCACTAAGTTACCATGAACTCAGCAGGGGGTTCACATGTCCACCGAGGAGAGAATATTAGCCACAAAAATGTATTGAAAGAATATAAACATAAATGCTAAATTTCTAATTTAGGAAATGAAATATTCCATATTCCTTATACATTAAAAACATTTTTCTGGTATCAATCATTTTACTTTGGTTTCATGCAAAGTGCAAAGTTTTCTTCCAATATAAATACTGATGGGTGCATGAATTATATATTGATTTTTATGTATAATTTATTTTTTATTGAACACAGCAGTACAGCAATAGTTTCTCAGGATTATATTATGCACAGACCATTGGCTGCATGGATCATATCTGGATTTAATAATCATATCCTTTTTCATACAATTTAACATATTGGAGAAAAAAGATGTATAATGATATAAATTGGAATGTAGTGAACAAAAGATTTAATATATAACCCACCAAAAATATATTCCTGTATGGGTTTGTCATTACCCTTGGCTTATGATCTTTTTATACCTGCTTAAAAGAGAAACTAATTGCCACAGTAGAAATTAATGGAAACTTGGGAGAAAATTGTCTCCATCAACTGAGAATAGTTGAATACAAAAATTAAATTCTGGGACACCAGAATTAAAGAAAAGATAAGTAGTATTGTTACTTGAGATTCTAAGAGGGAATGGATGCCCCAGGATTAAGATATTGTCCAGGAAAAAAAATTAGAAAACCAAAAACCAAAAACAAACCCTACCAACCCAACCAACCAACCACATAAAATCTCTTTTGACGCTAATGCAAATAATTCTAATGAAAAAGAAAAGAAGGAGCCCAGTTCCTATTCATGGAACTCTCCTACCAAAGTTGTATCTGAAAGGGCTTCTCTGTTTTTGCCCCTATGGCCTTCAACTTTATTGAAGTCTATAAATGGGGCATACTCATACACTTTCGATCCTTGATAATCAGTCTTTTTGCAAAAATAGATCTCTACATTTAAGGAAAAGTTACAGCAGAAAGATCCATTTATTAATAATACATTGGATTTGGGTTCAGAGCAGCAGAGCTTGAATCTTGACTCTGCCTCTTATGCACCTGTGTGACCTTGGGTAAAGTCCAGGCCCCTGATTCATCATCTCTAAAAATGATATGTTTTTCTGAGGTGACCTAGGAGGACTCTTTCAGGCCTAAATCACTGATCTTATGATATGCTTATTCTGGTTCTATGTTTAATACACTATCTGACATAATTTTGCTTTTAGATCTGGTCCTGTGGTTTCTTAAGTATAAGGGAACTCTCAGGGTGTAAATATTCTCCACATGTACAGATCAATAACTACCCTGTAATTTAGAATCCTAAAGATTGGGGTAAAATATGGACTCTAAATGCAGATCAAAGCATTTTTTTCACTTACTTTATTCTTTCTTGTGTTTTTTCCCCTTTTGATCTGTTTCTTCTTTCACAACTGTGATGAATATGGAAATATGTTTTACATGATAGCATATGTATAAACTATATCAAACTGCCTGCCATTTTCAGAAGAGGAGAGGCAGGGAGGGAGAAAAACTTGGAATTCAAAATCTTGTAAAAATGAATGCTAAAAATTTTCTTGATATGTAATTGTGGGAAAAATAGAATACTATTTAAAGCAAAAAAAAAAAAGATTGGTGTAAAGTGCTAAGGGATAAAATGCATTACTTGACCTTTACAATGCAATTATATCTCAAAGGCAGGAGTTGAATCTGGGTCTTTCTGGCTCCAGCAGCCCTCTTCTGTATACTCTGTGGACAAAAGCAGCCAGGTCACAAAGTTCATATTCAGGAAGTTGTTGTTAAGTAATTTTTCATTTGTACCTGACTCTTTGTGACCCCATTTGGGGTTTTATTGGCAAATATCCTGGAGTGGTTTGCCATTTCTTTCTCCAGTTCATTTTACAGAAGAGGAAACTGGGGCAAACAGGGTTAAGTGACTTGTCCAGGGTCATACAAATCTAGAGGCCAGATTTGAATTCAGGAAGATAAGTTTCCTCATTCCAGGCCCCTCACTAAGACTTGAATTAAAGTGTTACTTCAGACATTTTTGAGCTGTGTGACTCTGACCCAGACATTTAACTTCAGTCTGCTTCCATTTCTTCATGCGCAAACTTAGGGTAGTACTAATAGCTTTCTCACAGGGTTGTTGAGGGTATCAAATGAGAGAACTTATATAAAGTATCTTGCATACCTTAAAGCCTCCTATCAATGTGAGCTATTTTGCTTCTCCTAAACAAAAACTTAGTGAATGAATAATGATGAATAATGAATATGATACAGTTATAGGAGGTAATTGTTTACAAAAGTAGTCTATATACTTAAATTCCAATTTAGTAAAATGCCTTATATATCATTATTAACATGCTGCCATCCTTTTTTCACAAAATTAAATGAATCAAATGCCTTTCCCCTCTCTGATGACTTTCATTCACTTTTTTTTTGTCTTTTACAATTCTTTGAAGAAAAATCTCAGTATTCCTATTGTTCTGATCCATTAGCTCCTTCTAGGAATGAATCAGGTTATGTGAGATTTGAGGATACTTCCAACATCAATTACAAAAATGAAATTTAATTCCACTTATTGATTGCTTTAAAATTAGGAATACGTAATAGCAGTAATTGGATCAAATGTACCTTCCTTTGTGTTTGCCTGTTTTTCTCATGATTTTTCTTTTTAATTGCCCTTTAGTTCCACAAGAGACAGCCGGTATGAAAGGCAGCAGTTGGTCCCAGGCTTTTGCCCCCCTCATAGAAGTCCACATAAAGAAAAGAAAGATCTTTGAATAAATGGCTGGGTAGAGGAAAGAAGTCAGTACCTTTCTGCACATACACACACACACACACACACACACACACACACACACACACAAAAGCTTTAATACCTAACTGCTTTCTCCACCAAGAATCTATTGAGAACAGAGGTGAGATTGCCCTTCTATATGATATGTACATCTATGTAATAATAGAGTAGGTCTTAAACTCCTTCACAAGGGAAAAGGAGAAAAAAAGAAAGAATAGGACTTGTTTAGTGTACTTCAAAGTTTTTTAAAAGAAAAAATAACAATCCAGGGACAAAGAAACTTCACAAGTCCTAGGGAAAACAGCCGTCAAAGCAGCAAAGATGAAACTCGGAGTGTCTCAGGACTCATGGGAAAATGCATAGATGAAAGGTCTGAACAGCCCAGGCAACAAAGATTGATTTGAATGGCGAAACTGACAAGTCCTGGATTGTTAAGAGAATTAAGTCACCAGCTTGGGAGGTGAGTCTCAGTGTATGCATCCCTGAGTCAGTACCTCTCCATCACAGCACCCTTGTGAAATGATAGGAGGAGAACTGAAAGGGCCATTAAGGCCATGGAATAGAGGCAGGAACAGAAGGCAGAGGAGTTGGCTAAGCTATGCCATTACAAATTATAGAGCAAGAATAGGGAAGGGTCCTAGAAAATTAACAGGATCTCTCTCTCCCCCCACACCCTCCACAACACAAAGGTGCCATCAGACTGCAGCTCACAAAAATGCTAATTCCCCAGACCCATTTACTTCATTGTGGGTGCCTTGTAATATCTCCACAAAGGTACTGGTGAGCAGTCTAAATACCTCCAGGCTTTAATCAGCCATGGGAACAAGCTGTGGCTTACAAGTAATCTCTCTGCCTTAGATGACTTACACACAGTGAACCACCTTCTTTGGAAGAATGCTACACACAACAAGCCATTGTGTAGAGGAGACAGATGAGAAAAATAACAGTTTCATTGCAGGGTCTGTGGGGAGGGATTTGCAGAGCCTGTGAAATCCTGCAGAGATTCAAGGAAAATCTGCATTACAGTACATTATCTCCTGCAGGGAGTAAGCAGCGGGAATGCTTAGTGCTACTTAGCCATCTTTGCTCAGGATGCCTTTGTCCAACTATGTTTAAAAAAAAAAAGCCTTTGACTTGGTGGAAGGAGTTGGAATGTTGGAATAGGACGAGAAGCACATAAAAGAATGAGGAGTCATGTCTCCTTGGACTGAACTTTTCTAGCTAAGCCTGATGGAGGAACACTGGAATCAAGTGGAAGTGTGAAGGCTGAGCAATGGAGTCCTTATTTGAAGTCTTGAGATTATCTCTGTCAAACTGGAAAAGAAAAAGGAATCTATGAGTGAAGAAAGTGCCTGGTTTATAGTTGAAGTTGAAAGCTTTTTCTCCCCTGTGGAAGAACTAGATATCTTGATTTTTGAGTAAAGTTCAGCAACATTCATGTTTGAGTCTCCCTCGTTTTATTTTGTAGTTGATTCTTAGGCTTCCCTAACCACCCCTCACCTCTTACCCCCCCCCCCCCAAAAGAAACTTATTGGAAAAATCTACAGCAAAAAAAAAATAAGCATTTATGGAGGAATTGATTGTATACTGAAAATGAATTAATTTGTCTGAAATAAGGAAAGTGAAATATCCATTTCCCATCCTACCCCCAGCTCCAGCATCTGGGAAAACAGGGTTCCAAGAAATCTTATTGGTCTCCTAAGAGCCAAAAGCCATTCATTTATTTCTCCTTTCTCTTCTTGATGAAGGTTTCATTTTTCTTTGCTTTAGGAAACTGCTTTCAGAAACTAATCTTCTGGTCACTTTTAAGTGTTCCATGTTTAAATAATCAGCCATTTATGAGGTTGCTATTTCCTAATCCACAGCATGTCCATAACACTTTTATAGGTTGATGTTAAGCAATAATTGGTCATATACTATAATAACTTTATCCAGCTCATTCTGGAGGTTTTGTTCTTTTAAAAATAGGTGAATTAACTTTATTTTAAAATCTGTACCAGATTTACTGCTGCTTTCCATGTTTCATTGTGGGGAATATTTAGATATTCTCAAATGTGAATTTTTATAAAACCAAGCCGGGTAACTTAAATACTGTTTTGCAGCTCTGTGGTTTGGTAGAAATGGTAACTTTTTATTCAAGATTGTAAAGCACTTAACATATGTTATCTTCCTTGAAATATGCACATTGCAAATCCAAAAGCATCCATTAATCACTTAATTAAAATTCATTTATGAACTAATTACTAGGTGGCAGGCACTGTACCAGGACTGGGGGAACACCGACAAAATTGAAACAGTTGTCTGTCTTCTAGGAACTTACATTTTAATAATAACAAGAAATTGTTATTCAGTCATTTCATTCACGTCCTACTCTTCATGAGCCCATGTGAGGTTTTCTTGGCTAAGATACTGGAGTGGTTTGCCATTTCCCTCTCCAGACCATTTTACAGATGAGGAAACTGAGGCAAACAGACTTAAGTGACTTACCCAGAGCCCCACAGCTAGTAAGTGTCCAAGACCAGATTTGAACTCAAGAAGATGAATCCTCCTGACTCCAGACCTGACATTCTCCACACTGTGCCACCATACGTCCCAAGAAATATGTACTATTAATAGTTTTACTATTGTTGTCACTGTTACTAGCAATACTAGTCATAACTACTTTGAACAGAGAGTTGGTATACCTAGGTTGTTATCTCTACCATTAACTGATTGACTTTGGAACAGTTGTCTTTTTAAAAATCAGTTTCTCTATCTGTAAAATATGTGTGGGGGTATTAGCTTGAGTTTTAGGAACTTTTTAAAAAATATTTTTATAACTGTATTTCACCATAGTTTATTTCCTTTTTTAATTCTATGTATTTTATTTTAAGCATTTAAAAACATTCTGAGAAAGAGTCCATAGGCTTCACTGGACAGTCCAAGGAGCTCATGTCACAAAAAAAGTTGAGGTGTTGGATGATGTGGTCTTTAACGTCTGTGACTTCCATGATTGTAACTTTACTCATGAGTTTTGCTGATTACAAGATGTTGATGGCAGAATCTCAGCTGATTTAGCATCAGTAAGAAAAGTTTAAGTTTGGGGGAAATTTGGAAGTGAATATTTATGGATAGTAATATTTAATCATAATCACAGAATTAGATTTTCATGTGATAAAAGTAAATACTTATTTGTTATTTGAAGGTAAATTTCAGCACAAATGTAGTAATACACTTATTACCATCTAATATGCAAATAACTTCATCCCGAAGGTGAAGATGTAAAATGGAGTGTAGTGTAAAGGTGTTGATCATTTGCCAGGGGCTTCTTCTCTCCACCTCCTGTGTCCCCCTTCCACTAACCGCTTCAGAAGTGGAATAGATTTATTTGGTACATAAAGTAAGCTGTTAGTGTCTATGCCCTGATTGTAAGATGTTGTGGACAGAAAAGCGCAAGTCATATAACATTTCAGGAAAGCAAGTTAAAAGTTTGTTATATGGAATGTGATGTTTGTGATGAGATTTCAAAAGCAAATTTTCGTGTTTTTAAAATTGATCATTGTCATGGAAATTGATGATAGTAAAGGTAATCCTCTAAGGAGGTGTACATGTGCATAGGTTTTTGCATGTCTTTTTATGGTCAAATATAAGCTCCTTGTGGTCAAGAACTGTTTTCCCTTTTTCTATTTATATCCCAGCTCCTAGTAAAGCACCATGAATGTAGTAAAGGCTTTATAAACGCCCCTTAATTTAATCTGATATACACACACACACACAAGACACACACATATGTATATATCTACATACACATATATATATTTTTGTTCGATTGTTTCAATCATGTTCAACTCTCTGTGACTTCTTTTGGGATTTTCTTGGCATAGATACTGCAGTGATTTGCCATTTCTTTCACTAACTCATTTTAGGGATGAGAAAACAGGCAAACTGGGAGAAGTTATTTGCCCAGGGTCATACAGATAGTAAGTGTCTGAGCCCAGATTTGAACTCTGGAAGAAGAGTCTTCTGACTCCAGGGACCTGGCACTCTTTCTACTGGGCTGCCTAGCTGCCCTCTTCTTACATCTACATGTATGTATATACATAGATGCAAGTATATATACATACATACTGGTATAGGACAGAAAGAGACAGGACATATAATTGAGCATAGGAGAGTGGGTAGTAGATGCTAATTGTTGTATATAAAAATATGCTTTATTGAAAATATAATTCTCATAGTTCATGCAATTTTTATAAGAAGGCATCTTTTCTGACAAATTCCTACTCAAGTGGCTCAGAATCATAGTCTCAGCACTGGAAGTAACTGCAAGGTTTGCTCATTCTAATCTACACCTGAATAAGAAAGAATCTCCTCTATGATATACTGGACCAGTGGTTTTGTAGCCTTTCTATGAAGATTTCTTCTGAAGGCTCATTGATTATTAAACCATAAGATCACAGAATTAGAGCAAGAAATTAGAGGCTCTTATCAGTTGCTATACCATAACATTATTGAATTAGAACACGAAACATTGTTACTTGGCACATAGTAGGCACTTAAATATTTATTGATTGAGAGAGGTTCCCTTGTCCAGCCCTCTTGTTTCACAGATGAGGAAATTTTTATTCAGGGTATTATAGCCTCTGTTACTCAGATCAAGAATAAAAGTACCAAAAGAATTCCAATCTTTCCAAATCTGCTTGCTAATTCTAGTTGAATTATTGCATTTTACAAGAAGAAGTGATTGGAACCACAGACCTGAGGTTGGGAGGGAGGTGGGTGGAATGGGGTGGATTGGGACTTAATTTCCATTGGAAGCTATTTCCATTATTGTCATAAAGATATGGAGTTAAGAGCTGGAAGGATTAGGAGGGATCATATGGTCCACTCCCATCATTTTACTGGGAACAGATGAAATGGGGCCAGAGAGAGGGAGGGAAGCAGTTAGTAAGAGGGATGACATTTGAATCAGCCTGGGCTTCTGAATTCAGTTCTTCTGTGACGATACTCTGATGCCTCTTTAAAAAAAAATTTTTTTAATCCTTTATTTATTTATTTTTAGTTTTCAACATTCATTTCCACAAGATTTTGAGTTACAAATTTTCTCCTCATCTTTTGCCTACCCCCCAGGATAGCAAGCCTACTGAGTACCCCTTCCTCCAATCTGTTCTGTCTTATATCCTCCCCCATGCCCTGTAAGTTTCTAGTAAGGCAAGATGGATTTATATACCCCAGTGCTTGTATATCTTATTTCCTAGTTGCAGGTAAAAAACCAATTTTTTTAAACATTTGTTTTTAAAACTTTGATTTCCATATTCTTTCCCTTCTTTTCTCCTCACCCACCCCCACTGGGAAGACAAGCAGTTTAGTATAGGTTGTACAGCTGTAGTTACACAAAACATTTCCATAGTAGTTATATTGTGAAAGACTAACTATATTTCCCTCCATCCTATCCTGCCCTCCTTTATTCTGTTTTTTACTTTGACCCTGTCCCTTTTCAAAAGTGTGTGCATCTAACTACCCTCTCTGCCAATCTACCCTCCCTTCTATCTTTTCTCCTCTTATCCCCTACTACCCCCCTACTTTCTTGTAGGGTAAGATACCCAATAGAATGTGTATGTTATTCCCTCCTTAAGTTAAATTCAGTGAGAGTAAGGGTGACCTATTCCCTTTCATGTTCCTGCTCTTCTCCTCCATTGTAACAGTTTTCTCTTGCTTCCTATATGAGATAATTTACCTTAATCTCTCTCTCCCTTTCTCCTCCCAATAAATTCTTCTCTCACCTCTTAATTTTGTTTTTTAGATATCATCCCTTAATATTCAACTGATCCTGTGCCCTCTGTCTATGTATACATGTACACACATATACACACACTCCTATATGTATTTATACATACATATACCCTCCTATACATACATACATACATACATACAAGACAGTATAAGAGAAGGGTTCGAATCCAAATCCTCTAACTCCCAAACTATCACTCTTTCCATTTCACTACCAGAATTCTCTGGTCCAAACTAGAAAACACAATATCATTGAAGGGCAAGTCTACATGAAGTGTAAGTATAAAGAAATGAATCTGTTTTCCACATGTGCCTTATGAGACCATCCTCATTTCTTTATAGTCACTCTTCCAAGTGGATGTACATGCGATAATAGTGAATAAATATTAAAGGAGGAGTCAGAAATAGATGACCACTTATAATCGAAGCTATCATGTATATAGAAAAAGAAGGTAGGTTGGTGAGAGCAAGAAATGGCAAGAAAATAGCCACAAGGCTCTGTTGGAACCTTCTCTTCATTGGAAGAAAATGAGCGAATCATCAGCATGTTGAGAGGCTCCTTAGTGGTATACATTTGGGAGGGCGTTGATGAGAACTGCAAAGAATGAGAAGACATGAATGCTTGTCATTTGCAGAATTGGAAGAATGAGACTGAAGATCCATTTGAGTATTTGAAAAAGTGGGAAATCTCATATTATTTGAGCGTGAGGCTGTGGTCTCTTCTAAATGTTTAATCTGTGTGTGTGTGTGTTTTGTGTAAATTAAACCTGTTTATGTTTGATGTCCTCATTAGCCCAAGTGCTTTCAGGGTGATGATGGCCATCCCTCAGTGACGCACTGGAAAGAATGCCAGAATTGGAGTCAGAGAATCAGGGTTTGGTTTCAATCACAGCTTTAGTATTTATATTTCGGAGTAAGTCCTATGCAATTTGTACTAGCTACTTGCTAAGGTCCCTTTCAGTACTCAGTGTACCATCCTATGCTCTCATCCTTCTGGGGAAGAAAGAAGTATGATACTGAATTTCCCAGGATCATTTTGGCAGGGGGTGGGGGAAAGGCAGATGTGACAGAGAGAAGAGAAGGTCCCTAGAGTGACCTAGGTCAGGATATAACTTCTGATTGAAGGTTTACACATGTATGAGTCTAGACACGAAAATCATAGAATATTTGATCTGGAAGGGACCTCAACAAATCATCTCCTTTAACCCCTCACTTTTATTTTTTTTAAACAAATGAGGCCAAAAGAAGTTAATTGACTTATACAAGTACATACAGCTAGTTAGTGGTCGAGCCATACCTCAGATTCCTTAGATAATATTGTTTGGCCCTTTTTTCCACTGTCCCACATGGCAGCTCTTATAAGTCACTAAGGGCTGGTGTCTCCACCTAGGGCATGTAACAGACTCCTTGACTCCTTGAGTCTAATAGTGGCAGCTATGCCAAGGAAAGGGCTCAGACCTAAATAATAAACCCACTTATTTTATCTGGCTATTATCACTTAAAATTTGTAAGTTAGCATTTGTCTTACCTAATGAGAATGATATGAAAATTGCTGGTTCCTCTTCCTTTGCAATGTAATAACGTTAGTCTTGGATTAAAAGAGACTTAATTACACTTTAGTTGAAATCAAGGATCTTTTTGCTGATAATTTAGCAATCTGATGCCACTGCATCCTTTCAGTGCTGAGTCTAAGAGAGATAATATGCATTTCCTTATTAATGTCAAACTGAATTTAACATAGCCACCCTGTGAATATTTCCTCAGGCTATTGATTCACAAATTTTTAATTAAAAAAAATTGGAATTAAGATTCCTTCCAAATCCCTGAATGTAACTGTGAGGTTTCAGAGTTTGAAAATCTGGGTCACAGATTTCAGTTTGAAAGAGCAGCATTTGTCAACCAGGTCAGACAGGTCGTTTTTGAGAGTGAAGTAATTCTACAGGGGAGAAGTAGAGGATAATGAGATCATAATGCTAAAACAAGAAAGAACTTTTGGGGACATTGAGCCTGTCCCCCTCATTGTACAGAGGAGGAAACTGAGGCCTGGAGATTCTAAGTGCTTGCCAAGGATCACAGAGGAGTAAGAACGGGATTTGAACTCAGATCCAGTGACTCCAAGTTTAGTGTGGTGTTCTTCACTAATTAAAGTGCATTTTGTTAGGGCAGTTATGATCATTATTTAAAATGCTTATGTAGTGAGGGAATGGTATGAGAATTGTTCATATATATATGAACATTTATGTATATTCATATATATTCATATATATGAACATATATGTTCATATATAAAGTAGATGAAGAAAAAGGCATTAATTAATGTCATTGTTATCTAGAAAGTCTTTTTAGAATAGGCCATTGGAACTAGAGACAGAGAGCCTGAGTGTGAATCATGGTTCGACCTCTTCTCCTGGGATCTTGGCTAGTTTCAATCCACTAAGCTAATACCAGTCCCCTTCACTGCTCAATCTTAGTTTCCTCCTATGTAAAATTGGATTTGATTCCATTCCAACTCAAAGCTTATACTCCCATGACTTTCTATAATCACACCTCTCATCTTGCCAAAGAAGAGAATGAAGCTCATGAAATGATTGGCTTAAGGTCTCTCTACCCTTAAGTGGCAGATTTGGTGTTCAATCCTATTTCTTTGCGTCTCACTCTACCTCTGGGTGTCTTGTCTTAGTATCTGTCCAGTTCTCTGGGTGTTATTTGTCTTCTACAGAGAGGTGATGTTGTATAGTAGAAAAGAAGAGCTGGTCTTCAAGTCAAGAGAGTCTGGATTGGCATCATCCCTCTGCTTGCTCTGGGATTATGGGGGGATGGGTGCCATAACACCTCTGAGCCTCAATTTCCAAATTCCAGTAAAATGTAAATAAAACCTATCGTGCCTACTTTGCAGATTTATTGTGAGGACCATATGAGATAATGTACTTTGCAAACTTCAGATTACCAGAAAATAATGGCTTTTTTCTGATATTATTATTGGGATGGTCAGATGATAGAGAGCTGATAGGAGTCATCTCTCACTCTGCATTAATCCCTTCTTTTTATAAATGACTAAACTAAGACCCGATGTTGTTAAAGAACTTTACAAACAGGTTCACTGTGACACAGTAGAATGTATTCTGGAGTTGTAGTTGGAGAACATGGGTTCAAATTTCACCTGTGATTCTTATTAGCTGTGTGACCTTAGTTAAGTCCCTCTCTGTGACTCAGTTTCCTCCTCTGTAAATGAGGGGGCCTCTGAAGTCCCTTCCATATTTAAAGCTATCACTCTCTGACTCCAAGTCTGCTGGACCATGAGTATAGCACCGAACTTACAGATAAGCAAACTAAATCTGAGAGAGGTTAAGTGACTGGTCCAGGGTCAAAAAACTAATACTTACCTTGGACAGGATTTGATCCCAGGCCTTCTGGATACCTAGTCTGGTTTTCCATTCTTTGTTTACATCACACTTCTCTAACATTTTCTCAGCTTCCATTTTCTCATTGGTGAGAAAGGAGGGGTTTGGTCTAGATGACCACAGAGATCTCTTCTGGCTCTCAATCTTTGAGGTTGAGGTTGAGAACCGCTGCTTTAGAGATTCAGGATTAAAAAGGAACATTAAGTGACAGAACCAGAAGCTGAAATGGTGACACCCAGTGGATTGCTCTTTAATTCAGTCATAGTCAAGAAGCTTTTATTAAGTGCCTATAATGTGTTGGATACTGGACTAGGCACTGGAGATAGAAAGACAAAAATACTGCTGCCATCCTCCCCCCAATCCCAGTATCCCAAGATGAAATAAACCAGTCCTTGCTCTCAAGGAGACTTCATTTCTCATGTAAGAATATAGTATACACACACACACACACACACACACATGTGCATATACGCACACATGTACACACAAATAACTGGAATATATACAAAGTAAAACACAGTGTTAAGAGTTGGGCATCAGGAAAGGTCTTGGGTAGAAGATGGTGCCCAAATTATTAGGGATTCTCAGAGGCAGAAGCCAAGAAGGAAAGAATTCCAGACATAGAAGACTACCTGGACAAAAAACACACTTCTTTTCCTAATTTAGAATTAAGCTTGAATTTGAATAGCGCATTAAAAATGCCTGGTATTGGTAGAAAGTAGAAGAAATCAGAAGCTGTGCTCGGGCGTACATCCCAGGAGGCTTGAAACATAGAAATCTCGTGTAACTTCTAGGCCGTCACTTCCTTTCCATGTATACTCTGGGATTGACATCTTGGAATCGCAGAACATGATGTTGGGTGAAAGCAAGGGCAGCGATTTGCATGAAGTTGCTGCCTAAATTGGTTAATTGGCTTTCTACAATACTCCCTTGTTTAATTTGTTTTTTGAAATAATAACAGTTACAGCATTAAAAACATGCTTCTGGAGCAGGAATTTGCATGCTGGAGCTTAGCTGCTCAGTCATTATTATCAAGAACAAATCTGTATGAGCCCTAGAGCAAAAATTATCCACACAGTTCTTCTCCAGGGAGGATTAAAATGGGGAAGGGAGTGAGCCAGACTGTGCAGTCTTGTCTTCATAACAAAGATCTCTGTAGCTGGAAAGGAAGAATTGTCCAGGGAACATCTGCAAGGTATTCTTCTTTCACTGTTATCGCCAAGAAGGGCTCTGGGGATGGCCATAGAGGAGCTCTGGTTCATTGTGGAGTTAGGACTTGCGGAGAGAAGGAAGGGGGGAGTTACGTTTCTTAGAAGGAAGAGGAAAAACCTTTGGCCGCATTAGTAGGATGGGACCCCGGGGGAATGACCAACCTTGAGCCTGAATGAAAATACTTCTGGGCCTCACCCATCTGGGCCTTCCATTGAAAACAGGTCTACCATTGTCACTTACCTCACTTCCCAAACTGAAATCACAGAGGTCAGATTTATTTAATTTTCTTACACTGGCCTGCATCAGCATTTCTTGTCTTTGCCCAGATGCGCCCTGTTTACCTCCCCTACTACCAAGATCTGGAATGCTCCCCCTCCTCACCTCCAGGTCTCAGCATGCCTAGCTTCATTCCCAACTCAATGGTCAGGTGCCACTACTTAGCTAAAGCTTTTCCTGGGTTTCTTGATTATGGGGGTCATCTTCTTCATCAAATGGTCATGTATCATACTTATCTCAAGATCTTAACATGCTATGTCGCCTGCCCTCCTGCCTCAGTAGCATGTAAATGTTTATAGACCAGGACAGTAGGTTTTTATTTGTGAATCTACCTCCTAGCCTAGTGTAGTATAGTGGAGAGAATGGTGGTCTTGGAAGACCTGGGTTGAACTCCTCTCTCCAGTTCTTACTAGCTGTGTAACCTTGGGCAAGGAACTCTCTCTCTCTCTCTCTCTCTCTCTCTCTTTCTCTCCTTTTTTTCTCTCCCTCTCCCTCCCTCTCCCTTTCTCTCTCTCTCCCTGTTTCCCTCTCTCCCTCAGTTTCCTTATGTGTGACATGGGAATAATATAATAGTCCATACCTCAGGCTATTTTTGTGAGAATCAAATGAGATAATTTAAGTAAAGCATTTTGTTAACCTAAAGTGCTATATAATTGCAAATTTATTGTTATTATTATTATTAAATTAAAATAAATTCAATTATTAAATGTACTCCACAGTGCCTTGATTAAAGTAGTCAGTGCTTGCAGGATTACACTGAATTTTGCTTAAGAGTGTGTTTCACCAACATCTGAATATCAATCACTCAATCACCAAACATTTACTAAACTCCTGAGGTGTGCCAGGTACTTCCCATCTGGAATACAAAATAAAGGCTAAAATAATCCCTATTCACAAGGATTTACTTGGTGTGCAAACAGTGAAAGTCAGCAACAAACACCTGACCTATCAAATCACTGACCTCTGTGTACATTCAGCATCCAGGCCCCAGAAGGGTGTTAGCTGTATCACCCTGGCAGATCAACTCTGTGAATCTCAGTTTTCTTATCTGTAAAATGGGGGTGATAATAGCACTTCTGCCCCCCCCCCCAGTGTTATGTCTAACATCAAATGGGGTAATTGTAAGGCACTGTGTAAACCTTGAAATGTAAAACCTTAAAATGCCATATAAGTGTCAACTCTGTCAACAATAAACTAAATTAAAGGGGGTAGATATGTGAATGGAGCCTTGGTATATGGTTTGGAATACTTTGAGTTTTAGAAATGGAGCGGTAAGGTTTTACCAGATTTTGACATTAGTCTCTGGATCTTAACTTCTCCTTTATTACAGTTCCCAAGATTTTTTTTTTGTGCATAAATGTAAGAGTGGAAAAACTTTTCTTGAGCTGAATACTCATATATGTGCACCAGAAATGCATGTGGATAGTCTACTTGACTTGTAAATTACTCATCCTATGGATGAAAACCAAATGTCCATAGTATCCCCTTTACAAAACATGCTAATAGCAGACCTGCATGTAGGTTGGCTTCTTGGCATTCAGTACTATGAAACACAAGTCCATGAATGTCTAAATAAAGCTCTAAACATAGTCAGCCCTTTTATACATATGTAATCATCGATTTTCCATTGTTTCTTTTGATTAACACATTGCAATGGCCAAAGGATCTGTCACATGGGGTGGTGGGGAACCTCTCCATACTTAACTAGGCTGGTCCTTGGAAAACAGATGCTGATTGGCTCGGAGACCAAAACTAAAGCTTTTCTAGTATAATAGAATCTACTAGAGCTTGTCTTATATGGGAATAACCTCTGAGAACCGCTGATAACCTCCATGGCATGATGAGATTTAGATACCCAAGTAAAAGTGCACATGAAAAGAGATATAAGTCATCTGGGTATACAGTTTAACTCTGGACAATTTTGACAAAGAGACAATAAAAGCAGCATCACTACAAAATCATTGTGACTTTGAACATTTAAATAAAAAATTATTCTCATATACCAACCCTACCTTCTATGGTCTTTTACAATTTCAATGGGATATAGCTAACTTTTTCTCCTCTGTATTGTTCCCCTCCTCGCCCACTTAACCCCCACCCCTACATATACACATTTCTATTTGTCAGAGCAATTCCAAAAGCTTGACTAGAGCAACTGATGTATGGAAGACATTTGCTTACATTAATAGAAGATGACATAAATTGGTGTTAATAGTGATGATCAGCTCTGGAGATGCTCTGTCTGGAGGCGAAATCTGTTTCAGTGGCTATGTCATTATTGCAGATGGCATCAGCCAGAGAAAAAGCATCACAAAGAACGTAGAGTACAATACTTGGGCTTGGGGAAGTAGGTTCACATTCTAACTCTTAACACTTACTAATTGTGTGAGCATCGGTAATTCACTTACCCTCTCTGGGCTTCAGTGGTGTTAGAGGAGTTATTGTCTGACATCCTTTTCTGCTCTAAAGGATCTTTGATCTTATAAACTTACTGACATGATTACTTCATGTTCCTATTTGAACATTTCACTCAAAAGTGGAAGGTGAGGGTAGGAATGTGGTAAAGAGAAACTGTGAGAGAAAACAGGCTATTTTTCTAGCTTGGAATTCATCAGTTTTTCTAGTTCAGTTTTAAAAGTACACTTAAAACAGGCATTCAGCTTGTTTATTCTGAACAATTTCAAATGAGTTGGTTGGAAAAGGGAATAATTATAGTCTCCAAGAATCAGGGAGCTCTTCTCAAGATGAGTCACTGATCTCTTTGTAAAAGTGCTTCTTTCACTGAGGCAGTTGGAAAACTATTCATGCCTTTTCATCCTCAGGACCCGAGTCCTTGCGTTCCCATAAATCGTCTGCCAAGGATCTACCCAGTTATTAGATACTTATTCTGTGGGTAATAGAACATAATTTGCCCAGTCCTTTTGTTATCTTATTTAAAAATTATTTTAAATTAATTTTGAACTTCACTTATCTTTTAACTTTAAGGTTTTTTTTAAAATTTTTATTATTTCTTTCTTACCTTTATCTGTGATATCTTCTATCCAGAGAACTGCTTCACTCTTTTAGATTGAGTTTTACTGGTGATTTCCATAGGACTAAAAACCTAGAAGCTTAAACATTGAACTGAAGTCAAAAGATGGGTATGAATCCTGGTTCTGCCAATTAACAGCTGCAGGACCCTGGACAGGTCATTGAACTTCCAGGTCTCACTTTCCCTATCTGTAAAATAATGGCTTTTACTAGGACGCCTTAAGCTCCATTCCAACTTTAAACTCATGATCCTGTGAGTCTATGAGCAAATGTCTTTCTAAATCCAAGGCCAGCCTCATGGAGAAACCTTGGAAGTTAATTTTTGGATTACTAATTAGTCTATCTTTTTTCTGCTTATTTACTTATACAGTTATACCCTTTAGGGGTGCAGAGCCACCACTATTTGGAATATCTATGTAAAACTTTTTGGCTCTCCCTTCATACCAGAGAAAAAGTCCAAATTATTTTGGTTTTAAAAGATAAAATATGTTGATATTGTACTGCTGCGGCCAGCACAGTTTGTGGCTCAGCAACCAGCTAAATGAAAAGAGAGAGAGAGAGAGAGAGAGAAAAGGAGAGGGAGAGACGGGGATGTATTCGATAGTCTGTTTATTACAGAGCCATTTCATACAGAGCCATGGTACAAGAAAATCTCAGGGTTTATATACCTCATAGCAAGAGTTCCTATGTGAAGGAATGCACGACCCTTCTTAGGTCCTGATCACTCCCTATCCTAGCCCAAGGCTATTATACTTAAGTCCTAGGACCATGTCTGGAGGCACAAACAAACAGGGAGTCTCAAACAAGACTTGCAGATTAACTATCCTGAAACTTTCTTTAGTCATTCAAAGATCCAGTGAAAGCATCCACCGGACAAGATTATACTCTAATCTGCATATCTGCCTCATAGAAGAGGGTGAGCATGAAAGTCAGGTCTACTACATTATACAATACTGTACATATATTTTGTGCATTTCTGAGTTTCTAAACTTTTTCTGTGTTGTCTACTGGTTTTCTCATGTCTCCTGTGGCTTCTGCAAAACTCCCTCCAAATAGCCTTTTAATCTCTTATGCTGACCCACAATATATTGAGACTGTGATGGGGAAAGTGGCAATGTGGAAGGATAACTGTACTTGCTACTGCGTTGACTTAGGATTTTTCATAAAACTGAGGAAAATCCATGGGTAAGTGGAAATGCCAAATAGTGTGTCAATTAAACTACATAGATTATTCAGACTTCTTTATAAAGATAGACTTTGCCTATGTAATTAAGGGAAAAGGGATTTATTGTTCTCCATTGTAATGGGCAGGTGAATGTATGTTCTGAACCATCTTGACACATACTGTCTTACCCTGCAGGACATATGTTCAGGGCTGCCTGCCAACCAGAGTGCCCTCCAAGGCAAAGGGAATAATCAGAGTGCCAAGAGTTTACAGAATCTCAGAGTTTAGAAGGGACCATATTTTAACCCCATCATTTTATATATGAAGAAATTGGTTTCAAATGAGATTAAGTGACTTTAAGGTCTCACTGGTAGTAAGAAGGGTAGACTAGATGGCTTCTGGGAGTCCTTCTCAACTATACTGATGATCCTACATACTACTAATTTCCCATCTCTCTGGCCCCCAGGCCTGGAATGTCCTCCTTCTTACCTCAGTCTTTTCAAATCCCTAACTTCCTTCCATTTCATCTCTGGTCCATCTTCTACAGGTGACTTGGCCAGTATGTTCCATTTAAGTTTTCCTTCTAGGTACATTGTACATGTCTTATCTTTGCCTGCATATAGACATGATATTTCCCCCATTAGAAGGCAAGCTTCTTGAGGATCAACGGTTATGTTTTTTTTCTTGGGGCATTGAATGTGAGAAACTGTAAGTAGGCCAGTATATCTGCATTGTGGAGTGCAGTAATGGAGTAATGGAGAGGCATAATGTGAAAAAGGACTTGAAAAAGAGGAAGAGATGGGGATGCAAATAGCTTTAAATGCCAAATAGAATTTTATATTTGATCATGGAGTTAATGGAGAGCTAATAAAGTTTCCTGAGTGGGAGGATAACATGGTGAGACCTACCCTTTAGGAAAATCACTTTGGCAGCTATGTATGTGGAGATCTGAGGCAGGAGAACAATTAGGAAGCCATTGAGTTAGCCTGGATGAGAAGTAATGAGGTCCTGAACTAGAATGGTGGGTCTGTGAGTAGAGAAAAGGGGACAGAAGAGATGTTTAAGAAATAGAGTTGAAAGAGTTGATCACTGATTGGCTTTGTATGGTGAGTAAGAGTAAGGAGTCAAGAGATACACTGATGATGTAATCCTGATGACTAGAAGGATGGTATTACCCTTAACAGCAATAAAGAAGTTTGGAAGAAGGGTAGATTTGAGGGTAGGGAGTAATGAGTTTTGTTTTGAACGTGAGAAGTTTGACAAGTGTGCAGTTGGCAACTGGTGATGCTTGACTGAGAGAAAAACTAGGTATATAGATCTTGAAATCGTCTTCATAGAGAAGACAATTTAACCCGTGGGAGCTGATGGGTCACCAAGTAGCAGAGATAAGAGGAAACAGGACAGTGCTTTAGAGGCTCACCAAACGTTAGAGGGCATAGTACAGATGAGGATAATAATAAAATAGCTAGAATTTAGATTGTGCTTTACAAATGTTACCTCATTTGTTCTTCACAACAACTATAGAAGATAGGCGATATGTGGAGGATCATACAGCTAGTAAGCATCTGAGGCTAGATTTGAACTCAAATCTTTCTGACTACAAGTCCAACACTCAATCTCCTGTGCCAACTAACTGCATCTAGGAAGAGGGGATCCATTGATCCATCAAAGGAGTCTTAAAAGGATCAGTTAGGTAGGAGGAGAGCCAAGAGAGGGCCCTTTCACAAAATCCCATTGAGGAGAGATTATCTAAGAGCAGAAGGTCATAGAAACATAGATGAACATTCTCAAATGTTGCAGAGAGGTCAGAAAGGATGTAGACTGAGAAAAGGATATTGGAGTGGTCAACTAAGGTAACATTGCTTTCTTGGTTTCAGTGGTATACTGCTGGTTCTGTTTGCAGTCAGCTGGTACACCCATGTCATTTTGAGACAAACTACCATCTGGCCATGCTTCTTGTTTATTGACCAGAGTGTACATGGAATGAGGAGGGGCAGTTGTGCATAATGGAGAGAGCTCTAGTCTTAAATACATGAAGACCTGGATTGAAATCCAACCTCTGACATTAAATAGTTGTGCAATCTTGGACGTGTCAATTAATCTCTCTGAGCTGAATCCCTTCTTCTGTAAAATGGAGTTAATAATAGTATCAACCTCAAAGTTTTGTTGTGAGATGACACATTTTTGACTCATTGTAAACTTCAAAGTTCTGTATGAATGCCAGCTGGTATAATAGGAATAAAGTCAATTTCACTGGTGCATACATTACATGTAATATGAGTTAGTAAGGGAAATAAGATGGAATAAAGCTAGAAAGGGGAGTAGTACTAGATGGGGGACTTTCTGGAATGCTAAACAAAGGACTTCATTTATGTATTTTTAATTAAAGAAAATGTACATCTATCCATCCATTTATCTATCTTTGTATCTATCTGTCTTTCCATCCATCCATCCACCCACCCATCCATCCATCCATCCATCCATCCATCTATCCATCTGTCCATCATCTCTCTGTCTGTCTGTCTCTCTAGATATACAAAAATTGCATCCATCTCCTCAGTTGAAAAAGAAAAAAAAAACAAAGCCCTTATAAAAATATACATTCAGTGAAACAAAACAAATTCCTACATTAGTCATTTCCAAGCATTTTGTGGATATGTGTGTGTGTATGGATCTATGTATGTTTTAATATTAGGCAACCAGGTGGTACAGTGGATAAATCACTGGACCTGGAGTTAGGAGGTTCAAATCTGACCTTAGTTACTAGCTATGTGATCCTGAACAATTAACTTAATCTGTTTTTTTCTCAGTTCCCTCATCTGTAAAACAGGTATAATAGCACCTGTTTCCTAGGGTTGTTTTGAGGATGAAATGAGATAATATTTATAAAGCATTTTTCAAACCTTAACAAGCTATATTAATGCAAGGCATTATTATCAATAAGTACTCTGAGTCTGTTACCTCTTTATCAGGAGGTGAGCACTGTGTTTCATTATGAGTCCTCTGCCATGATAGTAAATTATTGCATTGATCAGAGTTCTTACCTCTTTCAAAGTTGTTTGTTTTTATAATATTGTTGCTAATATATAAATTGTTCTCCTGGTTCTACTTACTTCTCTTTGCAACAGTTTATAGAAGTCTTCCAAGATTTCTCTGAAATTGTGCTTTTCATCGCTCCTTTTGAAACAATAGAAATCCATCATATTCCTATACCTCCTTTGTTGATTCATTCCCAAATTGATGGACACCTCTTCATTTTCTAGTTATTTGCTACTACAAAAAGAACTGGACCTTTTACCTTTTTCTTTGATCTCTTTAGGTTATAAACCTAGTGGTGTTATCTCTGACTCGAAAGGCATGCCCAGATTAATAGCTTTTAGGAAATAGTTCCAAATTGCTTTTCAGAGTGGCTGGACCAATCCATAGCTCTACCAATAGTATGTTAATGTGCCTGTTTTCCCGTTATAACCTCTCCAAACTTTGTAATTTTCCATTTTTGTCAACTTTGCCAAATTGATGGGTGTGAGGTGGAATTTTAGATTTATTTTAATTTATATTTCTCTAATTACTAGTGATTCAGAGATTTTTTTTCCTTAAATATGGTTCTTAATAGGTTGGATTTCTTGTCCTGAAAAACAAGCAAAGGATTTGACATTTTCTTTGGAAGGTAAGAAAGCATTAACAAGTTTCTCGGGATTTGGGAGCAAAGAAATTATGTGCATGGACAGGTCTATGCACAAGAAGTCAATCAATTAATAACAATTTATTAAATGACTACATTTTGGCAAGAACTGCGCTCAGTGTTATGATAAAATTAAATCCCATCCAACATTGGTGGGAGAAATTTTACTAATTCAAATCACCAAGGATTTATTAAGTACCTTCCATGTTCCGATTAATACACTTGTAACCAGGGACACAAAATTAAGGTGGAAATTACAGTACTCACCCTTAAGAAGCTTAAATTCTGTGAAAGGGATCTTTATGCACACATATAAGTAAATTTTAAAATATATGTAAGGTAAATATAGAATAATTTCAAAGATAGACTTAGCTGTAAGGGGCATCTTTCTTTTAATCATTGTCATGAATTAATTCAGAAGCATGAAAACACAGAGTTTTAGAGCTAGAAGAACCTTGGAGAAGATAAAGCCAGAGCCCTCATTTGACAGTAGGAGCAACTGAGGCCCCAGAGAGCTCATCTGATACTAATATTAGATTCAGAAGTGGAAAGACTCTCAAAGGTAATTTAATACAGTCCATTCTAATGTGAGGAAATTTAGCTCCGGAGAGCCAAGTCAACAAGCATTTATTAAGTGGGAGGAATTAAGTGAATTACTCGTGTTCATGTGGCTATTAAGCATCAAAGCTGGGGTTCAGACCAGGCCCTCTAATTCTAACCCCAGTCCCCTTTTTACTTTACCACAATGTCATGTAATCTGATGATGCTCACCTAGTTATTGCCATAGCTAGTCCTGGACCTCAGTCTTTCATAAATCCCATTCCAGCACTGTTCTTCCCATAGTGTGGGCTTTGATTCTTGGGCTTCTGTTTTGTTGAAAGATTTTTTTTTAAAGAAAAAAAAAGTAGTTTCCCCCTTACTATCAAGATACATGTAGAATAATTTCCAGAGAGTACAGCTGGTTGATTTTCTCCATTTCTTGGTTTGTTTTGAAACCAAGGTCAAAAAACAGGCCACTTACGTCAGCTCCTAGTTTGATGAACAACTGGCTTTTTTGATGGAAACCAGAGGACCAAAAAAAAAAAAGGCTTTGCTGCATCCTGACCTCTGGGACAGGTACAAAGCTGCTGGGGTATGCACGGATGGGGAAGGGGAGGATGCTCCATACCTGGTTCAGGAAGCCTCCATCACTTAATCCAGGAATTAGCCTCTGGTGCCTTTCCTCTTTCTCTAGCCTTGCTACTCCTCATTGTTTTAATTGAGAGGGGCAGCATCCCCATGTGACCACTTAGCTGGACTCTCCTTCAGGCTGGACTCTCCTTCAGAACACATACTGGACAGCTAAGGCTGGGGGCAGAGAAGTTCTATTGGAAATAATGAGTGGGCCAAAGCTCTGAGGCTTTGGAAGGAATTGAGTTCAAGAACCACTCAGCTGGTGAAATGTTTTAAGGGTTGGTGAGCATAAAAGGTCCCTCTCACACACAATGAATATAGCATTTGGCTGGGGGGGTGGGGCGGGGAGTCTGCTAAGGGGCAACTAAGAATAAGCTCACTGTTTTCTAACATGTGACATCTTTCCATTACAATGACTTTATTGTCTGAGAAGTCTTTCCCTCCACCTTCCTCTCATTGGAGATTATTTGGAATAGATAAATGGTTTCCAGACTTCCTTCTGCTAGCACTTTTGTGTCTCTCCATATACTTTTCTATTCTCTAAAACATGTGGATTTAAAAAAAATTGTTTTTCAAATTTTACTCTCAGTCTTATTACTCTACATTAACAATTAGCACTCTTCCTTTTTAAATGCATTAGATACTCACTTGGAGGGTCATGCTTTTTATATATCACATATTTAGTTGACTAAATTTGGACATAAATAAATGGCACATTCAAGACTAAGGCATTTTGGTATATTCAGGTCATTTCATTGGGGATGCAAAGACTTTTTTGGGGGAGAGGGGAGAGGTGAAATGATTGGGGTTAAGTGACTTGTCCAAGGTCACACAACTAGTAAGTGCCAAGTGTCTGAGGCTGCATTTGAACTCAGGTCTTCCTGACTCCAAGACTGGTGCTCAATTCACTGTGCCACCTAGCTGCCCTGGGATACAACGTCTTGAGTAACTATGGGGCAGAGAAGGGAAACCTCTGAAGTGCTATGGGCTGCCTCCAGAGGTGGTGTTTCTCTGTCAGGGATTTCATAGAAAGGTTAGATGACCATCTGCAAGTGTGTTGTAGTGGAATTCTTGATCAGAAATGGGTTGGATTCACTGGCCTCTAAGGTACCATCTAACCAGGAAATTCTGTGATTCTCTGAGTGGAATTAGTGAAAAGAAGGCTTTGTGGAAGAGATAAGCCTTGATTTAGTAGTTAAAGGAAGGAAAAAGAATAAGGGAAATAATACTTTCCCATGGGGATTGTGGATGGCAGGCAAAAAAAAAAAGGCACCAGAGGAGGAAATGCTGGAGGCTGTCGTGGGAGAAGAGGGAAAGCTGTGGGCCTGGACTTCAAGCCGATAAGCAAAGGTGGAAGAATAAATAGTCTTCTAACTCCACCAGCAAGGGCAGGAACCCAGAAGTAGATAAATAGGTAGTTGAGTTGATGCAACAAGTGGAAACAACACAATTCATTAACAGCACAAGGTAAGTTTCATTCCGAGGTAATATTAAGTCGGATGTTACTGAAAAATGACTGAACAACAAAAAAGAGGGTTCTTTGAGTCCTTGTAATATGAGGATTGGTTGAAGGGACAGGATAAGTTTATCCCTGAGGAGAGAAGACAGAGAGAACAGGACAGCTTTCTTCAAGGATTGGCAAAGCTACTATATGGAAGACAAATTAGGCTTATTCTCCTTGACTCCAAAGGGAAGAAGTAGTAATGGTAGATGGAGACAATTGCAGAGGTAATGTCTGACTCAGGAGTTCTAGATAAGTGCTGAGTACAGAGTACAATGGGACCGTAACCTCTGCATTCTTAGGAGTTTCTCTCTTAGTGCAGTCTGTTGCATTAGCTTTTTTTTTTTAATGACATCACCCTACTACTCCATATGGAGTTTGTAGTCCACTAAAACCCCCAGATGTATTTTTTGAAATCCACCATCTAGCTATAGTTCCCCTCCTTAAACCTGTGAAATTGATTTTTTTTTACCCAAATATAAGACTTTATATTTTTTCCCTATCGAATTGCATCTTATTATATTCATCCCAATGCTCTAACCTGTCACGTTCATTTGGGATCCTGAGCCGTATCATCTAACGTGTTCTCTGTCTCTCCCAGCTTTGGATCCAATGGAAGAAAAAAGCAAATAACAGCTAAACACCCCCAAACAGAATGGCCAGCCTGGGGGTGTGGACTGGTTTATTTCTCATGGGACATGTTCCACCAAAGGCTAAATGATCATCCAAAGATGTCAAATAACAGAGGGGATCCTTTTGATATATTTGCAAGAGAAACAGAGTTGTACTAAATGATCCCTAGGTCACATCAAAATTAGAAATCATAAGATTTTAAAAATTCCTATGAGGACAGGTGTTTACCTCAGGTTGTGGCAAGCTCTGAACTTATAAATGACAGTAGATTAGTAGTTACACCTGCTTGGAAGGGAAACAAAGTGGAAGCAAATTAAGGTAGCTGGAGAACAGCCTGAGGAAAAGTACAGGAACAGAAACAAACTGGATATCTGTGGAACATGAGAAAGGCAACCCCCCCCTCCCCTGCCCAGCTAATGTGGAGAGATCCTATGATGGCCAGTAAAAATTGCATTTGGAAAGGGAAGGTGGTTGGTTGATGGAGGATCTTAGATAACTAATTGGTTATACAACTCAGAGCCAGTGTAGGTAACTGAAAGAGGGAGCAGTATATTGAAAGTTGTGTTTTAGAAAGTTCCATTTAATGGTGGTAAGTGGGGTGGACTAGAGTAGGGGGAGTTTGGAGGAAGGAAGAGCAACTGGGAGGTACTTGCAGCAATCTGGGTGAGAACTGAGAACTGTCTAGATTAGATACTTCATCTCTATGGATATGGAGATTGATGATAATAGTTCAACTAAAAATGTTGCAAGGTGCTTGATGTACTAGGTTCTGGGGATGGAAAGACAAATAACAGGCAGTTCTTACTGTCAAAAAGCTTACATTCTGTTGATATTAATATATGATGTTAGCTGTCCCCCAGATATGGAACAAAGGGGGAATTATTATAAATAGATCAATATCCTTGGATCTGTAGGGTAAGTTTCTGGCAACCTCTTAGTATGCAAGCACAGAAAGAGCTGGAGCTGGGCTCAGTGCCATGGAACCTGGGTTCTATTCTGACAGACAGGCTGTGTGACCATGGACAAGTCACTTAACTTCTGATGTTTGAGAAATTGTCTAAGACTATCAATTAAAGGCAATGTGCTGGTGTGTATTAGTCAAAGGATTCTCTTCACCTGGGAATTGTCTAAACTAATAACATCACAACTCCGGTACCTCTTGATGAATTGAATTGCCTATGTCTGGTGTAGTGCCCCTCTGAGTAGCAAAAAGTAATGAAAGTCACTAAGGACGTGAAGATTTCATGTTATGTGATACCTGAGTGTTCTCATTGTTTGGCAAGAGTTGTACAGATCAAGTTTTGCCAGTAACAAGTAATGTAATTCACTTAGATTTAATAAGCATCTATTAAGTACCTGTTATCTACAAGGCACTGAACTTAGAATATAAAGACAGAACTGATGGACCTTGTCCTCAAGGAGCTTCCATAATAATGAATTTACTTTGAGCAAAATGCTTACCCTCTTATTTCCTCTAACAAGGTTTAATTAGTTGGTCTCTCTTCAATCATCTCAGCTTTTTTTGTGTTCTGTTTCTCTATTAGATTGTAAATTCTTTGAGGGCAGGGACTATTTCTTTTTCTTATTTGTATCCCCAGCAGTTAACACAATGCCTGGCAGATAGTAGGCACCTAGTAAATATTTATGGAATTTAATAATACTCTTCTTTCTCTAAAATTGTGTAGTTCTCTGCTTTTGTACTTTTAGTGTAAAGCTATTCATTATTTACTTTACAGCTCAAGCTACAAAAGCAGACTTAGTGTCTGGTAACACATTTTTCATTTCCTTGGATGTGGGTGTTACCTCATTGATCCAACCTACTGACCTGAGTGTTAGTGAGAATAGGAATTGCTATGAAAGGAGAACTCTTTTAAGAAAATTGGTCCATTATACAAGCTTTATACAGGGTGTTCAGCTACATTTTAAAATAGATGATGTGAACTTTTAAAATAGTGTGTATAGTATTCTGTTAAACATAAAGCATTAAAGGAAATGGGAATATGCCTTTATATAAAACCTACTGTGTTCCAGACACTGTGCTAAATTGCTTTGACAAATATCTAATTTGATTCCCCACAACAACCCTGGGAGATGAGTGCTTAAAGATGATTTGGAGAGAATTTTAGCCTGATGGTTTGTTTACTGAAATCTCATTTTCTGATGCTTTTTAGAAAGATGGCTTCACAGCATAAAGAGTAGTTTTTTTTCTTCCTCCTTGCTTCTCTCCATCCTTCCCTCTCTCTGTCCTTCGGTCCCTGTTTTCCTCCCTCCCTCCTTTCCTTCCTTCCTTCCTTCCTTTCTTCTTTCTTTCCTTCCCTCCTTCCTTTCTTCCTTCTTTCCTTCTCTCCTTCCTTCCTTCCTTCTCTCCTTCCTTCCTTCCTTCTTTTTTTTGATCTGTGTTCTAATCCTAGTTTTGAGACTGTTTTGGCAAGTAATTGGGCTTCAGTTTCCTCTATGATAAATGAAAAAAAACTGGCCTAGATGATTTCTAAGCTTTCTCTCTCAGCTCTAAGAAATGCAACAATTCTCTGCTTTGAGGGTGAGACAACTCCTTAGAAGAAAGCCGCTTTTAACACCCAAGATTCAACAAATAAAACTTCTCAAAAGCAGCATACTGCCTTACTCCTGGTCCTGAAGGAAACATCCTTTATGCCAGCTGTATGAGAAAGATACAAATAACCAAAACACTAATGAACAATAGGAATTTTTTTTCAAGATCAGTTTCAAGGCAACTAGTAGTTCTGTTATGCCCCCAAACTACATTTGAATTGACAGCCATGTGTTTCAGCAAATTGATGGCCTTGAGTCCTCCAAAGAAAGGTAAAATTTAGCTGTTGAATGCTTCCTTGTTTTATGTTAAGAACTACTTCAGCTTGGGGGGAGGGGGGGGCGGGAATTGAGATTAAATAAAAAAAGAAGGGGTCATGACCTCCAATAGCTTAAAATTCAATTGAGGAGACACTCATTCACTCAAGCTATCAAGTAACAGTATGAGGGAAAACATGATGTAAGTGAAACTAAGACACTTGGGTAATTCAGAAGAGAGGGAGGTCAGATGGAGGTAGATTCATGGAGGAAATTAAAATTGAGTTGAACATATATTCACATCTTATAGAATTAATGAAAACTCCCAGAAATAGTACATGTATGTACAATACATTGTAATAATTTTTTAGGAAATTTTTTAGATACATGGCTTGACCATTTGGCTAACTACTATGAGAGCTTCAGGAGACCTAATCTTGCAGAAATTGCCCATTAAGGAATATTCTTGTATGATCATTGACATTTCTAAGAGTGATTTTTCTTTCTTTTTGGGTTAGAGTCAGTATTGATTCTGCCCCCCACCAAAGATCACTTTGAAATTTTAATTGGATTAATAAGGGAGACAGGAATTGATCTGTAAATATATTCTTTAGATAAAAAACATACCTCTGTAAAGTAATCGGAAAGAGATTTTTTTCAATATTGCAGAATCATGGGGATGTAAAACAGTTAAACTGGCTAAGATGTATAACTTATCTTTCCTTGACAACATCCTTGCATCTTTGGGGCCTGGAGGCATCTGAGTTTAGCTTCCATTGGGTAATCATCTTGCATGGAACCCAAACAACCATGATGAAATAAGAACGTAGAAAGATGGTATTTCATTAGGCTTGATTTTAGACATCTGCAGTATCAGAAATGGAAAAGGAAATTGGTACCATATTTATCTGATTTTTTTCTAAGAATAAAAGGCCTTTTGTCCCGCCTACTAAAGCTTTGGGGAGATGGCTTGCATACTGATTCCTGCTTTCTTGCCCCTCCATAGGTAGTTAGTTAGTAAGAGTGGCTGTGATTGATACGTAGAGGATGTTCCAGGTACATACGGGTTTTCTCAAAAGTCTTGGTGCAGTTTTAAGTAATCAGAGCTTGAAGCTACAGTAAGACCTTTTGAACTTGCAATATGAGTTTTGTGACACTGGACAAGAACATTTCTCAGCCTGGGTTTCCTCCCCTTGTAAAATCAGGATAATAATGGTATCTTTCTCACAGTGTTGTGAGGATTCAATGAGATAATACAGGTTAAAGTGCTCTACAAACCTTCAAGACTACATAGATGTGAGTTATTATTTTTTAGCAATAACTGATACTTGTATTACACTTTAAAGTTGACAAAACAATTTATGCATATTATCTTGAAGAGGTGAATATGACCGATGATGATATTGCCATTTTACAGATGAGGAAACCAAGGGTACAAGCAGTTAAGTGATTTGACTTGGGTTGTATAGCTAGTAATTGTCTGAGAACTCCAAGTCAGTCACCCTCTTCCATTTTAGAACCTCCTCCCTTGACTGAATCATTGGGAATAAACACTTGTCAGGGAAATTCACATAGAGCATTTAAAAAAAAATACTGATTTAACTTTGATTTGACTGAAGGGGGAAAAGATCCCAGCTGATTCTTCAGTTATATCTCCGTAGTGTCATACTGGGTGCAACTTTTAGCAAAAATGCTGGATTTATTTATAGCATTATTAGAGCTTTGGAATCAGAGACTCGATGATTGGAGGAGAAAAGGTCACTTCTTTTTGGGTAACTCAGAAGGTCTCTTGAGTCTCCCTTCTTTGCTAGTAGGAAGGATTGCCTCTTGATTTATTGAGGAGGGAAAAATAGCAGTTCATAGCTTCAGAAGTCCTCAGAGTCTTGAATGAGAGAAAGAAAACAAAGGGTCTAGAGTCTAAATAATTGGATTTGGGGGGTGGAGCCATGATGGTGGTATAGAAGCAGGAAAACTCTGTGGCTCCCCCCATAACCACCTCAAATACCTATAAAATATGATTCTAAACAAATTTTAGAGCTGTAGAACCCACAAAGTGGCAGAGAGAAACAAATCTCCTGCTGAAGGCAGCCTGGCAGGCAAACAAGAAGGATTCATTGCAGCCATGCTGGGAGCTGAACAAGCCCACCAGAGTGGCCCCAAAGTAGCAGCTGCAGCATACTTTATGAGAGTGGATCACCAACAGCTGTGGTGGTTTCAAGTAATATCAACCCCAAGATGCTGAAGAAAAAGTGAGAGGTCAGTGGAACTCTGTTGGAACTGGGGGGGATGGAATGTGGTCCAGCCTCTGTCCCAGAGCTGGAAGTGATGGAGGTGTGGCAGCCTTTTAGCTGCCTCTCTGTGGCTGCTTCAGAGCTCCTGGACTGCAGATTGTAGGGGGGGGCAAGTGATCATTCAGAGGGTAATCTGTCTTGCTTTAACCTGCCTGTATCTGGATCATGGTCTTGGGTGATGGTCCTGAGGTGTTGACCAGTTTGCCAGCATTTGTGGGGGCTGTAGAGACAGCGCCCCTCCCCCCCAATAGCTCTGGCAGCTGTGGAAAACCCAGCAATTTTGGACAAAGCTCTCCCCTCTGGAAGTAGAGTTCTACTGTGGCAAAGAGTTCAAAAGTCAAGTAATTGAGTGGCAACATGAGCAAGCAAAGGAAGCAAACAAGCCCAGCAATTCCACTTTAGATTCCTTTCTTGGGGACAAAAAAGATCAAAGCATAGAACAGGAGGAAGACAATGAAGTCAGAACTCCTGCACCAAAAACTTCCAAGAAAAATATGAACTGGTTACAGGCCATGGAGGAGCTCAAAAGGGATTTTGAAAATCACATAAGAGAAGTGGAGGAAAAATTGGGAAGAGAAATGAGAATGATGCAAGAAAATCATGAAAAGAGAGTCAACAATGTGACTGAAAAAAATAATACCTTAAAAAATAGACTAACTCAAATTGCAAAAGAGGCCCAAAAAGCCAATGAGAAGAATACCTTAAAAAGC
>CM053580.1:29559992-29622357 GCA_028627135.1 Pseudochirops cupreus
TCTTCCTTCACCAGGGGCAGTGTTCCAGTTCTGTCTCTCTGTCTCTCTCTGCCTCAGCCGGCCTCAGTCTCCAGGATTCTTCTTTCACCAGGAGCAAAATTCCAATTCTGTCTGTCTGTCTCTGGAATTCTTGCTTATGTACACAGCTCAGCCAATCCCCTTCTTCCACATCAACAGGGGTGTTCATGCCTTCTTAACAGTGGGACAGAGTTTGCACCTTCCGCTTAGCACTTAGTACTAAGTGCTAAGTATCCTGCTAAACTGATTACTATTACAGGCCTAAAGGGTCAGTTGTGTAAGAATTAGCTCATCTGCCCTGGAGATTCCCAAATCATCTTTTCCCACCAGCCTCAAGATGGGAGTTATGCTAAATGAGAATTAGTGTCATTGAGAGCTGCAAATGACAATTATACATCCCTCTGTCCCCTGTCTTTCAGTTCCTCTGACAGTCTCTATCACACCCTCAGTCTGATGACCATTTACAAACTGTGGAGGCATCAGGTGGTCCGAACTCCTTTTCAGGATCAAGTTGTTCCTTGATGCAGCCATAAAATGAACAGATATTCCTCCCTGCTTGTAAATGTCTTCTCTTGATGGGCATTTGCAGGTAATTTATTGTTTTTGCCATCCCTGAAGTTGGGACATTGACAGAGCAGAATCCTAAATGGTGTCTCCTCTCATGATGATGAGAAGCAATGTGATGTAGGGACAAGAATACTGGTGTTCATAGCAGAAAGCACTGAGTCTGAATCTTGCTTCAGATACTTAGCAAGTATGTGACACCAGAAAATCCCCCAATCTCTCTGAGGCTCCATTTCCTCATTTGTAAAAATCAATCAAAAGGCAGTTGTAAAATGCCAGGCACTGTGGTCAGCACTAGGGCTGCAAAGAAATTGCAAAACAGGTCACCTCTCTCAAGGAACTCATGTTCTACTGGAGGAGACATAAATAATTAGGTACCTGCAAGATATATGCAGAGTAGATGGGGATAGTAATGTCAGAGGGGAAGGCATTAACAGTAGGGGAGGTCTTGGAAAGATTTCCTTCAAAAGGACGAATTTGAACTAAATCTTGAAGCCAGGAAATAGAAAGGAAAAGGAACAGCATCCCACTCCTAGGGGAATTGGGAGGAAGGGTTATGTTCAAAGAATAGAAAAAAGAGCAACGTAGCTGACCCAGAAAGTTTAAGAAGACTGGAAAAGTAGGAAGGGGGCAAATTGTAAGGTCTTTAAATGCCCCACAGAGGATATTATATTTAAAACATTTAAAGCATTATATAAATGTTAGCTATTATTAGAACTTAGTTGGACTCACTTTAGGTACAGTGTAGTCCCCTGGGTAACTAGGTGGCAGAGTAAATAGAGTGTCGTACCTGGAGTCAGGAAGACTCATCTTTCTGAGTTCAAATCTGCTCTCAGATACTAGCTTTATGACTCCACTTTGCTCCCTTAACCCTATTTGCCTCAGTTTCCTCTTCTGTAAAGTGAGCTAGAGAAGGAAATGGCAAACCACCCCAGTACCTCTGCCAAGAAAACTCCAAATGGGGCCACAGAGATTAGACATGACTAAAAATTGACTTAACCACAAATGGTACCCTGGAAAGAGGTCCAGTCAGCTTTGGAATTAAGAGGACTTGGTTCCAAATCCTGGTTCTACTACTTCTACCCATATGACCTTAGACAAGTCATTTAACTGCGGTGGGTCCTTTTTCTTCTTGTGATGTGAAGTCTTTTGACTAGATGGCCTTTAATTTCCTCTAGTTTTAAATATATAGTTTTGTGTCTCCTATCTAATATGATAATTCACGCTACCATTACTATGGGGAAGGACATGATATTTGACTGCCTGATGTCTCCAACCACTATTACTATGACTTCCTGGATCATGACTTCCTTCCTTGATCCTTCCCAACTTCTTCTGCATGTACCGTCTACATCCATTAATATGTGAGCTCATCAAGGGCAGGAGATGGCGAGTTTTTATCTTTGTATATCCTTTGTTTAGCATACTATCTAGTGTATATAGTAGGTACTTAATAAAGAATTGTTTGCTGATAATTTCATTCAGTAAGCAAGCATCTATTAAGTACCTACTGTGTGCTAGACACATGCTAAAATCTGGCAAAAGGAAGATAAAAGCAAAACAAATTGTCCCCAAGGATCTTACTATCTGTCTATTACTGTCAAGATACTTGTGTTTATTAATATGCTGAGCTGTGCTTGCAACCTGAAATATTAGCCCCAAGTTAGTAATTTTTCACATAAAATTTTCCTTTAAGTGGATTTTCTGTCCTGCGAAATATGGACTACTGGAATAGTCTCTGCCTTATCCCTAAGCACTTTCATCATCTCAAAATTCACTAACTTAAGCCACAGCTATGTGATATAATATCCCTCAAAGGAGATACTTACCTGAGGCATTTTCTTTTAACGTTTTTCTATCCTATTTACTGATCCTTGCTCCCTTTGCCTAGGTTATTACTGCAAAACCTCTGGCTCAAAGGGAAATGTTCTCCTTCTTACAGCCAGGTGTTATTTTTCAATATCTTCATCAGCCACTCCAATATATGATAAATGATGTTTGCCCGTGGTCAAAGGAAGCAAACCTATGTCTTCCTGACTTCAGGTCTGGTATTTCATTCATTATATACCTCTCCTGCCTCTATATAACTGTTAATTAAGAAAAAATGTCATTATTATAAAGAACAAATTAACACTATTAAGATCATGTACCTGAGATACTTTGAAGGTGCCACAAGGGATGAGTATTGGACTTGGAGGAAGAAAGGCTTGCATTTGCATCTGGCCTCAGATCCTTACTAGCTATGTAACCCTGGGCAACTTATTTAACATCTGTCTGCCTCAGTTTCCTCACCTGTAAAAAAAGATAATAATAGCACCTACTTCCCAGGGTTTTTGTGAGGACCAAATAAGAAGATCTATGTAAAACACTATGCAAAATGTAAAAGTGATATTTAAATAGTAGCCTTTTTTATTTAAAAATATTTTTCCTCCAATTACATGTAAAAATAATTTTAATATTCATTTAAAAAATTAATTCCAAAATTCTTTCCTTTCCTCCCTCTTATCCCCCTTCTTGAGAAGGCAAGCAATTTTATATAGATTATACATGTTCAGTCATATAAAACATATTCTTATATTAGCCATGTTGTGAAAGAAAACACAGACCCCTCCCACCCCCAAGAAAAATTAAGTTAAAAAAAAGTATGCCTTGATCTGCATTTAGATTCCATCAGTTCTTTCTCTGAAGTGGGTAGTATTTTTCATCTTAAGTCCTTCAGAATTGTATTATTAGATCATTTTATTGCTGAGAATAGCTGTCATTCACAGTTAATCATTGTACAATAATGCTGATACTATGTATAGTGTTCTCCTGGTTCTGCTCACTTCATTTTGCATCACTTCATATAAGTCTTTCCAGGTTTTTCTGAAATCCTCCTATTTGTTATTTCTTACAACACAATAGTATTCCACCATAATAATATACCACAGTATATTCAGCCATTACCCAATTGATGGGCATCCTTTCAATGTCTAATTCTTTAATGCTCGCCATTGTTAACATAAAGTGCTTTCATCATCACAACCCAAGAAAGCAGGTATTATCCCAGTTAGTATTTCTTTTGTATGGATACAAGACCAAGTCTTGGAGAAATCAACAGACTTACCCAAAGCTATGTAGCTGCTATAAGTGAGTACCTTAACCCTGATAAGCTGTTTACTAACCATATCATGACGTAATCTATTTTTTCATGATACTTTTTTTCTTGAGAAAAAAATAGAACTAATGGCAACATATGTCTTTGATGTAAGTTAGCACCTTTGACAGAATGATATTGTCTTGAGTGACACTGACCATAGGCATTTTGGTCATTTTGATGCAACATTTATGCATGCCCAAATGGCTAAAAAACACTCATCAGTCCTCAGAGAGTCAGTGAAATTTGTGAAGTGAGTCTGGAAGGTTAAGGCTTCAGCTGCTCAAATACTTCCAAATTAAATGGAATTTATCTTAATCTCTTCATTTAAATAAATCCAGTTGTGATATTTCTGGGTTACCCTTGCCATTCCCAATTAGAAAGCAAAACAGGCAGAAAACTAGAGAAGTCAGACTTACTGAATTTCAGAGCGAGAGGAAATCATCTAATCCAGAGGTGTCTAACACACCGCCAGTAGGCTCCCAATGTCTCTGAGTGAGGTCCAAATCAGATTAGAGTGAAATTGGGAAATATTTAACAAAATAAATAGAAACAATAAAACATAGAAAAGATTTCGTTTTAAAACTAAGTCAATATGTATCCCACAGGAGTTCTTATGGCCAGTTTAATGGACACTGTTTGTTCTGAGTTTAATACCCCTGATCTAGTTCAACCACACGATTGAAAAGATAAAGAAATTGAATCTCAGACATGTTGCATGACCAACCTGAAGTCAAAACACTAATTAATGGTAGAATAGTAATTAGAAAAGATCTTTGCTGATTCTGAGCCTAGTGCTTTTATCATTATGCAGTGATCCATCCCGCCCACCCTCACCTTTTCTTTTTCAGTGACTGATTTAATGTAAATAGGAAAACTGGTCTTTACTCTGATTAACTATCCTGTCTAAACCATATTTGAAAGAATTCCCATTACAACATGCCACATCCAGGGTTTTGTTTGAGAATTTTCAAAAATAAGGAAACCAGTCCCCCTTGAGGCTATCTTAGGCATTTGGTTCTTACTATTCACATAGAGGCAATATGATACAGCGGCTAGGGTTTGTCAGAGGAAAGATATTGTTTCAAATCTGGTATCCGTGGACAAGTCCGTTAAGCTTCTTTTCTTAGACAACTTTGCAGGACAGAGCACAAATGTACGAAGTCATAGATGTGTTGCAGTCCATGTTGAAGGACAGAGTTTCCACAATGGGAGTACTCCATGCACACAAAATTGCAAATCCTATAAGTATTAAGTAACAGTTGGCTATATGCAAGGAAGTTTTCTCAACTTTAGAGAAGGTTGGTTTTATTTTATTGTACTTGAAGGACTTAAGAATGCTGATAGTGATTTGGAAAACTACTCTAAGCCATGATATTAGAAATAATTGGACTGTATTCTGAAAAGGATGAGTCTGCAGTTGTTAATTCTTCACAAGTATGAGCTCTACTCTGACATGTTACTCAGGTTAACTCACTGAACATTTTTGCTTGAATCGGCAATGTGTTGTTCAGTTATAGAGAGCACTGGGAAATCTGGGTGTAGATGAGTTCAATAGTGTTATTAATTTGCTCAAGGACCTTTATTCCTTAACAAAAATGGCATGTATGTATATACATCTGTGTATGTATATATTTATGTTATATAATTACATACACATATGTATATATATAAAATGATTAAAAAAAAAAAACAAACCCAACCTTAGAATAACTGTTCAATTCTTTCATTGCTTGGCTTCCAGTTGGGATATCAAGACTGTTTTGCAATAGGAGAGAGAACAGCATGAGTAAGAATAGAAATGGTTATTTTATACATACAAACACATATATATGTGAGTGTGGCCATACTCATATACTTAAGTAAATCTATAATTTCATGGGTGGAGGTATTCTTTCTACAATGTAAGTCTAAAGATTGCAACACTTTCATGGATGCCCGTCGTATGTGTGATTCATATCTGCATCTTCCTATAAGTTCACCATACATTATTGATCTAGAATCTTGGGAAGCATGTGTAGTTTCTCTTGACATTAAAAGGATGCCAGTGGGGTATGACATTTGCCCATTGGTTATTTGATCTTTCCATATGCCTGATTGATCTTATATTTTTTGGCATAGTTCTTTGATGACATCTATTCCATTGTCTTGTATTACAATTAGATCTTTAAAAAAAATAGATGCTCATCTTTAAAAGTTAATATTGATTTTGGAAATTTGTATCTTTTGTCACTCCCAGTTAACTTTAGGTTGGCATTAAACTCTTAGCCTCCCTTCCCAACTTCCTCAAATTTAATGAGAATACTTCCCATTGTTTCATTCATGTTGAAGTCACAAATTTTGACTAACACTGACCCCAAACTGATGTCTTTCTACAGAGAACTGTTTATACCCCCAAAACCCCTCATTGAGCTAATCTTTAGCCACAGCACTCCAAGCAATTAACCATCCCATAACTGCAATAAGATCTAGACTATATTTTCCCAATTTCTTAATTAATATGTCCTACAGGGCCAAATTAAAAGCATAGCTAAAGTCAAGATATTTTATCTTTTGCTTTTTTCTCATTTAGTAGGCCCATTACTCTGTCATGAAAGGAAATTCGATTAGCCTGACAAGGCTAGTTCCTCACCAAACCATGCGGGTTATTATCCAGAACCCTATTATTCTCCCAGTGTGTGGAAATTGATTTTTTTTTTGATGAATTGGTCTAATATTTTTTAAAGTATGGATGTTAAGCTAGCAGATCAGTAATTCTCTGGGTCATCCTTTTTCCTTATTTAAAAAAAGGTTAACACGCCTTCATTGAATTGCTTCTTTCTGTCATCATTGTGTGGACAAGGACTTCAATACTGATCTTACAATGTCTGCCTAGCTTGGTCAGTGCTAGTTACAATGGTTAATGGCCAGAAGAGACTTTCTGCCGCTCAGCTGTGATCATGGGATGGGATTAGGATGGGGAAATGGATGACTTGGGTGTTAGAGGAACTCATTTCAGATCTTAAATTGGTGATGGAATCAATAAGACATGCTTTAAGTTGGTAAAGCTAAGAAATATTTAGTAAAACAATCACAAAGGACTCACTTTTAACAATTACATTTTATGAAGTTTCTAGAAAAAGACACTCTCAGTTCCTGACCCTCATCATAATTATATGTTACATGCTCAGTTTCCTCATCTGTAACATTTTAAATAGATGTCTAAGATCCCTTTTAACTAAATCTATGAGCATATGTCTGGGTTCAAGTCTTTACTATCATACGATGATATTCAAACTTGGTAAACTATGTTTGTTATAAAGTATAAATACCACTTGTTTCTGGAATATTTGATCCTTATCAGTTAAGTGGTTCATGTGGCAATCAGTGATCCTTGATGTTTTAGAAACTCCATTTCATAAGCATACAGTTAGCAGCTGTTCACAGTCAGTGATGCTCTTCTGAAAGTGTCTTTTTCTAGGAATTTTAAATAGAGAGAAGATCGCTAAAAGCAATTCCTAAGTGATTCAGTTTCACTAAATATTTCTTAGTTTCACAGAATTAAAGTTGCACATTACTGATTCCAAAGGTGAGGGGAAGGAGAGCGCAACCTCTTTTGTGATTGAAAGGCCACGTTTCTTGACACTTACTAGCTGTGTGACCCTGGGGAAGTCACTTAACTCCGATTGCCTCAACAATAACAAAAAAAAACAAAACAAGAAAAAAGAAAGGCCACATTTCTTAGATTCCATTCTTCTAGTGGTAATCAGCTAAGGATTTGTCAGGAACCAGCTGAAGGAGAGGCACAAAAAGAAAGAAATGGCCTTCCCAACTTTCCAGGGGCTGAAAGGTGAGACAACGAGAGAACATTTATTTAGTGCTTTTCCCATTCACAAATTGTTTTCTTTGCAACAGCCCTATGAGATTTGTCTAGGCCAGTGGTTCTCAACCTTCCTAACGCCACGACCCTTTAATACAGTTCCTCATGTTGTGGTGACCCCCAACCATAAAATTATTTTCGTTGCTACTTCATAACTGTAATTTTGTTACTGTTATGAATCTATCTGATATGCAGGATGTATTTTCATTGCTACAAATTGAACATAACCCACAGGTTGAGAACTGCTGGTCTAGGTACTTTAATAGAAGGTGGTTGCCTTCTCAGTGTCATGTCATGTCAGAACATGAACCTAGACCTTGTGTTTCCTCCTTGGACTCTTCCCATTTCACTACCAAGATAAAACATTGATCATGGTGCAATGGGAAGATGAATGGATTTAGAACCTCAAGATTTAGACTCAAATCTCATTTCTGCTACTTATAAACTATGTTGCCTTAGACTAGTCTTTTTACTTCTTTAGGATTCATTGATTCGTTCATTCATATGTAAAGTGAAGGAGTTGAATCACATGCCTTCTAGGACCTTTTCCAGATGTAGATCTATAACCCTATGAAATGGGCAGAGGTATTTAAGGTACCAGAGGAGATGGAATTCTGAAATTGTTTTCCAGAAGCCCCAAGTTCAAATTTGACCTCAGACTTTTACTATCTGTGTGACACTGGGCAAATTCTTTAACCCCTGTCTACCTTCATTTCCTCATCTGTAAAAAGGGGACAATAATAACACCTCCCAGGATTATTATGAGGATAAATTGAGATAATATTTGTATAGTGGTTTGCAAACCTTAAAGTGCTAAATGAATATTATTTGTTATTATATGAAAAGTTAACAAATGACATAAGGAGATGTGAAAAAAAAAGAAAAAAATGAATAGTATAGATGTTCTGCCTCTGTTTTAAAATGAGAGGTTTGCTCTGGCTGACTTCTAAGGTCACTTCTAACTCCAAATCTGGCGATTCATTATTATCAGAGTTTAAAAAGAGGGAAGTATCACTTCTGTCTGAAATGGTCAGTGAAGACTTCATAGGGGAAGTAAGCCTGGACGTTGAACATTCAAAGATGAGAATCTCTTTAGGCAGTAAGAAAGATGGGGACATTCTAAGTCAGGTGAATACTGTGAGTAAAAGCATATGGAAATAAGAATTGTTTATTAATGATACATTGAAGAAACACATAAACTAAAACATTATAATTGAAAAAATAAGGCCCTGTGCTGTATAGAAGCTTTAGGGTTTTATGTGATTGTATACCAATTAAAGTATTTAGTAAAACTGATTCATATAATATCCCACTTATTTGAATGCTATAAAATAAAAAGGGTTGACTAAATGCTATCAGATTGTAATGTTAATGGGATTTAATATCTTCTTCACCCATTAATAGGCCTAACTTAGAGCCCATTAAGGGAAGCTTGCTTAGGGGAGACTTGCTTTTAGGAAGGCTTTCACACCTTTTGGTATTAACCTAATTAGGCCCTGAGTCAGGAGGGTTGTGATGCCCTCTGGCTCTGAGAAAGTGTACATATACAATGAGTTGGTATTTTGCTTTGAAGGCTGCTTATGAGAAGGATCTTGTGATTCCCTGGTCGAGATTCTGAGTGGCTGTATGTTCAGAGCTCCCTGAATGCTCAGATGTAAAGGCTCTCTCTATCCAGGGATGTATGTAAACTGTATAGTTGATTTAGGCAGTCAGAGCCCTGTCTGTTGGTATTTATTTCTCTGCTTGTATTTTCTCTGAAGTTCAGGGTGCTGACTTTTCCCCTGAACTAGTGAATGTGATTAAAAAAAATTGTTAATCCCTTAAATGGTTGTCTTTCCTAGTAAAGCAGATCTAAGAACCTGTACTAGCAGCATCCTGGGTATGCCAGTGTGGTTGCTGCTATACAGATCCAACTTGTACAAGAATCATTTGTGTAACATACATGACGATGATGACAATGATGACAGCCAACACTTTAAAGTTTGCAAAATACTTACAAATATTTACTTATTTGGTCCTCACAACAACAGTGGGAGGAGTGTGTTCTTATTATCCCAATTTTACAGATAAGAAAACTGAGACAGATAGATGCAGAGTCACTTGCCCAAGGTCACATAACTAGTGAGTGTCAAAGGCTGGATTTGAACTCAGATCTTCCTGATGTGTCCAGCACTCCACCCATTGTGCCACCAACTGCCTCATCCAGAGCTCATCCATACCTCCAAAGAAGGGAGACCCTAATACTTTTTAGGTCTGGAGTTCTCAACCTTTTTGTGTTCTGGACCCCTTTGTCAGGTGATGAAACCCATTATGCCCTTCTCAGAATAATATGCTTAAAACTTACAAAATAAAATACGCTGAATTATAAAGGAAGCCAAATCTTTAGAAACAGAGTTAACAGTTGTTGTTTTTTTTAAGTCCATAGACTTCAGGTTAAGAACTATTGCTCTAAATGTTAACATGTTTTCCATTCTTTCAGATTCAGATTGGCTCTTTGAAAGTTCCAACAACTGTACCTACCTCTGCCCTTTTGGACCAACTAGAACAAATCCATTCCTTCTTCCATGAGACAACTCTTCAAATCTTATAGTTGTAGCAGACATTGATACAGTAATTGAAGGTTGACAAAGCACTTTACAAACACTATTTCTAACTGCTCTACCACCTAGCTGCCTTCAAATTCTTGAAGACAGTCATAACCCATTAATTCTTTTGTTCTTCAGTTTAAACAGTTTCATTTCTCTGTATAGATTAATCTATAGCTATATCTTCATATAATATCTCCTCTCCCTCACTAGCCCTCAACTCCCTTCTTCTTTTCCCTCTACCTTTTCTTTACTTTTCTTTCTTTTCCTCTGCCCTTCTCCCTTTTTTGTCTTCCCTATATATAACAAGATATATAGCTACACTCTCTCTCTCTCTCTCTCTCTCACACACACACATACACACACACACACACACACACACACACATACACACATATAAACTACCACTATACTGATCTGTCATCTACCACTCAAATATTTCTAATAAGAGAAAATTCTACTACTTTCTAGAGCAGTGGTTCTCAACCTTCCTAATGCTGCGACCCTTTAATACAGTTCCTCATGTTGTGGTGACCCCCAACCATAAAATTATTTGCATTGCTTCTTCATAACTGTAATTTTGTTACTGTTATGAATCGTAATGTAAATATCTGATATGCAGGATGTTATTTTCATTGTTACAAAGTGAACATAACCCACAGATTGAGAACTTCTGTTCTAGAGCTTCCAGAAATAACCAAGGTATAGACAGTGAAAATGTATTTCCTGTGATGAAGAAATCGTAGGTCTTTGGTGTTCTTTTTGATCAAGAGACTTAAGTGGTAATCTAAGATACCTGAATATATCTATATAAATATAAAATCAGTGTGGGGAAATCCCAGTGTGGAAACCTCTTTCCACTGCTACAAACCAACCACTTGTTTTTTTTATTGGATAGCTTTGCCTGCAACCCTGAGAGATTAGGAATTTTCTGTTGGGCACATAGATTGTGTCAGAAGTAGCAATTAAAGCCAGGCCTTCCTGGCCCCACAAAGTGAACTCCTTAAGGCAGAAAAGATTGAATTGTATTAGTATTCATAACATTAATCCATTGTGGGCATTTTAATTTTTTAATTCCAATTTCTATTGTACTTGAGTGAAAAAAGGAAGTTGTCTGGAAAGGGTAAATATTCTATTTAAAAATTCTTTTAATTGAAGAAGAAGCCAAATAGTTTTTTTTTCCATTAGAAGTTAAATAAATTGTTCAAAATTTAAATTGGCCAAGTTTTAACTCAGAAGTTTGAAATTATCACTATGTAATGAACCTCTTATATGCTAGGAACTTCTAATGAGTTGCCCTCTTACCGTCCTGATTTCATCAAAATTAATTCCATTCTCAGGCATTCTTGCCATATTTAGCCACTGAATAACATTTTATTTGGAGAGAGTTTGTAGATCAATAATCTTTAAGAAATATAATGTGGACCTTGACTTTCTTTTTCAAAAGCAACTTTAATATACAGTAAGCCTGGGCAAACGTCCTAATGTGAGGTTATGGCTGGTGCCTGGTACTTATTACACTGCCTGGCACATAATTGTTATTAAATAGCTGCTAGTTGACTCACTGTGTGGCCCACCTTTTAGATTTGTACTTGAATATATAATTCATCAAGTGTTTATTAAGAGCCTACTATATGCAAAGTATTGTGCAGAGCACTTGCAATAAAATTTTTACAAAATCAGAAAAGGCTGTATCCTCAAGGAGCCTATATTTTTTGTGTTATTATTATTAATTATTATTATCTCATAAAATTCCAAAGAACTGCTACTACCTGTCCCCCTGATTTGGAACTATCTCATAGAAGATTTCATTGGTGCCAGATCTTGTCATGATCCCCTGGATGGACCAAAGGAGAGAAGGAAGAGCCACAAAGAGTTGGAATTTAGTAGCAATGGCTGATCTATCTCCAATACTCATACCTTTTTTTTTTTTTCAGTATTAGTGGGTGGAGGAAACAAACATGGCAGGCCAGTGGCAGCCTTGCAGATTTCATTTTGAAAAGAACCTTAAAGCTCATCTATTCCACTTTGCCCAAGGACAGACAAGTAGTGTCAGAGGCAGAACCTGAACCTATGTCTTCTCACTCTTCCTTCCTGTATTACCTTGGACAAGATGCTTGGGCCACAGTTTCTTCATCTTTAAAATGAAAGAGTTGGACTAAGTGGATTGATTCTAAGTTCTCTGCAGACTCTAGAGCTATGTGTTTATGACTTAGAATCCTTTTTTCTTTCCATGGTACCACATAAACCAAAGCTGTCAGTCAATGGTGATTTAGGCGTAGGCAGAGAACCATCATATTATGAATACAAGAAACTCTAAGATGTGTAAATTATTTCCTATCATCTTCTTCTCTGCAATTTGTAGTCTACAAAGAGCACTGAGTATTTAAGTGACTTTCACCCAGATAATAGGTCACATTTGAATCCAGGAATTCATGCTTTCAAGTCCATCTTTTTATCCACTCTACCATACTACTACAGGAAGATTTTGGTTCAAATCTCATCTTTCATACTTATTGACTTTGGGCAAAAGATGTCATGTGTGTATAGGTCAGTAGTTATATCAGTGGAAGGAGTGAATTCCCTATCCTAAGTAAATCAAAGATCCTTCCTACGTTATTTCTTACCAAGAGGAAGACTTAGGATACCAGATATTACTTAAAGACTCATTCAGGGTTCATAGTAAGGGATTCATAAAATTTAATTTAGTTTTATTGGAAATCTTGAAACTATGGTTCAGACTTTTAAAAATAAATTAATTTGATCGTCATTGCTTTTTTAAACCTAAGTAACTATTTATCTTTATGACTTTTATCTAGGATAGGCACATAATCATGACAAATATTTTAAGAAATATAATTACCTCCTCCCATTTGGAAAGGTGAAGATTATGGCAAACCATTACTCTTAATTCCACCTTCATACCCCCCAAACAATTCCTTAAGTGGGTGTGGAGAGCGGGAGTTCCAAAGGTAATTTTTGACATTATAAATGGTACTTGTACTCAGAAGTTAAGTACTACTGCCAAATGTAATAAGGGGGAAAATTCAAGGGAAGTTAAAGTATCCACTGGAATTTACTTGCATCAGCAACAAAATAAAAACATTTCAGTGTGTTTGACTTGCCAACAGTTGGTTGTCTAACTTGTATGCAAGGAATAGCACTTCAAAAAAATTTTTTTAATACTACATACGTCATTACTGTTATTAGAGAAATCTGATTAAGTATTGTTAGCTAATGTCGCCTCATATAGAGGTCCATTTTTATAACCTAGTATTATGGAGTGTGGGGGAAAAGTCCCTTTGTAAAAATTCTCAGCCACTATCTCCATAATCTCTACTTCAGTGAGCTTCATCCAAGTGCGAAAATGAAAAATTATAACCTGCCAAGCATCAGTGACAGAGTGAAATGAAAAAATTGCGAGTTAATAACAGTGATGCCTCAAAAAATTTTGCTGGCCAATTTAGCATTGCTTCATCCAAGGTCACTTCTGGGAGCTGATTATTTTTAGTAATTTGCAGATGAAAGTATTCTGCCTTGGCCATGGTCAGTGGAGATCAAGAAAATGCCTGGGAAGGGATAAGGCTCAAGGTTATTTATCTTTTCTGTTAAGAATGCCATAATTCCAGTTTGTTTGCTTAAGACTAGGAAGAGAAATTATTTTCAGAAAAGTAAAATTGACAGCCTATGTTATCCTTAAAGGATAAATGTAGAGATAAAGTCAATATCAAATTAAAAAAAAAACTAACATGAAAGGTATACAGGTAAGGGACACTCTGCATTAGTGTCTGGGATGCCTTAGGAAAGATATATTAAAAATATTTTCCTGGTCTCCTAGTCTAATCTTTTTTCCTAAGAATTTTTTATAAATTATTTTAAAATGAATTTAAAAACTAGTTTAAAAATGTTTGCACCTTTTATTTTTGTATGACAGTCATTTTTTACTATCTCTGCTCTCACCCTTGTAAATAACATCACTTCCAGCCCATTTGGTTAAGAATTTTTCCCTTAAAATATCTGTGAAAGGTACTTCCTTTTTAAATGTTGTGTTCTTTTATCTAGAGGTTACATCCATTTGGAACTTATCTTATTAAATGGTGCAAGATCTTGGTCTAAACGTAATTTCTGCCAAATTGCCTTTTTGAATTTTCAGAAGTTGCAGTTAAATAGAGTCGTTCTCCTAGTATCATATTATTGGGTTAATTAAATATGGGCCTACTTTATTCATTTGTTTCTGCTTCTTGTTTCTCTATTCTCTTTTATGAATCTACTTTCATATTTGTTAATAAGTACCAAATAATTTTCATGACTAATTCCTTATTATATAGCTTGAGATCTGGTAATGCTATACTCTCTTCATCCCTTTCTTCCCATTTTTTCCCTTGGGGATTTAGGCCTCAAAATGATTATAGAAAACATAAAATATCTTGGAGTTCAGTATATTCATTCAGGATACGTGTTTATGTATATCTAGGTGAGCAAGTGTAGAATAGACTTTGATCGTGAGATTTATAGATTCACCATCTCAAAAACAAAAAGAGACATCAGAGATGATTTGGTACAAAATTCTTAACTTTTTCTGAGAGAGAGAGAGAGAGAGAGAGAGAGAGGGAGAGATGGAATATTCTTGGAGCAAGCATACCTGAAATTCTGAGGTCTTGCTTTATTTTCACTGTTTATGGCCAATGTGTAGTAAAATCATGGCTGGGCTTTGACTAAAGAGAGACTTGGGTTAGAACCCCAGATCTGATATTAGGAGCTAAGGCTTCCATAGCTCTCTAATGTTTACTGAATACTTTTTATGTCTTTTTAAGTAATTTATTATTTCTTTTTAGCATTCTTTTCTTTTTAAATTTTGCATTCCAGAGTCTTTCCTTCCTTCCCTCCCTTCCCTCACCCACTGAGAATGAAAAATAATAAGATATAAGTTATACATGTGAAATCATGCAAAAATATTTTTACCATATTTCAGAAAAAAAAATAAAGTGAGAAAATTATACTTCAGTTTGCCCTCAGAGTTCATCAGTTCCTTCTTTGGAGGTGGATAGCATGTTTTTTTTCATCATGAGTCCTTTGGAATTGTCTGGGATGACTGTATTGATCTAAGTAGTCAAGTCTTTCACAGTTGATAATCATTGCAACATTGTTGTTACTGTACACAATGATCCCTTGGTTCTTCTCACTTCACTTTGCATCAGTTCTTATAATTTTACCATATTTTCTTTCTGGAACTACCCTCTTTATCATTTCTTATAGCACAATAATATTTCACCAAATTATATGCTACAACATGTTTAGTCATTCCCCAATTAATGAGCATCCCTTCAATTAACCAATTCTTTGCCAGGACAAAAAGAACTGTTATAAATGTGTTTGTACATGTTGGTCCTTTTCCTTTCATCTCTTTGGGTGTGGAATTAGTAGTGGTATTTCTGGATCAAAGGCTATGCATAGTTTCATCACCCTTTGGACATAATTGCAAACTGTTCACCAGAATGGTTGGACCAGTTCACTGTTCCACCAACAGCTGATTATCGTACCTATTTTCCCTCATCCTATATAGCATTTGTCATTTCTGATACATGTGGGGTGGTACCTCAGAGTTCTTTGAATTTGTATTTCTCTAATTAATAGTGACTTAGAGCACCTTTTTATATGACTCTAAATAACTTTGATTTCTTCTTCTGAAAACTGATTCTTGGTATCCTATGACCATTTTAACATTTTAGTAATGGCTCTTATTTTTTTTTTTATAAATTTGACTCGGTCCCCTTTAAATTTGAGAAATTTTATATATATATATATATATATGTATATATATATATATATATATATACATACATATATATTATATTCATTATCTGTGGTACATTTTTAGCAAAATATTATTTCCTCGATTCTCTCACAATTTAGTTCTGTTTTTGCTTTTGCTTTGTCTGAGATCATGATTGCTATACCCATCCTCTTTACTTCATCTGAAGCATAACAGACTTTGCTCCATCCCTTCCTTTCAATTCTGTGTATATCTTTCTGTCCCAAGTGTATCCCTGGTATACAATATATTGTAGGATTTTGGTTTCCAATCCATTCTGCTATCCACTTCTCTTCTGTGGGTTAGCTCACCCCAGTGACATTCAGAGTTATAACCACTAGCTATGTTTTTCCCTTCATCCCATTTTCCTCTGTTTATCTTTCTTTCTCTTTTTTTATCCTGTTCTTCCTCAAAAGTCTTCTAATCAATGGCTCCTCCAAACCATCCTCTCCCCATACCCCCCACAGCTCTCCTTACTTTCCCCTTCCATCTTTTTATTGAGTAAGATAGATTTCTGTACTCAAATGAATGTGTACATGTATGTGTATTCTTCCCTCTTTGAATTAATTCTAATGGGAATGAAGTTCAAGTTTTGCCTTCCTGCTATTTCCTTCTCCAAAATAAAAACTTTTTCTTGACTATTTCCTTTATAACCTCTTCCTTCTACCTCTCCCTTTCCACTTCTCCCAATGTATCCCTTTTTCCCATTCCTACATTTTTTGTGGGAGGGTCATTCCAATGTAATCGACTCATAACCATGCCTTCTGTCTATGTGAATTCTTTCAAATTGCCCTAAAAATGATAAAGTTCTTAGGTGTTATCTACATCCTATTCCCATATGGAAATGTAAACAGCTTAACTCCATGGAGTCCTTTTAGCATGACATTTAATACCCTTTACATTCTGAATCTAATCTTTCTTTTCTAGTTTATTACCAATTGTTTATCTTCAAGCACTCTACGTTCTAAAAGCCAAACTAGCCTATTTGTTATCTCTTACACCTGACATCCCAAGTCCTACCTTACCAACTGCACAGGCTTTCTCTCATTCCTGAAATATATGTTATCATCACCATCATCATCCTTATCTCATCATCATTCTCATCACCATCAATTGCTGACACCTACATAGCACTTTACCATTTATAAAACTCTTTACAAACATAATCTCATTTTATCCTCTCAATAACCCTGGGAGGTAGATCCTATGATCTACGTTTTACAAGTAGGGAACCCGAGGCAAGCAGAAGTTAAGTGACTTTGCCAGGATCATGCAGTCGAGAAGGGTCTGAGGCAGAATTTAAACTGAAGTCTTCTTTACTTTAGGTCCGATAGAATCTCTAGCTTCCTTCAAAGCTCAGCTCAGGTACCAGTCTCCCAGGAGAGGAATTTCCCTCTCCTGCTCCGCCCTTGCCCCTGGGTGCAATTGCTTTCTACCCCCAAATTATTCAGTACTTATTCTGTACATAGCTTGTGTTCATGTATCTGGGCACTTATTGCAGCCACCCACTAGATCTCTTTGAGGGAAGGGCCTTTTTGGGGTTTATCTTTGTATTCCCAGCACCTGAAACAGTACCCAATAAATGCTAATTTAATGGATGAATCATAGAATCCAAGAAACAGACATAAGGAAATATAGTTATCAGAAACAAGAAGCCCCACACCTAACAGTCTATCTAATTAGATCATCAAATGGGCTGAGAAAGGTACTAGTTTGATGGCATGTTGGATTAAGGTGTTCTGTTTATAGACATTTCAACCCTACTGGGATTATTCTGCTTAGATGGCTAAATAAGGGCTGGTTTTGCAAGTCTACTGAGCTGTTTGAAGGGAGGTCCTTTAGGAATTGACCTGATGCAGAAAATGCACTAAACACAGGCAGTCTTGGAGAGACGGTTTGATGGCAAATGTCTACCTCAGTAGTATTCATTCTCAGACCCTAAAGTTTAAAGGCTTGAAATAACACCCTTCATTGAACAAAGACACCTATCTTTGAATGTAAGAGTGGTAAAGATGATTTATCCTTTTTTTTTTCGGAATAAAAGCAGTGTTATTTCTAAGCTGTCCCTACAATAAGTTGGGTACAAATGGAGCCTTGGGCCACACTTAGACTCCAGGGAATCCTGTCTATTACACAATCTAAAGAAGCATTTATTTAGCTCCTATGGCATGCCACACACTATATTAGATGCTGGAGATACAAAGAAAAAAAATAAACACTCTTCTCTCAATAAGTTTACATGCTAAGGAAAGAGTTCTTAACCTGATGCCCATGAACTTTTTTGTAATTGTATTTTGATCATTGTATTTCAATATATTAGGTTTTCTTTGTAGGCCTCTGTATTTTATTTTTATGGTAAAAAATTTTCCTGAGAAGGGGTCTAAAGGCTTTACCAGCCTGCCAGAAGGGACCATGACAAAAAAACAATTGATTAAGAACCGCTGTATAGGGGATAACAACATGGACACTGATTTGTATAATAAAAAGGGGTTCATCAGTTCCAAATGTAGTCTGTAATTTAAAATGCAACTGAAACAATCATCTTGAATGGGAGGCATCAACTATGTCAGTGTGAAGAAAGATAAAAGTACTTGTTATTAAATGTATAGCCCTCATAGAGTCTCAGGATGGAATTTGAGTGAATAAATCTCAGCCAGACACTCTTAGTGTATAGCTATTGTTTAGGCTTCCTGTATCAAAATGAAGGCATTGCCTTAACTTTGAATTTTAAAAACATTTATATTAGAGACCTAAATAAAAGGGAAGAAACCAAGATGCAGTAAATGTATTCTACTTTTAAGTTCTGCTTCTATTGCTCTCTGTGTGTATCTGTGTGTGTGTGTGTGTGTGAGAGAGAGAGAGAGAGAGAGAGAGAGACAGAGAGACAGAGAGAGTCACTGAACAAGTATTTATTAAGTAACTACAATGTGTCAGGCATTGTGTTACAGTATCAGGTTCTGGAGATATAAAGACCTTGGAACTCAGAATCTTCAATCCTTTTAATTGAATGTCACATTTGATCATTGCAGCAGCCCTGTAGCACAAATGGCAAAGATATTTCCCTGCATTTTACAGATAAAAAAAACTGAGTCGCAAAAAGGTTAAGTGACCAAGGTCACTCAGTGTCAGAAGAAAATTCTACCTCAGATCCTCTTGATTGTCAGCCCAATAGTCTATCTACTCCACCATCCACACTCCTTTCCTTTGTAAGTTTCTATGAAGAGAAAGGAACAAAAGTCCAGTGAGCCTTATAAGACACTTCATTCTCTTCAGATCTTCTGCCAATTATCCAAGGTCGCCTAAGGGAGGGCCACTGTGGCTGTGTCACAGAGATGTTCTGCTACCAGTGGAAAGCTGAATACCTTTTCATGGCATCACTAATTGTAGCCCTTTCAGAACAATTATCCTCATGTTCCTTTTTCATATTCTTGGAATTATATTTGCTTGTTAGATTTAATTGAAAACAGTGTCAACATGCAGATTGGGAAGCTTGTCTGATATGGTGATGCAAGGTTGCGCCTTTACCTGGGGAATTTTATGCTTTCTCTTGATTAATTAGTCTATTAAATATCGTATTAAAATTGGTGTTAGATTCTGGATCTACCTTAATAATAATGGCTGACACTTATATAGGACTTACGGTGTGCCAGGCATGCTGCTAAGCACTATATAATTATTATTTCATTTGATCCCTATAACAACCTTGGGAGATAGGTACTATTATCTTTGTTTTACACATGAGGAAACTGAGGCAAATTGACTTGCCCAAGGCTACATAGCCAGTAAATATCTGAGACCAGATTTGAACTCAGGTCTTTCTGACTCAGTAGTCAAGTTGAGAAGGAATGAGGGCTTGAACTAGAGAAACGATCCTGTAAGAAGAGAGAAGGGGGTGAATTGAGAGTTTATGTGGAGGTAGAAATGACATGATAATGTCAATTGCTTGGATAAGTGGGCTGATGGAGAATGAAGAGTCATAGAAAAGTCCCTTTTTACCAACTTGGCTGACTAAAATAATGGTAGGATTTGAAAGCAGAGTAGGTTATAGGGGAAAGATGAGTTTTCTTTTGTACACTGAATTTGACACTGGGATATCCAGTTTGAGATGTCAACATTTCCCACATATTACTGGAAAGGAATTTTTCCTTGTAGGTTAGACATGGAGTAGCAGAACAGCCACTAGGTACAGAAGACTTTGAGCTTGATCTTAAAAATCGTCTGATTTAATCTCTTCATTTTACAAAGGAGGAAACTAAACCCTAAACAGATGAAGTCACTTGTCAGAAATCCCTCAGGTAGATCTCAGTGAATGTGATAATAGTGGAGTTATGATTTCTGCCTTCTCCGTCATTCTTCTTCATGCTCTATGTTGCCATTTTATCACTGACTCAAATTCAGACAGTTTCATAGATCTGTAATCTCATCAATGGTCTCACTTTCTCCAGAGGACCCAGATGACAATCCACTTGCTTCTGACCATCTCATGAGACTCATGTCTGTGTCTTGTTAGCTCACCAAGGAGGGCCCACCCACTATGCTGGGACCTTTACTGCTTCTTAGTGCCTTCATTCAGTGCTGCCAAGAATGATGAACCTCACATTATGCCATACATACCAGTGTTTGGATGAGAGCCATATCCGGCCACTGAGATGTGTTTGAGACTCACAGAAGATAGAGAAGACACAACGATGGATTACCAGTATATCTATTGGCTAAGAAATAGACCAGACGAGTTTGGTGGACTAGGTGTGGCCTCAGCTCAGATAGAAAAAAGCAGAAATATAATGTCAGAGTTTGATGCCAGTATCTTAAGTAAGGTGATAGATTTCTTCTAAGTAGTCTTAATTATTCATGGGCCATGCATGATAGACCAATAGAAAGTCCTATCCCATACCAAGTGATTGAATAATTCTGTATACTTATATGTATATATGTGCATATACATATATACTATGGGCACATATAGATGTATATGCATACATAAATTGAGAGATAAAAACACATACACAGTTTCTCAGGGTGGAGAAGATGTGGGGTCCATGTGAACAAACACATGTTTTTTTGATCACAAATGTCCCAAGAGGCTATAAAATCTGTCTCCTTGTAATGACCTTGGAATTTTCAGTTATGAAGAATTTTATAAAGGGAAAACATACAACATGTTGTTTTGATCACACAAAATAAAATGCATATGGCTTGGTGGTTTTAGTGAATTTTTTTTCTGAGGGGTAGCTTCTAAGCAATAATATCCCTACTTGCCAGCAATGGTGAGAAGTAAAACATGCTTTGTGGGCTAGGATGTACTGGGATTTGGTGAATGGGCCCATAAGGATCATCATTGGGGCTTATGATATTCAATTTCTGGGTGATAAAGACTTCCCTCAGAGAATCATTGTTGTGAAATAACAATTCATTTTCTTGGCTCAGTAGTGATGCCACCAGAAGCTGACTCTTCATCTTGTTTCCATAGAAGGTGGTGATTTATCATATTTTATTGGTGGAATGTGCCTTGCCATGAAGATGCTTCATAAATGGTCACTAAAAGTGGAAGCCATTCTGTTATAGGCAAGGGAGACCGTAGAGGTCATCTCTGATTTTATGAGATAACATCACATAGGAGATGGAACCTAGGATTTAGACTCAGAAGATCTGGTTCTAACCGATAGAATGTAAGCTCCTTGAGGTCCAGGATTGTTTCATTTGGTAGGACCTTGCTCATAAGAGGCACTGAAGAAATGGTCATTGATTTATTGCTTAATTCAATTTCAGATACATACTAGTTGCTTGATTTTGAACAAATGACTTAACCTCTGTGGGCCACAGATTCATTGTTGATAAAAACAGGCCTTGTACCACCTTGTACATAGGTGGTACACATGAAGAAAGGACTTTGTAAACTTTAAGAAGACATAGGAATGTGAGTTGCTATATAAAATACAATACCTGTATTTTAATTTAACTTAAATTAATTTTAATTTAAATTAATTAAATTCAAATAATTTAATTTAATTTACCAGAGTTGAAGAGACCTATGGTCCCATAGGTAGGTGGTAGTAGTATTGGAAATGTTTTTCTAATATAGACTCTTAAGTAATTTCCAAGACTGATAGGCAGTGAGGTCTAGGGGATGCTGGTCTAGCCTTGGAGTCATGAAGAAATGGAGTCATGTACTGTGTCTGGTATGTACTAGCTCCATTTATAATTAGAAGCCCTGTCTTTCAAAGCTGCCCCTAGTTCTTACTAGTTGTAAGCACTAGGTCACAGGACTGGGGAACCTGTGACCTCAAGGTCATATGTCCATCTAAGTCCTCAAGTGTGGCCCTTTCACTGAATCCAATCTATTCTATGAAGTTTGGATTCAGTAAAAGGGCCACACTTGAGGACCTATAAGGCCACATGTGGCCTCGAGGCCTCAGGTTCCCCACCCCTGCAAACTAGGATGTGGTACTAGTTGTGCAAGCGCATAGACAAATCAGTCTCAGTCTTTTTCCTCATCTATCTAATGTCAATATTCTTGTAAACCAACTCACGAGTTTGTTGGGAGGAAAGCACTTTATTTATCTTGACATTCTACTTAGAGACCAGTCTTTATCTTCCCATTGACCATTTTGCATTCTTTTCCTTGATTGACTTTGTTTTCCCCCAAACAACCTTCCTTAGAGTTTGTATGGTAGTAGAACGGAGGTCTTTATTGGTTTGGGAGGGGTAAAGTAACTGAGAAAGGATTATAGTCAATCCACAAGCATTTATTAAGTGCTTACTGAGCTCAGCTCAAAGTGAAACAGTTCTTGCCCTCAAGGAAATTATATTGGGGAAACAATGACAAAGTTATTATTTTACTCTTTTTGAACTGAAATGTCAAAGCAAAAAAAATTATACAGTATGACATAGTGAGAAAAGGATTTGTAGCCAAGGATTTTGGTTCACATTCCAGTGCAGCCACTTACTACCTTTGTGGTGTTGGGCAAATTATGTAATCTCTCTGGGATTTCTATTCCCCATCCATAAAATAGAAGTTGGATTAATAGCCTCCAAGGGTCTTCTAGCTCTAGATAATCTGATACCATGAATTGATATTGGAATCCTTCCTTTTGCCTCACCATGAGCCAGTTACACCTGAACTATGGTGGCTGGTTCTGGGTACCAAAATTAAGAAGGATCATGATAAATGAAGAGCATCCAGAAGAAAGAAACCAGGATGGTAACAGAATGTGAATACATGCCATATGAAGATGCATTAAAGGGAATAGAGATTTTTATTCTAGAGAAAAGGTTTATGGGGTATGACATTTGTCTTCAATTATTTGAAGAGTTATTGTGCAAAGGTTGAATGTGTTCATTTTGCACCCAGAAAATGGAACCAGGAACAATGGGTTGAAATTACAAATGGAGATTTAGATTTGAAGTCAGAAGCTTCCCAAGGAGAGTTATCCCCAAGGGGAATGAGATGCCTTGGGAGGAATTGGGTTACCTGTCATGGAATGTCTCTCCAGATAAGCCCTACACCAAGTGTCCTGTTATGTCATCATCAAGATTCTTTTCCAGACCAGTGGTAATTGTGTTGGTCTCTGAGGTCTTTTCTGTGTGTGATCTGTGTATCTAAGCTAAATATGTTTTGTTTAAACTTTCATGTCAAAGTCATGACCTCTCCCAGTCTGGGTTTCAAAAGAGGACAATACCTGAGTGACAAAAAGATGGACTACCCTGTACTAGCTGTGTAAAGTGAGAACACATAAAATATAAATCTCGTCTCCTAGGATTTTGCTGCCTGCTGTAGCTAATCTCATTAACTTAAACCACCTGAGGCTTTAGAGAGTTATGTACTGCTGGGAGAAATGGTATTTATCCCATCCAAGGAGAAGGAAAAAAGAAAGCTTTTACCCTACTTAAGAATGTTCCTCTTAAATTGCTTGTTCATTAGGGATACATGCAGAGAGCATCTCAGCACAATGATGTGAGCCAGTATGGTACGGTGGATAGGAGAATCGCCTTGAAGTTTGGAAGATCTGGGTTCAAATCCTGTCTCAAAGACATATTAGATTTGTGACAATGGACTGTTCATTCATTCAGTATCTTGGTGCCCATTTGCTTATCTCCAAAAAGGGTGAGTGGTGGCATTGATCCTCTAGGGTCACTTGCAGTTCTAAAACCTGTGATCGAAAGGGAATAACATTTATTAAGGTCCTGTGCTCCTCTGACTCTCCTTTGATCAATGTTCTATGAGGGTTTTCTTTTGTGTGCCTTAGGCATTGATAGACTGGGGTTGTGTAGCTTTGTCTTGGGACATTCCTTTGCAAATAATCAGACTGGGAAATAGCTAGCAAGTAGCAGAACTGGTGCCTGCTTTTCTCCCCTAAGGGTGAAAAAGAATTGTACAGACAGGGAGAAGGAAAGCTTGTCTCTGTGTCTTTATTTCTTTGGTCTTTTTGTTTCTTTTTTCTTCACTGCCCGGTTACATGATTCTCCACAATGGAATCAGAAGACCTGAGCTTGACTCCTGCCTTCATCATGCTGGCTGTATGCCATTAGGTATATCACTAAGCCTCTCTGAGACAGGTTTCTCCTCTCCATGATAGGTTAGTGTTTAGTATAGCTCTTACCTCACAGAGTCCTGGGGAGAATTGGATTAAGTGATCTGTGTAGAGCAGATATTCCAGCTCTAGGCTTGAGGCTTGTGTGGCCTTAAGCCACTCATCTTACCTGTCCAAGGGAGACTTTCTTATCTGTAAACAGAGAGGATTGGACCAGATGACCTGGGATGTAGGTCTATTATCTCATCGTTGACTGTATATCATAATTATTTTTTATATTCTATATCTTCTTTTTCTTTGGTTCAGAACTGTGATTTCATTGGTAGAGGGAGCTCTTAGGTGAAGAAACATTCCCTGCTGTGCAGTCCTTCAGATGTCTATCACTCAACCAACATTTTGAAGTGCCTACTAAATGTCAGATACTGGGAACACGAAGAAAGGCAAAAAATATGGTTTCCTTCCTCAGGGACCTCACCTTTTGTTCTTTCATTTCCCTCTTGACTTTCCTGACTTTCTAGACTTTGAAGACATACCTCTCAGCTGCCATGTGATGCTGACACTTCCCTCAGCACCTGGAGCCTTGTCTTTCTGGATTATCAAACCTCCCTCATGGCTTTCTCAGCCTGGAATGTTTCTCTGCCAGGCCAACACTGTGCTCTATACTGGGACCTCCATTTGGTGAGAATTCCCAGGCCTACCAGTCTACTCCCTTCAGGCCCTTCTAACTTTCTGCACTTCCAAGCAATGTCCTTACATTGGTACTTTCAACTCTCTTTTGGGTATTGTCCTCTCCTATTAGACTATGAGCTCCTTAAGGGCAGAGACTATCCTTTGGTTTGCTTGTATCCTTATCACTTAACACAGGGTCTGGCACGGAGTAAGTACTTAATAAATGCTTATTTCCTCCCTTCCTCCCTCCCTCTGTCCCTCCCTTCCTTTTTTCTGTCCTTCTTTTCTTCCTTCACGCCCCACTCCCTTCTTCTCTCCCTTTCTCCCTTCATCCCTCCCTTTCTCCCTTCATCCCTCCCTCCCCCCATCCTTCCTTCCTTCCTTCCTTCCTTCCTTCCTTCTTTCCTACAGAGCCAATACATAAATGACAATGTGCATACAAAATACATACAGTACAAACAGAAGGTAACATCAGAAGGAAAGGGGGGCGCAGGGAGGACCTGAAAAAGATGTGGATTTAGCTGAGTCCTGAAGGAAGCCAGGGGGAGTGAGGAGCAGAAGCATTCTAGGTATGGTGTCAGGCAATGAAAAGGTACAAAAATGGAGATGGAGTGCCATGCGTGAGGAACAATAAGGAGACCAGTGTAGCTGGATCATAAAGCACATGGGTAGGGAGAGTCATATATAAAAAGACTGGAAAAGTAGGAAGGGGATGGGTCATGAGAGTACTTTAAATGCCAGACAGAGCATTTAATATTTGCTCTTGCAGCTAATATGAAACCAAAGGAGTTTCTTGAGTGGAGCAGTGACACAGTCAGACCTGGGCTTTAGGAAATCACTTTGGCAGCTGACTGGAGGATGGATTGGTAAGGGGAGCGGCATGAGGTAGGGAGAGTAGTTAGAGAGCTGTTGAAATACTCCAGGCATAAGGTGATGAAGGTGTGAATGAAGGGGATGTCTCTGTGAGAAGAAAAGATGTGGAAACTACAGGAAAACATTGTGAAGATAAATGGAGCAAGATTCAGCCACAAATTGTCTATGTGGAGTGAATGCAAGTGAACACTTGAGAATGACACTGAGCTTGTATCCTGGGTAACTGGGAAGATTGTGGTACCCTTAATAATAATAATAGGAAGGGTGGAAAGAGGGGAGATGTTAGTGGGGAAGCTAATGAATTTATTTTGGATATGTTGAGTTTCAGATGCCGATATGATGTTGAATTCTTGATGTTAAGTAGGCAGTTGGTGATGTGAGATAGGAGCTCAGGAGAGAGAAAATTGTGCTACCTCTGCATTATGTATGTGCACACACATGCTTAGATGTTTACAAGTACATCTGGAAATTATCTACAAGGAGATCAGAATGAAACCATTTGGAGCTGATGAGATCACCATAGGAGATAGTATAAAGGGAAGAAAGGATATAGGACTGAACCTTGGAAAATAGTCACAGTTAGTACACAGTACAGATAAAGATTCAGTAAAGGACACAGAAGGAGCAGGCAGACACATAGGAGCAGGATCAGATAAGAGCAGTGTCATGATTACCTGGAGAGGAGAAAGTATCCCAAAGATATTGATTAACTGTAACAAAAGCTACAGAGAGGTCAGGAAGGGAGGCTATTCATTTTGTCAATGAAGGGATCAGTGTTGAAAAGAACAGGTGCAGTTGATTGAGGTTGGAAGCTGGAATGCATTGGATTTGGATGCAGATATTAAGAGAGATACTGGAGGCACTTAATGTAGATGGGTCTTTCAAGGAGTTCAACCGAATAAGGAAAAATATATATAGTATCATTGATAGCAGGTATGGGAGTTTCAAATGAATTTTAAGAATGAGGGAGACGTGGGCAATTTTTTTTTTTTTTGGTAAGTAGTTAGGGAGGAATTGAAGATGAGAGACAGTGGTTTCAAAGATAGAGAGGTTTGCCTTGACAAATGAGAGACAATGATAGAAACAGAGACAGAGAGACAGAGAAGAGAGGCTTGCCTTGGCAATTCTTTATCTTTGAGACACTATGAAGGAGAGATAGTGGGGGAAGATGTTGGGTTGATGTTAGTTGAGGAGAAAGGGGAAAGAGGGAGCATTCAGAGAATTGCCTTAATTTTTGTTGAAGTATGAGGTGAAGACCTCAGCTAAGAAGATGGGGGGTGAGGAGGAGGTGCTCTGGGAACCTTGAAGAAGGATATAAAGGTATGGAATAGTTAATGTTGTGAGTGAGAAAGTGAATTTATTAGGTAGGTGTAAGAGGATTGCCTTGATGAAGTGAGAACCGAGTTGAGTAACATCAATGTTCTTGAGTTTCCATGATTTTCTTTAGCTCCATTCTATATTAAATGGAAGCAAAAGGGGTTGATCATGGGAGTAATCCATTGTTGGGGTTTGGCAAGGCATGATAAACAAGAGGACAAAGTGATGAGAGATTTAAATGTTGAAGATAGTGTAGGGTGGACTGACTTACTTAGGGCATCAGGACAGGTAAGGGAAGGGAGTAGAGGCACTACAGGCATGATTGTCTCTGAAAAAACCAATGGGCAGAAAGTTTGGATGTCACTATGAGGATCAGTAACTGCAAGAGGGAAATGTGAAATGATAAATATGATCAGATGAAGGAACTTCTGAGTCCATGATATTCTGAGACAGAGGTTGAGCCCTGTTTGGGTCACCGATGGCACAAACTTGGAATGCTGTACATGTCAAGTAGATGTCTTCCTGACTCTGAAACAGTCTGGTATAGTGGAATGGTATTAAACAGATGGGTAGATAAATAGATAGAGCATTCATTAAGCATTTACTACTTGCTAGCCACTGTGCTAATGGAGAATATGGTACTTCCATTGACATTATCTCATTTGATCCTTACAACAACCATCTGAAGTGTGTCGTACAAATATCATTATTGCTGTTCTATTGGTCCCACGAGGAGTAAGTTTTAAAGGTCTTTATAGATCCCCATTTGTTGACCTTGTTCTCATTAACAATATGTTCTAATCAGCTTCAGACAACTCTTTTAATTGACTCCTTCAGAAAGAATCGGTATTTAGGAAGCACTCAGTCTTAATTCAGCTGGTGGGAAGATTTCTTCAAATAACTACAATATACAACTGCATTCCCTGTCATTGTTCTCATTGAGTTTTGTAACACTGAAATCTTCATTGGCAATTTACCACTAAGAAGGCTGAGCCACATACTACAATTACTAACGTTTTCCATTCACAGCTTTATACATGTTGTGATATGTTCCATGGTGGGGGGTGGGGAGGAAGGAGGTGCGGGCTGTCATGTTTCAAGAGACTGATTTTTACTACACAATAATTTTACTCTTCTCGACTTCTCAGTTCAATCTCTTGATCTTTGAGGAAAGAGATAAAAAGCTAATAGAACTGGAGCACATGCCAGGGCATAGATCAAAGTCTTATTTTCAGTTTCTCTTTTTTTAATTTAATTGACCTTTTTTTATCATATATATAGATTGTGAAGCATGTTTCATCTAATCTCTCATAGTTCCTCCCAAGTTTTATGGGCAGAGTAGTTTACACTAATTGAAGAAGGCAGAGGCATGGGGAATACAAAACATTAGATCATGGTAAAACATATGCTTGGATTTGTGCTTATATCTGAATATGAGTATGGCAGATGTTTTGGGCATTCATAGTCTGAATGGTCAATTTCCGTTTGTATTCAGTTACTCCTCTTACTTGTGCTGAGGATTGAATGCAGTACATCTCAACGTAATGAATCAGCCAGCTTAATGCAGGATATGTGTGCTGGGGCTGGGGATTGGGGGTAGGTGTAGGTCTGGGGGTAAATGAGTTATTTTCAAAATTTTGAGTTCATACTTTCCCTAGGTATTGAAGTGAATAGAGCACTGGGCTTAGAGTCAAAATAACCTGAGTTCAAATGTGGCATTAGTCACTTACAACTTCTGTGACCCTGGACATTTCATTTAAGCTTTATTTACCCTCCCTTTCTTCAACTATAAAATGGGGATGATAATAGCTCCTACCTCCCAGGGTCATTGTGAAAAATCAATGAAATAATATTTGTGAAGTACTTAGCCTGGTACCTGACACACAATAGGTACTTAATAAATACCTCTTCCTTCCCTTTTTCCCTTCTTCCCTCCTCTCCTTCCTTCATTCTTCCTTTCATTTTTACTCTTCCTTCCTTCCTTTCATTTCCTTCTTCCTTATTTTCCTGTTTCTTTTCCTCCTCCCTCTCTTCCTTCTTAAGAGATCACATGGTCAATCAACCAATCAATAAGAGATCATAGATTAGATCAGAGGTGGGAGAAAGCTAAGGAACCCTGAAATCTAACTCCCTCATTTACCAGTAGAGGTAACTAAGGTACCATATAGTTATGTGCCTTGATAAGGATCATGTAGCTAGAAAATATCTGAAGTCTTTTTCAAATAGTTCTTGCTAAGTTAAAGTAACCTGAATTCTATTTATGACAACTCAGAACAACTGACTGTCAAATAATTTGAAAGCAAGATGCAACTATAAAAAAGCTAAAGTTGGCAGAAATGAGCATTTTTGTGTGTGTAGCTCATGGCCCACTTCTTTTATCCAGACCATAACTTGCATTTTGATAGCTACTTGGTGGCAGATCTATCTAAGGCTATCTATCTGGGACTGCAGAAGGACAAAGTATAGGAATGAAAATTGAATAGGAGGAAAAATTTGGGCTAAATTGTCTGTGGGGTATTATCCTGTGCTTCAGCAATCCCAAACTCATCCTTAACATGAAATTCTATCTTTTTTTTTTAAATTTCTTACCTGGTACATAATTGATCTGATTGCTATTGTAATATGGTTTGAGATCAGGTTCTGTGAGGTTACCTTCATTCCCATTCCTTTTCATTAATTTCACTGATATTCCTGAACTTATTCCTCCAGGTGACTTTTGTTATTATTCTTTCTAGCTCTATAAGGTAATCCTTTGGTAGTTTAATTGATATGCCATTAAATAAGTCACTTAATTTATGTAGTATTGTCATTTTCACTATATTGGCTTGGCCCACCCATGAGCAATTATTATTTATCCATTTGTTTAGATCTGTCTTTATTTGCATAAAAATGTTTCATAATTTTGTTTATATAGATCCTGTGTGTGTCTTGGCTGAGAAACTGCCAAGTATTTTATACTACCTGGAGTTACTTTAATTGAAATTTCTGTTTGTACTTCTGCTGGATTTTGTTGGTGATATACAGAAATGTGAATGATTTCTGTGAAACCCATCTTTTTAATACAAATCTTCTCCCAATGATGAATTTTAAAAACATCACCACTTCTAAAGAGTCAGAGCTGTGGTTTACCTTAAGAGCTATAAGGAGGTCCATAGTTCATTTGGGTAAGCTAAAACTTATGGTTAATCATGATTTCTATTCAAGAAGTAACAAACAGAATGCGATTGGGGAGGGTATAATTAGAAAAATGAAGTGAGCTGGCTATGTAGCAAGAGAGAGAGGTGAGGTGACACATGGGCATCCAGCCAGTCATACAAAATGCAAAAAAGATGAAGAAGGCCCATGGCAGGTTGGGTAGGTCCTCTGTGGTGAAATATGGAGAGAACATGTGCAAGAATTGCTAAGGATGAAAAAGTGAGAATGGGATGCAAAATGCAACAGATTGAACACCTATATTAAGGAGACCCTTTGGAGTACTGACATTTCACAGCATTATCAAAATAAATTTAAATATGACAGTCTTTGGGCAAGGTGCAGTATAAGAGTTCTGTGCATTTCAGAATCAAGTAATTAAAATCAATAAACACTTATTAAACACCTACTATTTTCTAGGCACTGAGTTAGGCACTAGGGCTACAAAGATAAAAAAAACTCAATAATTCTTGCCACCAAGGAGATTCCCCTCTACTGGAATTGTTACCAGGTCCTTCTAAGGGAAGAAAACATAAAATATTACCTTGGTGCATGTTGATGAGCACCTAGTGGGGAAATCAAATAATAGCAATGTCCAAAGTAGTAATGAGACAGCCAACATTTATTAAACACCTACTGTGTTCCATTAAGGACCTGGAGTTGGGGACACACACCCACCCCCCCACCCCCCCCCCCACACACAGAGATTCCCTACTCGGAAGAAACTAACATTCTATCAGAATAGCTAACATTCTTTCAAGGCATATAGGTAAAAAAAAATCTACAGAAATAGTTTTGTCTAAATAGGTATCACTTCATTGAGTATTAAGTACACACGATTGGATTTGTACGAGGAGCAGTTAGATGGCACAATGTATCCACTGTTGGGTCCAGAGTCAGGAAGACCCACTTTCTTGAGTTCAAATCTGGTTTCAGATACTTACTAGCTGTGTGACTCTGGGCAAGTCCCTTAACTTTGCTGAAGTTTCCTCATCCATAAAATGAGCTTGAGAAGGAAATGGCAAACCATTGCTCTATCTTTGCCAAGAAAATCCCTAACGGGATCACAGAGTGTCAAACATGACTGAAACAATAACAACATTGGATTTGTGGAATGTAATGAAAAGTATCTTGCCTCCTCTTCTTCTTCTTCTTGTGTCACTCACGTTTGACTCTTTGTGACCCCATTTGGGGCTTTCTTGGCAGAGATATGAGAATGATTTGCTTTTTCCTTTTCCAGCTCATTTTATAAAAGATGAAACTGAAGTAAAAAGGGTTAAGTGACTTGCCCAAGGTTATGCAGCTAGTATCGGAGGATGAATTTGAACCCAGGTCTTTCTGACTTCAGTCTTAGGACTCTGTACACTGTACCACCCAACTGCCCCTATCTTCCCTGTAGATGGTGCCTTTGAAACAACGAAAATCCAAGAGTGGAATCAAACCAAAAAATAATGGGTGACATCAGCATGAACTTGGTCAATAATACATTGACAGAGAAACCTAGAACAAACAACTGAATCATATGTTATTTGTTTGTGGAAAAGTAAGGAGTTGTTATTGGCCACTCTGTAACAAGTAGCTGGTCATTGCTTTCATCATAAGCTAAAAAATGAAAAATCCCCATATATAAATGCATACTGCAAAATAGCCTGGAGAACTCAATGTGCTATCTATAGTAGATCTGAATTAATGATTTCAGATGACTTCTGTAGAAGGGGCCATGAATGCACCCTACATTTCAGGCTGGGCAAGATAGGGATAATCAGTCTCTAAGCATTTTTTTTTATTGAATTAGAAATGTGGGGGGGGGGTCAGTCTCACAGAAGGCCAGCGATTATCAAAGTTAGAAGAGAACTTAGAGGCTACCACTTCCAACACATACCTGGATGAGAATCCCTTCTGTATCACTCCTAATACCCAACCTTTCCTTGGAAATGTCTAGTGAAGAAAAGCTCACAATTTTCCAGTGAAACCTATTCTTTGTCAGTTGCTCAAACTGTCATGGATTTTCCCCCTTATTTACCTAAATCTGCACTCTCCATTCTCTGTTCCCAGTTCTGACTTCTAAGACTGACCAGAAGAAGTCTTAATCCTTCTTCCATATCATAGACTTCAAATATTTGAAGCAAGCTCTCCAATATTGTTCAGTGTTATCTACTCCTTCAACTGTATTCTAATGGAATAAACTTAAGGTTTATGGACTATTCTTGTGCTCTTCTTTGGGCACCCTCTGGTTTAGCAATATCCTTCCCTAAATGCAGTTTCCAGGATTCACATAATAGTCTAGTTGTGACCTGAATAGCAGAGATCACTTGCCTAGTCTTGGCTATTGGGCCTCTCCTACTAGAACCTCAGAGAGAATTAGCTTTCTTGACTGACAGATCCCAGTGTTTGTGCCTCTTGAGTTGAAGTCCACTTAAATCTTCAGATTTTTTTTCCTCCCACACAGATGCTTCTTAGCCATGTCCATACGATGAAGACGGTGTGGATAGCAACATTACTAACTGACATTCCATAGGAAAAAAATAATGAAATGTAGTTAAAATACTAAATAAAACTGTTGTTGTGTCTAATCATGCTTATGGTGAACTACAAAATAGCGTGAACCAAATCAATCAGCTGACATTTGTTAAGTGACTATTATGTGTTAGGTGTATTTCTAGGAGCTGGGAATACAAACAGCATGGTAGTTGACCAGTCATGTGGTTGGAAAAATAGATAAGAAATAAAATAAAAGTGACCTCTAGAACTGACTGGACTTATGGCAACATGTCCAAAGCAACAAAGAATCCCCAAACTGACGATCGTGAACAAGAAAGAGCAAAGTCAGATTTTTTGTTCCTTCTGTATTGAACTATCCTTTGGGATCTTTTAGTCACTGATCTAAAGAAAAGTTAGAATTTATTCATGGGGTAAAGGAAAAACCACTGGAGTCAGGAGACTGGAATTCTAGTGTGTTATACCCAGCTTGTCCTTGGGAATGTCATTTAATTCGCCAGACCTGCCATATTCTATATTGGCGTTGAGAGGGGGAAGAGGAACACAGAAAATTTGTAGTCATCAATTTTAATATATATTATATATAAGATTTATTTTCATGTAAAACCTTTTATTCCTCCATCCTTACAAGGTCATATTTTATAATAAAGAATCTGAGAAGGAGAGGAAGAGAGGGGAAGGAGGGAAAGAGAAATAGAGAGGAGTAAAAGGAACAGGAAGAGAGGAGGAGAGGAGATAGGTAATAGAGGGAGAAAAGAAGAGAGGAGGAAAGGGGGTAGATGAGGCAAGAATAAAATAGCAAAAAAACAGCGTCTGAAAACAGTCTGACACTATGTGCAGTTACTTCACACCCATTGTCCCCAGCCTATGCAAAGAAGAGTTGAAAGCTCCACTGTCATTCTAAGGTTTCTTGACTAGCTCTAAAAGCCTCTGAATTGCACAGCAGCTTTATCTGATTGTAGATGAGTCTCACCATGCCAAAGGAGTTGGTAAAACTTGCCAAGCCTGGTAATTGAAATGCTCTCATTTTTCAATGGATTAATCACCCTAGAGACATATTCCTGCTTTTCCTTCAAAAAAGTGGTCATTAGAAAAATAAAATGCTGTAACAAACAAACAGAATTGTCCCAAAGCCCTTAGGAGCGCTCCGTGCCGCGTCCCACTACGTGCTTTAGTATCTTGGATTCTGTTTCATATACATGAGCTACATCACCTCAAAGCATTCTTCTCCCATCTAAATCCCATTTTCTTTAACCTTTCCTCACATGTCTCATTTCCAACCAATCATCATCTTCATGGCTCTCTGGGTGCTTTCCAAATTCCCCCAATTCCCTCTATAAGGATTCAACTCTGTATTCTTATAGATGTTTATCCATAGCCAAGGGTAGATTACACCCTAAATCCCCTCGTCTTGGGAGGAGGCATTGTAGCTCATCCTTATCATCAACAAATACTGTGCTCATAAAGGCCACATCCCAGAAGCCTGCTCTCTTGGTTTTTAAAAAGTAAATTAGAATCCACACCAAGAATGGCATTTGATTGGAGCTGATTCCAGTGAGAACCAGGCCTTTCCATGAAGGTGGGAAGTTCTTGCAGATCATTTCCGGTGAGTCGAGTTCATCAGCTCCAGGGAAAGGCTATAGATCCCTTTAAACCAACTACAGAAGGGGTAAGAAACCCGAGAGTTGGAAGATTTGTTTGCTTCTTGGCAAACTTGATTCTGTTGTGTAACCTTTGAAACAGGAATTTTATGAGCAATATTAAAATTTATGCTCGTTCTCCAGTGTGTTGTTAATCATTGCTCCTCAGGGCCTTGGGATTACCTGTCTGCATTGCAATGCAACCTTCCTTCATATTTACTATTGAGATACCAATGGTTCTTAAGACCTCCCATATATTTCTATGAATGAAATGTGATTACTCAGAAATAAGAACCTGACATTACCAATATACTTTAAGATATTTTAAGACATCCTTTAAAAGCCAGATTTTTGGTTAGGCTGAATTTTATGTTCCCATAACCCAAGTTTCTTAATCTATAAAATGAGTGAGTTGGGGTAGATTACCTCCAATGTCCTTTCTCAACTCTCAGGCGATGGTGCTGTGATCTAACTTTAATGACACCACATACTCTGGGGTTCTGTCAGCCCTTGAGTACATTTTAGGCCTTTTCATGAAAAGTGCAGGCTATGAGCAGTGGAAGGGCTCTAGGTATCCCTGTCAAGAAAAATAGAAGACTGCCCTAAAATGTTGGGTGGGTCACCTATGGATAATTTATGGGACAATGTGGATAAAAGATTCAGAGAATGAACATTAATAGGTTACATTTTGCCATGTTGAGGTAACCACATATTTCTCATCAGAGTATCAAATAGGGGAAAAATTTCTGCTCAGGGACCACTATTACACAAGTATATGGAGCAAATGAATGAGGCTGGGCAGGGCTGTGATTTCAGCAGCTCCTGTGGTTTAGAGAATTGGGAAGGAAGACTGATCCCAACAAGGAAGGTTAGATGAATCTCCAGCTGAGGTTCAGTGGTCACAGCACCATAGTTCTAAAGCTGGAAGAATCTTAAGGGGGTAATATGTTATCTTCATTTTACAAAGGGAATAACTGAAGTCCTGCGAGGTTAAGTGATTTGTCCAAAGTCACATACCCTTCAAAGTCAGAATTGTGACCTAGGTTTTCTGGATCTAAATTCAATATTTTCTTCCTATTAATTCTTCTTACTAATTATTATAGATGATCATTTGCAGGCATGAAGCAACTATAACCATTTTCTAGAGATATCTAAATACCTCCATTTTCCCAAATCAAAAACATAAAGATATTATCATTTATTAGAAGTGACCATTGTAAGAATAAATATAGCCTGTTTGTGTATGCATGAAAATATCATTAGATCGATATACAAATTATATATACACATTTATACATATACATGTATGTATGTGCATACATGTATATATGGATGTATATATACAGATGTATATATCTATTTCATATGTAGAGTGAGAGACAGATAGATACAGAAAGACAGAGACACAGAGATAGACACATGACCTTTGCCACAGTGTACCAGATGAGAGTACACAGGGGAATGAGCAGAAATCCATGATCACTCTTGGGGAAATAATTGAAAACATGTGGCCTTCTCTTAGATTACTGTATATGCTGTATGTATAGTAATATCCTTTATAGGGAAGCCATGTGGCATAGTGGAAAGAAGGCTGACCTTGGAGTCAAGAAGACATATTCAAGTGATGCTTCTGACACATAGGGACGTGGGACTCTGTGGAAATCACTTAATCTCATAGTGTCCCCAAGCAGATCTGTGAGACTTTTATAAGCAAGCTGTCAGTCAAAATTACTGAGGGATTTTCCACACTGGAAGTCCTATAAATCTTTGAAAAAATAATACAGAGACTAATGTTTATACAGCTCTGTAAAGCACATTACCTATAATATCCCATTTGATATAACAACCCTAGGAGGTAGCGATTATTAACCCTATTTTAGAAACGAAGAAAATGAAGCACCACGTGGTTGGGTATTTGAAGCAGGATTGGAATGTAGGTTTTTCTCACTGTAAGTTCAGCACTATCTATCTACTATGTCTATTTTAGCTGCCTCAAGTTACAAGCCAGGGCCAAAAAAACCCCAAAAACAAAATAAGTGCATTTCATGCAATATTCAATGTGTTTGTGTGTGTATGTATATAATTCTCTGAATCAAATAATAATTAGAATTTCAGAATTAGAAGGTATCTCATTGACCATTTTATTTCCCATCTCACATCTGAAAAAAGAATGCCACCTTCAGGATGCCCAATAAATGGTCATATTGTCCACGAAAGTATTTGTTTAAGGTAGGGTAACATTGGATGCTTCCTCTAAAGCAGGAGTTCTTAATTTAGGGTTCATAAATAGAATTTAGAGGGTATGTACTCTTATAAATTCCTTTTTACTAACCTTTTAATGGAATATTTCCATTTCCTCCAACTTTAAATGTAGGCAATGAGCATTTTTTTCCCCTTTAAGATAGATCCAAAGGCTTCTCCAGGAGGGGTCTATGACCAAAAAAAAAAAAAAAAGTTAAGAATTGTTTCCTTCTCTCCCTCCTCCTCTTTTCTCTTCTCTCCTCCTCTTTCCTCCTTCTCCTCCTCCTCTTTCATCTCTCTTCTCTCCCTCCTTTTTGTCTCCTTTTCTCTAACTGCAAACTGCCAGTAATAACCCTTTAATTACTTAGCTCACAGAGTGGACTATTGTCTCACTGGATTTCAGGTGATCCTCACTCTTGAGGTTATTCCAGAGGAGCACAAACTCTGTAGGTCTTATTAAGAAAGTTTAGGCTGTGTGTCCAGTGATGATATCTATATCCATATCTACCTATCTATCTATCTATCCATCCATCCATCTATCCATCCATCCATCCATCCATCCACCCACCAATCCATCCATCCATCTACCCACCTACCCATCCACCCACCTATCCATCCATCCATCCATCCATCCATCCATCCATCCATCCATCCATCCATTCATCCATCTATCCATCTATCTATCTGTTGTTCAACACCCAGTCCAAGTTTAGAGCCCCATTGTGACTATGACCACTCTGGAAGGCTGCCTACTCAGTTGTAGAAGGGATTATGAGTTCTGTTTGGTGAAAGAGGTGCCCATACAAATGAAATGACACCTCTTCAGATTATATAAACAACACTCTTGAGCATCAACAATTGTCTAGGCTATGCTAATACTTTATGTTTAACTCATTGGTTTATTTCTTAAAGTACCTTCAAAATAAAAACAAGAAAAGACACATGAAGTAAAGCCCGATCTAAGAACTTAGTCTCAGGCATAGAATGACTTGTGAGAGCTTTTAATTACCTAAATTCTGTCAAGGTACTTTTTTTTCTCTTCTTTTTTTAAAATTTTATTTTACACGCAAACACCAGAACACAAATACAGAATAGAGAAAAGAAATAAAAAATCATAAACTTAAATATTTCAACTTAAGTACAAAGTAAGAAAAGAAAAAAATGTCATGTGCATTGCAGAATATGAGAGGATTAAAAATGTGTAATGATGCATTTTCATTTCAAGAAAGCCTATAGGATAAATACTACGCGTTGCATTGAGAGCTGATCTTCGCTTCCTTGTAATTTTTTATGTTCTCTTGCTGTGCACTTTTTATTTTGTTCTTTTTTTCACCCTGCCCCCCAGACTATAATTAAGTATGGATGTATTATTATATAAATATAGATGTTTAGATACACACACACATATATATATGCACACACACATATATGCACACACATATGTGCACACACACATATGCACACACATGCACACACACATATGCACACACATATGCACATACACACACATATATGCACACACACATGCATGCACACACATATATGCACACACACACACATATACACACACACATATATATGCACACACACATATATGCACATACATATATGCACACACACATATATGCACACACATGCACACACATATATATGCACACACATATGCACACACATGCACACACATATGCACACACACATATGCACACACATATATGCACATATACACACACATATACGCACACACACATATGCACACACACATATGCGCACACACATATACATACACATATATATGCACACACATATGCACACATATATGCACACACACATGCACACACACACATGCACACACACATACATGCGCACACACACACACACATACACACATACACAGGCATGTGCTTTCCTTGACAAATTCTACTCCTGATCTTTGTTTTTATGTTTGTCCGTATCTCGTTTCCTGTTCCTCCTGACTCCTCCACTTTATGTCCATTGGCTACCTTACCCTTCTATCACTTACTCTATACCTCCCCAAGGATTCCTTCCCTGTTCTCCCATTCCCATAAATCTAAACACCCTTCTGTAGCACCCTAAAACCTATTCCCTCCCCCTCACCTCTAGAGATCCCTTCCTTATCTTCCCATTCTCACTGATGTAAGCACTGTTCTATATACCCCTTTAATCCATTCCCTCACCTTCCCCTCCACAGATCCCTCCCTTGTCCTCTCCCCCACTCCCTATCCCCTTGCCATTTGATTTCTTCTGACTTTAGAAGACTTTTATACTCTTCTAGATATATATATATATATATATATATATATATATACACATATATATGTATATATACACATACATATGTATTATTCCCACTTACACCCATACCTGATGAAAATAGGTTACCAGAACTACAAGCCTTCCTCCCTCATCTAATTCCCTTGTACCAATTCTTCCTCTTGCACCTCATTTGTATAAAATAATTACTCTTTTTAGCTGTTCCAAAATGGTTTTGCTTTTTAACATCATATCATACTCAAGTGTACCCCAGTCTTTCTTATGAACTACCCGATTACTAACGACAATCTTAGACATATGTTTTACATTTTACATGTATAAAAAGTAAATGGTCTGTACTTATTGAATCCCTTATAATCAGTCTTTGGTATGTACCTTATGTTTCTCTTGGCTCTTGAATGTCAAATCTTCTGTGAAGTAATTTTTTTTTTAACGAAGACTTGCAAGTCTGACAATTGACGAAATACCCTTTTTTTCATCCATGTTTATGCTTACATTTGCTGGGTATAGTATTTTCAGGTGGAACCCTAGTTCTTTTGCTCTTTGATATATAGTGTTCCTTTAGTGTCTCTATTGCCAGGTCTTGTGTGATTCTAATTGTGGTACCATCGTATTTAAATTGATTTTTTTTTCTTGTTGCTTTTAATATTTTATCCTTTAGCTGGAGGCTTCAGAATTTGACTATAGGCTTCCTATGAGGTTTCCTAATAGGATGTCTTTCAAGTGGCGCTTGATGGATTTTTTTCTATTTCTACTTCCTCCTTCCCCCGCTCCCTTTGTTGTAATGCTTCAGGATGCTTTTCTTTTATCATTTCTTTTATTTTTATATCAAGATCCTTTTTTTTTTAATCATAACTGTCAGGTAGTCCAATTATTCTTATGTTTTCTCTTCTTGATCTGTTCTCCAGATTGGTTGTTTTTTCTTATAAGATGTTTTACTTTCTCTTCTATTTTTTTTTCATTCTTTATATTTTTAAAATTATTTCTTAATCTATATAATTTCACTAGATTCACTTTGCCCAATTCTAATTTTCAAAGGGTCATTTTTTTCCCTTAAGATTCTGGATCTTGTTTTCTAATTGGTTAACTTCTTTTCATAATTCTCCTCCTCCTCCTTCTTCTTCTTCTCCTTCCACCATGTCTCTTATTTAATTTTTAAAGTCTTTTTAAAGATCTTTTATGAATTCTTTTTGGGCAGGTGACCATTTGACATTACTCTTTGGAGTAAAAGAGGGTTTTTTTGCTTCAGTATCCTCCTCTGAAGATGAACCTTGGTCTTGTCTATTCCCATTATAGCTTTTTGTGATTGGATTCTTTCTGTTTTGGCTGTGCATTTTTTTGTAGTAATAGCTTAATTTTTGTAATCACTTCCAGCCCAGGGGCATGTGGGATGGTGTCTTTTGCCCAAGATCTTCAGTTCTTGCCTCTGACCTTGAACTCAAATTGAGACCTCCATTCTCCAGTAGGTGCCCATAGTCAGGGGCTTTCTGCCCCACTGCTTCTGCACTTACTGGGCATGTGCAGGAGTTCCTTTTTGCCTGAGCTGCTCCTGGCAACACAGCTGGCATTCCTGGTCAGCAGAGGTTCCTTTAATCTTCTCAGGCTCTGAAGCCCAACTGCCCTCACTGTTGGAGGGGGAGGGGTAAATGTTCAAGTGGCTGGGGCTGAAGCTGCCTCCCAACCCAGCTACCCTCAGGGCTTGCTGCTTATTGTTAAAGGGAATCCTAGCCTGGGGGCGTTTACTCTTCACTGGGACCAAACTTCATCCAGGAATTTTACTTCTGATCGTCACAAATTGTCGCAGAAAGATCCCTGTTGTGCCCCTAGTCTTATTTATTTTTACCCAGACTTTGTTCACCCTTAAAGTGCTATTTTATCTCTTTTGTGGGTAAAAATCTCCAGAGCTTGGGATTTTCTGACCTACTTTGCCATCTTCCCAGAATCCTCTTAAGGTACTTTTTTTTTTTTCCTCAAGAGCATAAACAAACCATTGTAGAAGTCTGTTCTGAAGTATCAAGTGCCATTTATTTGTGAATAGGACTGTGGATCCATGGCAAGTAGGAAACAGATTCATACTCACTTATGAATGCCTTGTAAGTAGAATTCTAAGTGTTGCTCCCTGTTCCATGAGGGTGACTAAACGGAAAGAATCTTTTAGCTACTGTGTGCTTCCGTTACTCCCTTCCTCTTCTGGTGTCTTCTCATGAAATAGAGATGATGTTGAGTTCCTGGAGGCCTTGCCAGTGGGGCACAAGCATTAGCTGGTTCTACAAAGCTAGAAAGGTTTCAGGTATGACCCAGTCTTATTCAATCCAACAAGCATTTATTGTTATATATGTAAGATATAGCTAATGTGGGATGGCTAGGTGGCACAGTGACTAGAGAACCGGCCCTGGAGTCGGGAGGACCTGAGTTCAAATCTGGCCTCAGACACTTAACACTTACTAGCTGTGTGACCTTGGGCACAATTGCACTGCCTTCCCCCCTCCAAAAAGGAAAAAAGAAAAGTAAAAGCCACCATAAACAAAGTGTAGGAGAGGAAGAAAAAATGGACTCACAATGTGATTAGGTTGAAGGATGACAGCTGGGTATTGAGTGCTCATCTGGTACCCTCAAAGTCAGGAAAAAGTTAAGAATGCCTTGCATGTGCTGGATAGATCTGTGTTATGGGAATCTGAAGATCTTCCCTGCCTCTAGGCCCTTTGATAGGCTTAAGTGTCTCTGAGAACCTTCCCTGATTCGAAAGTATACTCTGCCCCCTAATAGGCTGGATGTGGTCACATGGAGCCTGTGGCGCCAGGCTTGTTCTTCAGGAATGCCCACACCTTATTACTTTGTGACTGGGCGGTGGGTCAAGAGGGCTGTGACATTCTCTGAGTCAGGAGGAGGCTATATATACCTGATGGAAGGTTTTGCTTTGGGGCTCACTTTGGAAAGAGTTATGTAATTTGGCCAGATGAGACTCTGGGCAGCCATTGAGCCCCCCAGCTTTGAAAAACCCCAGATGTTGATGCTTCTCTCTCTGGTCACTGACTAGGTATGGATGTAATGGTCATACGACTGGAAGCCTGTCTGCTGATCTGTTTCTGCTTGCTGGTAACTTCTGCTTGTAACTTGTTTGTATTCTGTTTATATTCTCTGGAGTTCAGGGTGCTGACTTTTTCCCCCTGAACTAGGTAAATGATATACGTTTGATTGATTAAAGTAAGATTGTTAACCCATTTTGAGTTGCTTTCCTTTAGAAAAGCAGATCTAAGAACCTGTGCTAGCAGCCACCCTGTGTATGCTAGGGTGCTTGCTGATACAATTTGCTATGGGACAGTGGTTGAGAGGGCATGAATAGGTTATGATCTGCTTCCATGGAGGGAATTTCCAAATCAGCAAGAACAGAGATCCATTTGAGGATGAGCAAATCACTGAGGAAGCAAAAAATCCTTGAACTCAACAAACTTGTATTATCCTGGTGGGATATAACATGTAAACCAGTAAGTATGTTTATGATCATTTGAGGACAGAAAGCATTAACCAGGAGGGTATCAGGAGAGGTTCCCTAAAGGAGGTACCCCACAAGCTAAGCCTTGAAAGAAGTTAAGGACTCCTAGAAGCAAAAGTGTAGTGGATATACTTTCCAGGACCTGGAACAGCCTGTGCAAAAGCATAGAGGGGAGAGATGGGTTGCCATACTACAATGCAGTACTAGCCTAAACAGAGAAACTCATTACTGACTTGGATGTAGGATGATAAATTTTTCAACTACGACAACTCTCAAGGATTATCTACTAACTTATGATATATGTCGGTAGAAGGAACACCCACTCTGACAAAATCAAGGATCCCTGAAGTTTTCAGATTGTGGTTTATACCCTGGGTGTTATTAGGACAGTAATTTATATCTTTGTGAAACATATCCTGTAAATATATAACCCTGACTATGAAATGAGATATTACTAGTATTCTAGAATGTGTTGTATAATGATAGCCTAACTTCTTATAAATGAGAGCCAGAACAGGGCTGAATTTGACATTGTCTTGGAAAAATATTCTAGCCGCCTACACTTAGACTCCAGTTTCCCATTTTAGTTCCAGCAGTGAAAAAAGGTATTACTGACAAACCATAGCCCATGGAAGAAGTAAACTGGCTAGGGAATGGGGACAAAAGTAAGCAGCATGCTTTTTATAGGAGTCTATATGGACAAACAAGTAGAATATGAGTCCATGCAGGATATAATGGGCAATAGATGAAGGAGTATGAAATCAGTATACTATATACTATATGTCATGGGTGAGCTAGATGAACCAATCCTGCTGGTGGATGGGTAGGGTAGGCCAGACAGAGTTCCAAGTGATGATTAATCTCCTTGGAATTCCTTGAGTTGTAATCTCCCCTTGAATGTAAGCTTTTTGTGGGCAGGAGGCTCCTTTGTTTTTGTATTTCCCAAGACCTAGCACAATGCTGCACACATCAGAGGTATAAGAATGTTTGTTTGAGTTGAGTTCACTTCTCAGAGAATCAGACTGCAAACGTAAGAAGGGGAATTGACATGAGAAGTTGAGGAAAGAAAATATAGGAGGCAAAACATTCACTGGAGCCTGGACAAGTTCTACTTATTCCCATTTCTTATAATTTTGAACTTACGGTGCCTACTCTGCCCATTCAGAGTTGGCTCTCCGATGGTTATCCAGTGATATTGAGAACATTGACCTTCCAAAGGTCCAAGAAAGAGGAATCTGCAGCCTTCTAAATGATCAAGAAACATGAATCTATAAAATAAGGACATTAGACACTGTGGCTACTAATGTCCTGTCTAATCCTAGATCTGTGATTCTGGGTTCTTGATTCCCAGTACTGCTAGTGCTATTTACTATGTCCCCTTGAGCATGGTATTTCATTTCTCTTCACCTTGATTTTCTTATTAGTAAACTGAGCCCTAGATGAGCTATAAGGTTCCTTCCAGCTCTTGAGGTTTTATCCTATGACCTTGCATCAGCATCATGAAGCTGTATCATCAGTATCATCAACACAGAGAAGATATTGAATTGCAGGAAGATAAAATTTAGTCACACGTTGCTTTGATCTTCCACAATCACTCAGACAGTGACTTCTTTTCATTCCCCACCAAATGCTCTGCTTCAGTTTGGATTCTACCAATATCATGCCTCCCCTAGCTAAGTTCATCATCAGAAATCTCATCAGCAGGGAGATTACTTCACTTTTGGTACTTGATGACACATATATACCCTCAGTTGCCCTCAGATTGAAAGACTGGAGAGTGTAGCAAAACACTCCTCCCAAAGCCTTCCCTTAGGTAAATCTCAGAATTTCCAGCCATCTCTTCATTTCAGAGCAGCTGCTCTGCTTGGTTTTGACTCTATCAGCAATTTGCTGCTGTGCCCGGTGTTTTCTTGCAAATGGTCCTCCTTTGTGCTTTTCAGCTGCCTTTTGTACGTTGCCTTCTTCTGTTAGACTGTAAGTTCCTTGAGGGCAAGGACTGACTTTCTTTTTCTTCTTTGTATCCCCAACATTTAGCATAGTTCCTGACACAATAGTTGTTACTTGTTGCTATTCAGTCAATTCTTACTCTTTGTGATCCCATTTGGGGTTTTCTTGGCACAGATACTAGGGTGGTTTCCCATTTCCTTCTCCAACTCATTTTACAGATGATAAGACTGAGGCAAAAAGGGTTAATTGACTTGCCCAGGATCACACAGCTAGTAAGAGTCTGAGGCCAGATATGAACTCAATTCTTTCTGACTGCAGCCCCAGTGCTCTATCCACTGTGCCACCTAGCTTCCTAACTGGTGTTTAATGAAAGCTTACTGTATTCTCTAAGTGATCATTTCTTCTAACCATTGTTTTGGTTTGAGGCAAAATCACAAGACAAATAAAGTTCTCTGTTCCTTCTTTAATTTGTCAAGAAAGTACTTCATAAATTTGAGATCTCAATAATTGTATTATTATTTATTCTTTGTTAATAAAGAGAAGCTCTGAGGCCATGTCGTATGCGGGGAGGAGAACATGAAAACTGGAATTAGAGAAGGCTTGTGTTTGCTCAATGAGCTCTTGAAGCTTTCTGTCACCTCTAGAATACCAAACAAGCCTGTTTGGCACTGCTTGTCTTGCATGATATGGCCCTAGTCTAATTTTTCAGACTTACTACACATCAGTCTGGGTATTGCTACTACTACTATTACTACTACTACACATCAGAACTTGGTATTCCAGCCAGACTTATCTTGCTTTTCCTCTTTCACAGCATGCCATCTCTCATCTTTTTCTGTGTCTTTGTATTGGTTTTTCCTCATGCCTGAAATGACATTCTCTTCTTTTCAAACTCTAAGAACTCTTAGTTCTCTTCTGAGCCATCTGGTCTTTGGGTATCTCCTCCTAGAAGATGCTTTTCTTGATCCCTCAGCCATTCATGCCTTCTTCTTGAAATTTCATTGTGTGTGCATTTCTTTTGTGTCTCCTTAAATGGTATCCGTTGTCTCCCCTGATCAAATTTAATTTCCTGCCAGATGGAGACTGTTTCAGTTTTAGTTATTTTAAATATTTTGAGATCATAGATTTTGAGTAAAAGAGAGGTCACATAGTTCAAACCCCTTATTTTATAGATGAGGACCCTGAGTCTGAGGGCTTTAATTTCTGTTTCTTTTTTTTGTGTGTCTTGCCTAAGGTCACAAAAGTATTATGTTGTGGGGCTGGTGTTTGGACTCAAGCTTTCTGTTTCCACATCATGTCTTCTTTCCATTATATTACCACTCTCTATGTGTATTAAATGTTCTCCTCTGTTTTGCAAGACTTCATATGTAGAATGTGAACCATATTTCTTGCCTTCCCAATAGGTAGGACAAGACTTAGTGGGAAAGAGAGTATTTGGAACTGAAAATATTTTTTTAAATGTTCTCTATTGGCACTAGTCATTCCAGTTCTATTGAGAAGGGAAAATGGGAGTCTAAAGAGACTGAAGCAAATGCACAGAGAACTCCCCAGCCAACTTTGATATTTTGTGATTCTGTGAAAGCAAAGTATGTTGCTAATTTCAGGATCTCTGGGAATGTATGCAGGTGATTTTTCACCTTCACATAAACATTTGTCGTGGAGGTGGCATAAAGAAATTGAACAGAAACAAAAACAGTAGGAAATGAAAGGTTGAGATTTCCTTACTTTAACTATGCAAACCAATGAAACAGCTTGGCAAAGATTCCCTTCTTTTTTAAGCTTAAAACGATTAAAGCCAATTTCTTTTAAAATTAGGTTTTTCTTAGTCTTAATAACAAACCTCACTTTACTCTTGTAAAATCTACACTGATGGTTGTTTTTATATGGAACGCACCTATGACATGGATATGTTGCCCGAAGAAATACTGATGGCATGTTAGCTAAGGATTCTCTATATGTAAAATGTTTCCTTATATGTTTATATAGGGAATGTATATATAGTTTCCCTATATGTAAAATGAGGGGGTTGGACTACCCTTTTCAAGTCTCATCCAATTTCTAAATCCATAATCCTACTTCTTGTGACTATGGACAATTAATTTTATCTCTCTGGGTATCAGTTTGCTCATTTGCAAAGTAAGGGGGGATGTAACATTCTTAGCCTCAGTTTCCTCATAATCAAATGTGGAATTGTATTTCTAGTCCTTTCCAGTCCTAAATCTCTGATTTATGTGATTCCGTTTTGTGGTGTCTAGGCAACCCAATGGCAACACTTCAATGTTTTGGGAAAGAAAAGAACAGCACTTCTATTTTCAACGAAGGAAGTTGTTCTCTACCTTTGACATTTATCCCAATACCTGCGGTTAGAATTCTCTTTTCTAATTGAAAGATGAGGGAGAAATAAACACAGGGGAAATGGGCATTTAAGGGAGGTTAGTTTCGTTTTTCACAGGGTTAACATCTTCCAAATGACTGGGGTATGAGATAGAGTGTCAAGGGCATGCTCTTCATTGTTGGGGAAGGCGTTGGAGTGGCCCTAATGCAGAATCTCATTAAAGCAGCTGTCAGGATTTCTCTATTTTACCATCACCTCCCCAAGCTGGGGAAGAAGCGACTGTCGTTTTGAGTGAGTGTACTGCCAAAGAGGCATTTACAAATAAATGAAAAATGTCACAATTGATTTCATTGCTTCTCCAGCAATGTGTGTCAGCTTTGTCACCAACTGTCTTGGAGACTCCAGGGTTTTAGATGCCTGAGCTAGACCCTGGAAATAGCTTGTGATGGGCTGGAGGCTGTTTCATTTGACCCAGGCTAAGCCTTCTATTGGTGACCTCCCATTAATATTTGTAAAACACTTTGGGCAGTTAGAGGGGAAAACATCCTGGTGCCCTCCCTCTCCTTCCCACTGCTTGACTTGCCAGAGATCACTCAGTGTTGTTTCCCCACCGATGGAATATTGGAGTGAATGGTGTTCCGCATGTTTGAAAGTTTCACCAGATAATGCAATTAGGCTTCATTAGGATTATTCTGTTATTACTCTGTTTATTCAGGTTATGATGCAGATAACAGTGTTGTTCATGGGAAAGATACATGGCTACAGTTCTCCAATTCCATATCAACTACTTTTCTCTCATATTGCATTTTGATGTGTCATCACCATCCCATGTTGGTAGGCAAATTTGTCATGATTGCATACTATTGATTACAGATTTAGAGGTAGATTGTTCTTGTTGTTCAATCTTTTCTGTCATGTCTGACTCTTTGTTTGGGTTGGTTTTTTTTGGCACGGGGCAAAGATACTGGAGTGGTCTGCCATTTTTCTCCAGCTCATTTTACAGATGAGGAAACTGAGGCAGACAGGCTTAAATGACTTATCCAGGGTCACATAGCTAATAAGTGTCTGAGTCTAGATATGAACTCAGGAAGATGAGTCTTCCTGACTTCAGAACTAGTGCTCTATCCGCTGGGCCACCTAACTAACCCCTAGAGATAGATGGGTCTTCAGAAATCACTTAGTTCCCCCTCCTCAACTTTATTCTGAGGTCTAGAGAGGTGAAGGGACTTGCCCCCAGTCATCCAGTGCATAGGAGTCATATATCTTAGAGCTAGAAGGGACCCCCAAAGGCAATGAAGTCTGAACTTTTTTCCAAATGAAGAGATTGAAGCCTAGAAAGATGAAATGCCTTCCCCAGGGTCCCACACAGTGACTTGAACCTAAGTACTCTGTCTCCAAAGTCAATGTTCTTTCTCCTGAATCAACTGCTTCTCTCTTGGCCATAGTCTTTTTTCTACCACTTACATTCATAAATGGTAGGAAACAAAAAGCAATTTGGAATTATAAATGAATATTTTATCACGGGCACAAAAATAGAAAGACTTAAATCTTTCACAGATTTTAATTTTGAAGGAATAGTTAAAAAAGTAACATGTTACTCCAGGAGCCATCTGCTGGCTGATGACTTGGACAGCCATTGGCAGTTCTAACCACCAGCTTCTGATATTCTCCTGGAAAATAAAAGTTGCCACCATCCAGACTTGGAATGGATACATTAGAGAGCACTTTCATCCCACCCCCTCCTTCCACTGGATTGAACTAGCTCCACCAATCCAGGTTGGGCAATTTCCCGAGGTAGTCATTGCCAGGAAATGCTGGCCATTGTACCATCTGAAAGCCAAATGTAAATTACCAGAGAAACTGTAGGACTTATTTTTGGTGCCCTCTGGGGTTGATCTCACATAGATCCCTTTCTTATGATTTTGAACCAAAAAGAGAATTACAGATTTTTAATTCTTAGAAGAACCTTCATCAGACAGTAAACCCAACCCATATACAGTCATGAACATCTGAATTCAACATCAAATCTCAGTTACTTATTAGTTCTGTGACCCTGGAAATGTCATTTCACCTCTGCCTCTGTTTACTCTTCTGTAAAAGAACCTACTTCCCAGAGTTGTGAGGATAAAATGAGATGTTTGTAAAGCTGTTTGCAAATCTTAATGTACTATATAAATATTGTGATGATGGTTTTATGTACACTGTGCTTAAAGACCTCCAGTGAAAGGGACCATACCACCCCCAAACAGAACCCATCCCCCTTTAGAAGGTTTTCATTCCCACTCCTTAGATAAGACCAAAACTTGTCTCTACAACTTCGATTCCTTGCTTGCAGTTCTACCCTCTGTGGTCAAAAAGAACAAATCTAATCTCCATCCTTGGTCACAGACTTGCAAAAACTTGAATAGGACAATCTTGTCCCCAGTGAGCCTCCTCTGAATCATCTTCATCATGGCACCCTCAGTGTGGCAGAGTAGTGATGAGAAAAAGAGAAGTCACTGTCCACAACCTTTTAATATATGTGCTTTCACAATGCCAGGTGCCACTTTAGAAATTCCATGTAAATGCAGTACCTGTTTTTTTAAGATACTGAATGAATATGAAACAAAAGTTACCCTTTTAATGGAGCCTAAAAGAGACTGAAGACAGCTCAGCTCAATATTTGGAAAAGAAAATACATTTGGGAAAAGAAGGAATAACCAAAGCTTCTCCTTTCACCTCCTCTCCTGCTTGTCCTTTGGCGATTTGGAGAATATATTCCAACCAACTTCTAAAATGCACTCTTGCTGAGTAGACTGGCTGATGAAAAGATAATTGTCATTAAATTAACCAGACATTGTAATATAATGTACCAGGGAGGAGTCTGACTTGCTACCTGAGACATTTTTTAGAAGAGTAGTATTCAAAGAAAAAAAGCAAAACAGAACATTGTGTTGTTAGCGATCGCAAACCACACTTCCCTTTTCTCTCCATGAACCGAAAGCATTTCTGCTTTAAAGATAAAGCTTGGGCCCTTTATGTGGTCAGCTCTAGGACTGGAGGATACCTCTGTGCAAATGTTTGTACCTTTGGGAGCTGCTGCACCAGGTTCTCCTGGATGACAATCTCTTGTAAGACCAAACCAAACCAACCACAGCCTTTCAGTGTGGTCCAGTGAAAGCTACTAGATGGGAGAGAGGACACCAGGGCCCTCATCTTGTCATTAACTTGCTGTATGGCCTCAGGCAAATCACAGTAACCTCTCCTAAACCATTTCTGTTCTGTAAAATACTGAGATTAGATGAGAAGATTTCTAAAGTTGTATCACTGTCTGATTAAGTTATTTTGTTTGAGACTTGTTTATTGAATGTCTGTTCTATGTGAAGTGATAAATTGGCTTTCTCCGTGTGGCTCTTTCTCTCTTGGGTGGGCGTGACCTAGGCAAATAAAATATGTATTGCAGGGAATTCTCAGTGTGGAAACTCCATAAATAGGGCTTAACAATTCATCTTAAACCTATAATCATGGGATCATAGATTTAGCACAGATTTAGAGTTGAAAGCAACCTTGGAATCCAATTAATTCAAGCTCTTTATTTTATGAATGGGGTCACAGAAACCCTTGAGGTTAAATGATTTACTTGGGGGTCACAAAGCCAGCATGGGTCAGAAGTGAGATCTGAACCAAGGTCTTAAGGCAAATGTCACCATTCTATCCATTACTCCATACTGCCATGTTGCCTACATTAAATTAAATGAGAAGCAAGATCAATGACAAATGTTATGCCAACAGTTATCCAGATGTATCTTTTTGTCTAGGACTCAGCCTCTTTAAGGGTTGAGCCTCTCTTACCCTCCATTTAATGTTGTTTTCTCTTTCAACATGTTCCCTTGTACAATGATTGTAGCCACTAATTTACCAGTGGACAAGATTATATTAGTATAGACATGGATTTACTGTAGCACCTTAAGGTGGGGGAAACAAAAACAAGGAACACTACATAAGTGTTATCCCTTTGAGCCTCATCATGATCCTTGGAAATAGGGGCTGAAACTTGCCCTCTTTCTAACTCAGAGTTAAGTAGTGAATATATTTGGGAGTTGAGCTCCAAGTTTCCTAATTCCATTTTCACTGCACCAGAGGTATCAAACTGCCATGACCAGCAACACTCAGCAGTAGTAGGGCCCGGCCATTTTAAAATGGAATTTTGTAGCATTTAACAACAACAACAAAAAATACAATAGGACATAGATGATGTTATTATGTAGTTTTCCCAGTCACTATAAAGCCTGTAGGCATTCTTAGATATGGTTTAGTGCCCCTTGTTTTTGTTTGAGATGGATATCACTCTAATAATATACTTACTATTCCGCTGATAGAAAAGAAAGGACTGCCAATAGAAGAAGAAGACTAAGTAAGATGGAATGTGGGACGATGTAGTTGAAAGCTCAAAGACTTGGAGTTGAAATTGACCCTAACTGTCACTGAGTCACATCTCCTGATTTTCAAAATGGGGAAACTGAAGCAAAATGACATTAATGGCTTAATTGGATATTGGAATCATAGAACTAGAATTGGAAGAATCCTTAGTAGTTATGGAGTCCTACTCCTTTATTTTATAAATGAGTGAGGCACAATTAGGTTAAGTAATTTTCTTAGATCTTAGGATCAAAGATCTAGAGTTGGAAGAAACTTTGGTGGTCAATGAATCCTGCTCCTTCATATTCCAAATGAAGAAGCTAAAGCAGAATTTCATCAGATCCTAAGATCATAGATCTGGAAATCTGGAAAGTGCCTTAGAGGACGGTGAGTCCAGCCCCAAAGATCATATGGGTAGTAAATGGCAGATCTAGAATTTGAACTCAGGTTCAGTGACTCTGAGATTAAAATTATTTTCACAAGAACTTGAAGCTGGTGGGAGCACGAGTGGGGAGAGGGGGAGGCAGGTTATACAAGCTGGCCTTTCTCTCCAGCTTCAGGGACATGTGCTGTGTTTTGCTTTGGCTGCCTTCCGTCTTCACCTGTTCCCACAGCACTGGTTTTCTGCTTTTGTCGTCCACCCTCCCTCCCCCAACAAATTCTGGCAGGCTTTCCAAAAAACAAGCTTTCTTCCCTGTTCTCTTCATTGCCAACTTCTGTTCCTACAAATGATCAAAGACAGCGATTTACATAACTATAAAAGAGAGAAGAGAACAGAACAGGTTTCTAAGAAAGATGCAACAGGAAGGTGGCCTAATAACCCACAGAAATTCTTCAGAATTTTCCAGACAATATAGAGGATAGGGGAGGCTGGCTGGTTGACAAGAAGACATTAATTTCCCTTTCATTGTGACGATATGGGGTCCAAATCTCATTCACCCCCTTACTGTTTGTGGAATGTTTATGTTAATAGGCCTGATTGGTTTTTTGCTTAACTGGAAATTTGCATAGAAATATTAAAGGAACAGAGAGCGGTGGATCTGACAGGACAGATCTTGTTTTCATTTCAACCCAATGGCTTAAGCTGATTGAAGAGGGTAGTGCTGTAAACTCCTGTAGAGCAACAGTATGAGGGTTTACGTAGGGATTTGGCATAGAATCATAGATTTGAAGCTGAAAGAGACCTTAGAGGTCAAGAAATTCAAGCCCTTCTTTGGACAAATGAAGAAAATGAAGCCGAGAAAATTGTGCAGCTTCCTCTGTATCACAAAGGTGTCTGAGGAAGGATTGAAACCTTGGCATTTTAGCCTCTGGAACAGAATAAAAATATAATTGGGAAATGTTTGACAGCATGAATAAAAATACAGTGCAACTTAAATAATGTTAATTTGTGGCTTTCTTAGTCTACATGTGACCCTAACGTATCAATTTCTATTTGAGCTTGACACCACTGCTCTTCACAAGATCTTTTGATTGTCCCTTTATCATTTAGTTCTCTGACACTGAGAAACTTTTCATTAGTTAGGGAAATGAGATATGGACGTGTGTGAATGAGTCACCAAGATGAAATAAAATGCTGGATAGGACACACAATTTGTGCATAAGACAGTTTTTAATATGGTGCTAATTACATGATATAGATAATAGAGAAGATGAATTAAAGAGAAGAAAGATTTCATTGGGGATGGAATTAGACATAGCAGCCAAAAAAAAACCTCAGTCAATTAAATTCAACAAGCATTTATTAAATGCTTACTCTGTGAGAGGCAGCATGGTGCGGTAGACAGAAAACTACCCCCTTCAAAATATCTCTAAAGAAGAATAATCTTAATTGGCATTTGTGACACACTTGATGGTCTGTGAAGTACTTTCTGTTTGTGCTGTTTCCACTGATCCTTAGCAGTACTCTTTGAGGTGGGCAGAGCAGATCTTTTGATTTTCATTTTGTATAGGGAAAAAATAGTAGGGATGTGTAGAAAAGCTTGGGGATGCTATCGCCAGGGTTTAAGTAAAGAAAAAAAAAATGGAAAAAATGAGCCAAGCTGAAGGTTACTGTCTCCCTTTCACTTGCCTCCTTCCCTTTGACTTTATTAGATTTGAAAATACTTATTCAAATCCAAGTATCCATGATTTTGTTGGTGTGGGATATGCCATTCTATTGTATCAGAAGCCACTTACTCTCAGCCTTAGTACACAGGGATAAGGATTGGAGCTGGCATTTTTTTGGTATGAGGCATTCCTAGATATGGAAATTCTTTCTTCCAAAGAAGATCAACACATCTTTTGCAACATATAAAGTCTTAGAGAATTACCTAGAGCACTTAGAAGCTAAGTGACTCACCCAGCGTCATTTGTCTGGGGTAAGACTTAAACTCAGATCTTCTTGTCTTTTAAGACCCCCTTTTCTGTTCCATGTTTGGTGGATAGATCTGCTGTGGTGGAAATATTCATTATTCTGTTGGGTGGTGGATGAACCCCCTTTCAGACTTCACTAAGTGGTGCTCAGAAATGAATACGTATGTGGCCCAATGCCAGGTTGGGGTCCAGTGCTTTTCTAGCTTAATAGCACCTACAAGAGCTAGCTTTGCCTCTCTGTTAGAACTTTTGGGAAATGTTTGACAAGGTAATGTTACTTTAAAGAAGTGACCAAGGATGAAATGCCCCAATAAGCTTCAGTGACTAGAGGAGGGCAGCCATGGTATTGAAGAGCCTTGAGTTCATACCACTGAAGGATTGCTTGATGAAACTCTGAATGTACAACCCAGTGAAGAAGAACCAGGAAGTAAATTATGTTTGTCTTTAGGTTTTGAAAGATTGATTTGTTCTGTTTATCCCCAGAAGGAAGAAGCTGAAGTAGTGGGTAGAAGTGGCAAAGACACCAAATTGGACCTGATCAAAAGAAAAAAATTTCCTAAAAAAAAAAAAACCACAAAAGAAACAAAAATAAAGCAGCAGCAACAACAAAACTTAGTCAGGAAGATCTGAATTCAAATCCAGCCTTAGGTACTTCCTAGTTGTGTGACACCTTCCATCTATTCATCTATCAAACAATAATCCTTTATTAAGTGCTTACCATATCCCAGGCACTTGGGCAAAATGTTTACCCTCTGCCCGTCTTGGTTTCTTCATCAGTAAAATGGGGATTATGAAAACACCTCCCCCATGAGGTGGTTAGGAGGCTAAAATGAGATGCTTGTAAAGTGCTTTGCAAAACTTAAAATGCTATATAAATGCTAGCTATACAACTAGAACTGTTAGAAAGTCAAATGGGTTGCCTTGGGGAGGTCAAGTCATGTCAACAGATATTTATGAGGTGACAACTATGTGTTAGGCACTGTGCTAGTGGTTATCTTGTCACTAGACAGCTTCAAATCAAGTTTGAATAGTTGCTTATTGGGTTTGTTGAAGGGGAATTCTCTTGTAGATGAGATGGTCAATAAAGTCTCTTACAACTTTAAAATTCTGCAGGTTGGTTAAGTAGTTTAACTGAACACAAATTTCACTGTTTCAAGGATCTATGATTTGTTTGGTAGGGCCACTCCTTTAATCATAAAAGACTTAAAGCCTTCTGGGAGTGAGCATATGACTTCGTGAATTGCTGTTGGCAAGTTTCAGCAGTTTACATCCAATGATAATGAGCATCTATAGATTTAGCTTGATCCTCAGAAGACAGCCATATAGTTGACCCTGGAACTCATCCTTGAAGCCTTTCCAGTTGGATAGGACCTAATAGAATCTGCACTTAGCTTCAACTGCTTTTGGGATTCCACTTCCATCTCTACACCTTGGAAAGATATAAGAAAACTTTAATAGAGAAACTAACAACAGTAACAACATTTATCTTTATGCCATTTATGGGAGTTACTCATAGAACAGAAACTAAGCTAAGTCCATAGTTTTATAGAGTGCCAAAGTTCTTAAGAGTTTGCCTACAAAAACTCAGTTGGGCACGCAAAAGGAATAGCATATTTGCGACGTGGAGTCAGAAAGACCTTACATATCCTCATTCATTCAGATATTTAATCAGAAAGTCTAAAAGCAATCTACTATATAAACAGCTGAGAATTTCTTGATGATGCTCCTATGTTTTGATTGCTTGAGAGAGTACAGACTACAATTTTACAATCTGGTATTAAAATCGAATGAGATCAAAAGCTTATAGCATCATAGATTGAGAGCTAAAAGGGACCTCAGAGGTCCCAAAGTCTAACCTCTTGACATTACACATGAAGAACTGAGGCACAGAAAGTTTTAGCAATTTACCAATGGTCAGCCAGCCAGTAAGTATCTGAAGCAAGAGTTTTATCTGGGGGGCAGCTAAGTGGTACAGTGAATAGAACACCAGCTGTGGACTAAGGAGGACCTGAGTTCAAATATAGCCTCAGACACAACACTTACTAGCCATGTGACCTTGGGCACGTCACTTAACCCCAACTGCCCTGCCTTCCTCCTCCAAAAAGCAAGCAAAAAAAAGAATATTAAAAAAAAAAAGATTTATATCTGGGTCTTTCTGACTTCAAATCTAGTTCTCCATTTACTCACAGCCTCAAAATGAGGCTCTGTAGCTCTACCATGTGGTGCACTGGACTGTTCCTTGCAGGGTAGTGTTTGGGAATTTTCTCCCGATGAAGCCCAAAGAGTACACTCATGCTTGTGATGTAAGCCACAGTGCCTGCCAACAAAAAAGGTGCCAAGTCCTCCAAAATCTTGGCTAACTTCATCTTTCAATTTAGTAGTGGTGAAAGACCCTTGGCTACTATTTTTACTTAAGGGAGAAAGTAGAGCCCCACATATTGGCAGGGAAATATGTTTTCATTAAAAAATAAATAATTAGCACCTTCCAGTTTTGAAGGCATGCTTTCTTCTTGCTTGCTCTAAAAATGAGAAAAATGTCCTCAGTTATATAATAACATAATTCTTGGCAAACCCATTAGATTATTAATAATGGGAGCATTTGTTAGGTTTGGACATAACTGGCCTAAATCATATAATTTGATTATATAAAAATTATGTAGTTTTCATGCAAAGTGTACTGCATTTAGAGAGTAGGCATGGAAGCAAAGTTTATTTTCAATATTTTAAGGTAAATGAATAATGGATTTTTGATAACATAAAGCACTTTTCACTCTTTGCCACTGCTGGGGAAAAAACTAAACAAAACAATGAGATTGGCCAATTTATCATGTGGATTAAGATTGTACCATCTGTAAAAAAAACAAATTTTGAATCACCAAAAGACACAGCAGTATTGCAATAGTATCATATGTCAAACTAAAATGATGTATGAGGTCGATAACATTTTGTGAGCATGACTTTGATGAGAGTTTGTGAACTTGAATATGTTAATAGTGTATCAGAAGTGATTAGAGATCATAAATTACATTTTTACTATTGAATATATGCTCCAGAGGGTTGAGTATCACCTTTTCTCCTATTTACAATTCCTTCACACTTCTTTAAAGATTTCTCCTAACTTTAAAAACTTTCATTTAGGGGACTTCTGGGCCACATGCCCAACAAGTGGTAGAACTAGACTTTTTCTCTATTCCCTTCAAACCCTCAAGAATCACCTCTCCAAACACTGCCCCCCCCCCCCAAAAAAAAAGAATTAAGTATCAGGGCAATTTCCGTTGCCTTCATAGGTCAAGAATTCAAGGCATCCAACAAGGTAACAGTCTACTCTTTCACCAACCTCAGTTCTCAGGCTGGGCACACAAACTGATGAATGAACTTATGCTCTGGGACATACTCAAGAATGTTGCTGCTGCTTCTTTTGCAACGTGGCTGATAGGGAAATATGTTTTGCATGATTTCACATTATAATTGATATCCTATTCTTTGCCTTCTTAAGAGGTGGGGGAGGGATGGGAATGAGGGAGAGAGTTTGGAGATCATGATTTTTCAAAATGAATGACAGAGAGTTTTAAAAATGTGATTGGGATATAGTTAATAAAATAAATTTTAAAAATCTTTAAAAAATAATTCTTCTGCTTCTGCAGTCTCTGCAGGTACATGCTACCTCTCTTCTTCCCCCAGTATTCACTTGAAACAAGCAGCAGACCACCACTCTGGCTGGCCAGTTACAGAGAAGGCAGTATGGGAGGTGCTGCCACTAGGTGAGGGAACCTCAGAACAGCATATTCTTTTTTCCCAGCACCCATTCCACCTTCCCCCAGGCCTGCACAAAGTAGCATACATTGACTCAGCCCAGAAAGAGAATGAAAGAAGAGAGGGGACTGGGCTAGAGACATACGGAGTGTAGCACTACATCAAGCTTGAAGAGAAATGTATAGAATCCAGCAGAGGCCAGTCTTGTTTCGCTAGAAATTACTTGGGTCTGTGACTTAAGCTGATGACTTTGCTGATGTTGAAAGAGGGTGTTTGATGTCTAGCTCTAGGCACCAAAGGGGAAGGAATTAGAAATTAAGTAACTGAAGAACATAGAGGTGGGTAGGAGTGGGAAGACCAAAACCCCCAAACAGCTAAGAAGGAAGTAAACTCAGTTAAAATCCTGGACCACAAGCTAGTAGATCAACAGAGAAGGTACTAAAATCAGAAGAGAAGGGAGAAGACAAGCAAAAGATTGCAAACGTTTCTAAACAAATATTATGATACAAAAGAAATTGAACCAACACCTGATGAGCACCAAGAGAACATGGGTGTACAGGAACATGTTCCCTTGGATCAAGAGAAAAATCAGAATTATTAATTCAGAAAAAAATTAGAAGTAATGGCAGAATTTGTGACCTGCATAGCAAAAATAATTAGAAGGATATAAAAACTTGAATCTGTAAACTCTTTCCAAGGAAATGAAAGAGAGAATAACAGATTGGCAATAAAAGTGACGGACAATCTGGAAGAAGAGAAGCAAAATGAAATTAATTTCAAAACAGCCTATGTCCCAAAGGAGAGCAATGTCCTCATCCCACCTCAGTCTTTTGTAGAGGTGAGAGGTCCATAGGTATGGACAGTGCAAATATTTCAGTCTTTTTCAATGTATTGATCAATTTTGCTGATTTTTCCCCTTTTCTTCCGAGTTTTCTTCTTTTCCTTTAAAATATTATATATTGTATAGGATGGTTCACTGGGAGGCAGGGAGGGCTACTGGTTGAAATTCTAAAGATGTAAAAAATAAAATATAGTGATAAAAATTATTTTAAAAAAACCCTATGATTTCTATAGAAGGTAAACCCATTGATCCCAAAGACAGAGTACCTAGAGACAACTTAAGGCTCATAGTCATAGGCTTTCCAGAAGAATATGGCAAGTTAAAAAGCCTTAATGATATAATGAAAGAAATAACATAAGAAAATTTCCTAGAACTTCTTAATGCAGTAAAGGCAACAATAAGGCAACAATCAAAAGAATCCATAGATCACCTGCAGGGAACAAACAAACAAACAAACAAACAAACAAAAAACACTGTTTGAAACCCAAGACACGACGGTTAAATTTCTCCATTTCTAATGAGGAGAAAAACAAAACAAAAACAACTTCACTTGATCCTACGCCCCTCAAGCTATGGTTCCATATTTCTCCTTTTCACAAGCTTCTAGAAAATACTATTATATAAGTTACCATCACTTCCGTTGTCTTGTTCCTTTTTCAGCCCCTTACAGTCTGGCTTCTAATGCCATTACTCAACTGAAATTGTTCTCTCTCATTCTACCAATGATGCATTAGTGGCTCAGCCTGATGGCCTTTTCTTCATACTCTGCTTTGATGACTTCACGACACGATATGGCACTGTAGACTACACTGTCCTCTGGGACACTTCTACTCTTTGGGTTTTCATAACATTGCTGTCTTTAGTTTCTCCTCTTGAGTGACTCCTTCCCTGTCTACTTTAAAGGACCATTATCCATACTCCATGTTCTATCTGTGGGCATGTCCCAGCTCTCTAATTGGGGATCTCCTCTCTCTAAACTCTTAGTGATCTTATCAACTCACATAATATCAATTGTTCTCAGTCATTACCTTTGTACAAATGACTCTCAGAGCTCTGTATCCACACTGAGACTTTTTCTTAACTTCTCATTCCTTATCAGCAGCTTCTTGAGCATTTAAAGCCTTTCATATTTCAAGTCTAGCCTGCCTTTCCAGGCTTATGACACATTGGTCTTATTGCTACCGGTATGTGAGATTCCATCCCCTGTCTCAGTAGCTTCACACTGGTTGTCCCCTACCAGTGGAATGCATTTGTTTCTCATTTTTGTCTTGTAGAATCCCTACTTTGTCAAGGCTGGGCTTAAGTAGCACATCCTCCACTAAACCTATCATAATCTTCTCACTTTTTCATGCAGTCAACCACCAAAATTACTTTTTGTTCATGTATACCTTGTACCCAAAGACCTAACCAGTACTCAGTTCAATGCTATAATGGCAGCGGCTACAAACTATGGAACAACGAGATCCTTCTGTCTAGCAGAGAACAAACAATGAATTTTAAGCCACTTGTTCAAGCCTTAGGAACAAGGAAAACAGTTATAGAAGGAAGAAAAAAAAAGATTGCATTTATTTATAGAATGTAAACTCTTTGAGGCCTGTCTTTGTGTTAGTATTTCTAGCGCACAGTAGGTCCTGAATAATCTTTGCCATCATCAATATTAGTATTTTCTTAAATGGTATCTATCGCAACCCATCCATTTCTGCTAATCCTGTGAAATCTTGGTCCACTTCATCTCATAAATTCACCCAAGGAGGTGCATCCAATATGTTGAGGGCCTTTTTCTGATCTCTTAACATTGGGTTGATACCAACAGAGCAGCTTGTTTTATTTTCTGCTTGTTCTCGTTTCATCTTCCCTTCCCTCCTTCAATCATACATATAGAAGTTATTATGATAATATTGTAGGATTTTAAACCAATCTTACAGAAAAAAAATCTAGATATCATATTTGGGTAATTAAACTTCTAAAGGATTATGCAGACTCCCAATGATAATTTCTGTAGAAGAAAACTGGACATGAGTATATTTATCTTGTAATCTAAAGTTGATGAGTACTGTGTGATTTTCTCTTAAAGAGATTATGGAAAATGTATACTTGTGATGAATGTGCCTCATAATAATGTAAGCCTGTGACTGAACACAAAATAGTATATTTTTAGCAGAGTAATGGAACTATTGATGCTTAATGAAGATGCTTACGTATCCATTAAGGTTAGAAAATAGAAAATTTAATACTGAATCCTAATTCATTCCACTTATGTTTAGGTGGGAATTAGATCTAATTAGTTTTTAAAATATCTTTGTTCATTTACCCTATTTGTCTTCATCCACAATACTTAGCACTATAGTTCCTTAAATAAGAAATCAAGAGGATGATGAATTATTTCCCAGCTTTTCTCCATTCCAGCAACAACAAAGTTGGACCCTACTCAATCTGCAAATAGGGTCTTTTTTAAATTTCCTGATTAAATTTCCTTCAGCAAAAAAAAGAAAAGAAAAAGGTCAATATGCGTTTCCTCTGTCTATCGCTGTCATTAGTCTCGGTGGTTCTCATGGTTGTTCACCTATAAAATGAGGAGGTTGGGTTAGATCAGTGGTGTCCAGCTCAAATAGAAACAGAGATACTAAGCCATATAGATGCGTCCTGTCAGGCTGCATATTGCCTTAAAGAACCACATATTAACATTATCTGTCTTCAGTTAATTATTTTGTTAAATATCTCATTCCTCCCCCCCCCACACACATTTTAATTCTGTTCTGTCGCCATTTGTGTTTGATACCTGTGGATTAGATGGCTTTTAAGTTCCTGTAATCTCTAAGTGCTGTAGTCCCCTAGGAAGGGATGATAATTTCATTTCTTTTTGAGAGAATGCTGTCTATCCAGTGCACTATAGGCAGTTTTATTTTTTATAAAGTCACTTCTAATGGGACATGAGCTTCCTTTACACATATTTTAACTTGTTAGCATCTTAATTTTCTGCTTGATAAGGTGGTTTCTGGGCAGTTTTAATTTCCACTGTGGCGAATGTTTATGTCACTTTAACTTTCAAAAGACATAGGAATTGTCAAGGTCAAAGTTGGTGCTTTTTTCATGCCTAATTTTTCAGCATCACTGGCTCATTTGAATAGGTCTGGTTGAAGATATCACACCTGTTTCCATTGCCTCCTTTAAATCTTCACTGTTTCTTCTAAATTTATGTTCATTTGACCTTTGCTCTAGCTAGCTGAAGGTGTTATTGCATGGAGACAGATGATTCAGAGGACGCCCACATTGCCAACACTTTGGTCCTTCTGTTGATGTGAAGTTGGTTTCATTTCTCCTGATGTTTGGTGCTCACTCAGTCCAGGCTGCCTTTTTTTCTTCAGGAAGAAAATATTTAAGTTAAATACACACACACACACACACACACACACACACACACACACACACACTCTCTCTCTCTCTCTCTCTCATAAAATGTAAATTCAGAATTATACATGCAGATGTTATACATAAATGTTAATATATTATAGTATATACATACAGATGCACACATATATGCACATATGTGTAACTTTTATATGCTAATAATCATAATAATTAACAATAACTTTAATTATATGCCATATGATGTTATTGATTAATTAATAATTAATAATGATGGGTAGCATATATATGGTACCTACCATATGCCAGGCACTATGCTGTACTCTTTACAAATACTCTTACTCTATCCTCACAACCACCCTGTGAAGTAGTTATGGAAACTCAGGCAAACAGATAGTACATGACTTGCTCAAGGTCACAGAGCTAATAAGTATCTGAGACCTAATTGAGCTCAGGTCTTCTAGACTCTAGGCTCAGCCCTCTGTGCACTATGGGGCCATCTCAATGCCTTCAGTTTCTTAAATTTCACAAATTTTAGTCACATTTTTCAACATAACTTTCATCTTCTTTGTCTGTATTCACCTTCACATTGAAGGTGAGATTATATTGACTTAGTTTAGAGACTCTGGCCAAGGTTTTGTTTTTTTTT
>CM053580.1:29622857-29685357 GCA_028627135.1 Pseudochirops cupreus
TAGAAAACATGACACTTTAGCTGAGCTTTGCAGCAAACTAAAGATTCTAAAGAGCTAGAAATGAAGAGGGGAAAATATGGAAAATGAAAAAATGAATATGCTTATGGCCAATTTGTATCTAGTAAATGACAAACACATTCTGATATTTTTCAGTATGAACACCTTTATTTTCCATATGTACAGGCTATAATCATTTTTTTCCATTTGCTTGTTTGATGGCAAAAGTGGCATGCTCATTTTTGAAGATTCCACCTGCATTATTACTGCAATTTAATTGCAACGACTCCTCTCATTTTTAGACGTGGTTCTACTTTGACATTAAGCCTAAATGTAAGGAAAACAAACCTCTGCATTGAAAAGCTACTTTGGTATAATGGTGTCAGAATTCTCCTGCTAAAGTGTTTAATTAAGATCTTGCTTGGAATCTCTTGTGTCCTGAACCAGCAAGATGATCATTCCGTCCAGCGTGAATGTTGGAGAACCTCAGAAAGACAACCAACTATTGGCCATCCAGGGTCTTGCCATGTCCTCTCTGTGAATCTCATGATTGACAAGGAGCTAGAATGAATTTTTATCGACTATCCAGTCAATAAAAGAAAAGAAATAGATTGTGTCAGAACATGAGCAAAATCCCTTGAGTCAAAAGATATTAAACAGCCATTCAGCATTCACCTTTTCCACCCAGATCTTGCTCCTTATACCTAATCCTGTCCCTTTTGAATGATTTTCAGGCTAATTGATACAAATGAAAGGATGAATAAGAAGCCTTTTTAAAGTGTTTGTTGTGTTGTATTTGGGAGTAAGGCACAAAAGCAAGATTACCTATCCCACCTTCAAAAAGATTGTATTCTAATTCAGGGAGGCAACACCTATTGGGGAAATGGCTTGGGTAGGGTATTTTGTTATGGGAAGTCACAGAGAAGGGAAGTGTAACCATAAGTGAACCACAATAGAAATGCACTGTTCATAGATAATGGTAGAATGAATTTGATTGTCCCTTTCTCAAGAGGTACAGAGCAGGGATGGGAGATGATAGGGGGGGTGTAGGAGAGCACATAGGAAAGCCCAATGGAGCACATAGCAAGAAGATAGCCATGAAGGATATTTGGATGAGATGTGAAGGATGAGCTGTCTGGCTAGATAGAGTGTGCATGCGTTACACCCACTTGTCACTCCAGATTGTTTCCAGCACAAGAATTTCAGTGTGTGGTGAATTAAATCCTCCAGAGGATATTCATTGGTGGTCTGCTACTTTTGAGGGTGTGAAGGCAGCAGATAATCACCTCAGGGCATGGCTAGATACAAGAAAAAGTTTCAAAGCAAGGGAACGTTATCTTGGTCAGAAAAAGAACAAAACAAAAAAACACAGATTTGAGTTCCAACCATGCCCCTGAAATAAATTTCATTATCATGGGCCAGATGCTTATGTTCCCTGAGCCTCAATTCATTCATCTGTAAAATGGGAAGAAGAATGAGGGAGGGGGAATATCTGCTTCATAGGATTGTTGTGTGACTTAATTGAACTAATGGATATAAAGTACTTTGCAAACTTTGAAACCCTATTTAAATGTTAGCTATCATCATCATTATTTTTGTTTTTATTAAGATACTTGAGGAACTGTGAGTTGAGCATAAATTCCGTGCCTTATATCTCATGCTTAATGAAGAAAAAGGTTTAGAGTTCATTGATCAGTATGACATTTGTGTAAGAAAAACAATTTTCTGACCAAAAAAAAAATAAGTAGGGGGACTGTATTTTTGTTTGCTTCATTGTATTATATAATTTCGGTACACACTCAGGAACAGCTTATTAACTATTTGAAACATGAAACAGCTACAATACCCACACTGACCAAATAACCTAGCTCATTGAAAGAATGCTGAGTTTCATAGAAGGTGTGGTAGAAGAGACATACGTGGTTGTTCTAGGAAAAAATAACAGATATGTTTTTTTTAATCATTTAAATTAGAGAGGCATTTATTTGAATGCATTATTATGGATTGCAAAAGTATTTTTCTACTTTGGCAGTCAATCTAGTAAGATAACCAAAAACAAAACAAAACTCAAGCAAGAAAAGGGGAGGGGGTGGAGCACAAAGATGTATGGGAGAGAGAGAAAGAGAGGGAGAGAGGTAGGCAAATTTAAGCTTGATGTCAGGGGTAAAAAAGAAAAACCTTACTGAAAGATCTGTAAGTTGAATGAGACCTCTTAGGAGATCGTGAATTTCCCTTCACTGGAGGTTTTCAAGGAAAGGGAGCTAGGTGGCAAAGTGTATAGAATCCTGGACTTGAAATGAGAATTGGGTAAATCACATTCTGACTCTATCTTGGGACTCGATTCTGGAGCTAGCTCAGTTCCCTTTCTATTCAGTTGTGGGCCTAGTCTGGGGTGGGGAACTTGCAGCCTCAAGGCCACATGTGGCCCTCTAGGTCCTCAAGTGCGGTCCTTTGATTGAATCCAAACTTAGCAGAACAAGTCCTCCAAATAAAAGGATTTGTTCTGTAAAATTTGGACTCTGTCAAAAGGCGACACCCAAGGACCTAGAAGGCAACATGTAGCCTCAGTGCCAGTTTCCTCTAAGTCCAACTTGTGTCTTGTGAGAAAACTATATTCAATTGGGAGAATTGGGAGAAAACCTTATTGCATTGTTTGAACCCAGTTCTTTGTGGGTGGGAAACTGAACCACCTCTCCCTGCCACTAAGAGGCTTTTAACTCAGGACCCAGGTTATGTAAACCAGAAACTCAGTCAGATTCATAGATTGTTACAAGGAGTTTTTCACAGTTGTACATCTCAAGAGACCCATGCATTTCATCTGACAGCTGACCCCGTGCTGATCAGTTATTGTTTCCAAGTTCCTTTGATTATTTATAGACACTTGGGGAAAGTGGGAAACCTCTTTTTCTAAATTCAAGTTAACTGAACCTATTTGCTATCCCCGTCCCAATTTGAATGTCCCAAATCTTTCATCCCATCAGAAATAAATTACCCTATGTATTGTTTCTTTCAATTAATTAGTCTTATTTGACTAATTGTTTTTAAGTATAAAAGTCTGTCTCCCTCTGTAATTCAGGGTCAAGCTCTAAGTTGAGGAAGGGGCCTGGTCTTGATTTGTTAGGCAATTGGCATGCCTTGCATAATAGATAGCTATGCTCGGAAAATCGATCCTTTGTTTGGTCACTCATTTAATTTTTTCATCCATCATCCTTGTGGTGAGTGATGATCCTCTTGAGTGTCTTTGTCAATCTACTGTCTACTCTGTACTTAAACTGATCATCACTCCCATCTCTAAGAAGTCTTGTCTCCCCACAAAGCACAAGCGGTCACCTTCTACATAACATCTTTCTTGACTATGCATCCCCCGTCACCTTGCATTTATTCAACATTTACTTTCTATATGCTTATACTGGTCCATGCTATTACCATGATAAAGTATAAGCTTTTTGAGGGCAGGGACAGTTTCATTTTATCACACTCCCTGTGCCTCTCAGTGTCTGTTGCATAATAGATATTGCTTCACAAATCATACACACACACCAAAAGAAGGAAAATCAGAGCTAATGAAAGTGATGATTGGCTTCAGCCTGGAGCTCTCTCTCTCAATTGTTCCTCTATCTCTCATGAACCTGACAGGTTGGTCAGCTCTAAGTATCCCATGGAATCAATTCATAGAAGTATTTTGTGGGCGCATCTGTCTGGTGAAATAACTATCTTTCACATAAACGGAACAATAATACTATGCAGTCATCTATTTCAACAGAAATTGAGATATCGTATTTTAAATGTTTACTTTCATTTGGTCATCAAGACCACCCTATGAAATAGGGGTATACTCATTGTTGTTATACCCATTTAACAGACAAAGAAACTGAAGTTCAGTGAGGTTGGGTGTAGGATCCCCCAGCAAATAAGGGCCTGAATTGGAATGTGATCAGGAATCTTCCCTAATTCTATGTTGTTGTTTTTTTCATTTTTCCTCCTGCAGTATTCCACCTCTCATTTATATAATGCTGTATAGTTTTCAAAGACCTTTCATCACATAATTTCATTCGATGCTCACAACTGCCCCTGTGTGGTTGGCAATGCAGTTTTCATCACCATTCCTATTTTGCAAACAAGGAAAGTGAAGTCTCTGAAAGGTGAAATGCTTTATTTAACATTGCTTGACTGTGTGCCATCCCTTGGATAGAGGTCCTCCTCTCTTGTCCTCTTAGAATCCTCATTTCCTTCTGATCTCAGCTCGTGTAACCTTCTACATGAAGCCTTTCTGAACCTTTAAGCAGCTAGTGCTTTCCCTGAAAAAGGATTGTGTCTAATTTTACATAATCTGTATGTACATACTGCACACACATCCTCTCCTCCACTCCCTTCCACCATGGAATTCCTTGAATGCAGGGACCAGTTTACTTTTGTCTGTCTCTGGGGCCTCACCTGGTTCCTGGCACGTAGCAGGTAGCTACTAAAGGCTTGCTTGATGACTGGTAAAGGGCAGCTGAAGGTACAGAACTGAGGTCTTCCGTATCCAGTACGATTCCCACTACACCACCTAGCCGAGTTCCAATGGGCATTTTTATTTTTTACAAATGGCACGTTTAAAATCCCTTGATGCATGTGTGCCTGACTTTAGACTTTGTTTGCATTTTGTTGTTCCTTGTCTGGTGTGTTATCCTTCTGATGGCTTCTACTTATTCCTATGAAATGAAGGGCAGTTGGATGAGGTGAGCCTGATTGCCCTTTCCAGTTCTATGTCCCTAAATTGACACAGCATTTATTAAATGCTTATTACGTACCAGGTGCTGTGAGAAGTGCTAGGGATCTAGATATAGGCAAAGAATAAAATCCCTGCTCTCACAAAGCTTATATTCTAGTAGTAGACACAATATATAAGAGGAATATGTAAAGGAAAGGGGGCAGTTGCTGGGGACAATATAGAAGATTCCAGAGAGTAGAGTAGGGAGTAGAGAAAGCCTGGTCCAGGGACATCCCAGTCAGAAGAGGAGCCACAGCATGGAGGCATCTCTAGGTTGACCAGGCTACTGAGAGAGAGTTAGAAAAATCCGGAGAATGAAGAGCAGGGTTGGGTAACCATTTGGAATCAATCAAAGGGCCGCACTTGAGGACCTATAGGGCCACATGTGGCCTCAAGGCCCAAGGTTCCCCACCCTTTATATGAAGGGTGTCTGTGACCTCATGCTGTCTACCCATCCTCATTTCCACTAGGAGAAGCCACTGGAGAGAATCAATGAATTTAGCCAAAGTTTACCCGTCTCTTTTAGCAACTCTCATGTATGTGTCTTTGTGTCCTAGAAGCCCTCGGTACAGTAATAAACCTATAACGATCTTTCCTTCTGTAATTACTTAAGCTGTCCTGAGGAAGAGGCTCCAAAGGTAAAGTGATTTGCCATTTGCAGTGAGGATCAGTGGCCATATAAATGAGGGGAAAATGTGTTCAATGAAAGAGAATGATGGCGATGTTGTATTATCTGACACATGCTTTATTTAGCCCATTCAGAGATTTTTCTTTGGGGTAAGTATAGTTTAACAGGGTGTACTGAGGGAAGTTCATTTTCTATGTAGGGTCCTTTGTAATGTTGCAAAACTGATCTTTTTAAAGTTACCTCTGTTTTGAAAATGTTTTGAGGTAGTTCAGTGAAATACTATAACTGAATTTTAAAATAAGAAATGACTCCCAAGTGAGGTTTTTTCAGAAGATGCATTTAATTGAATGCAAAGGAAACATATCACACTTCTAAAAAACACCATATGTTGCCAGCAACACCATAACATTTGAAAGTGGATCCTTGCGAATTCAGGACCATATTGAAGCAGTTTTCTACCTTACCCAACTGTTAGGTAGGAGAGAGAGAAGATATTTTTAAAGTGCCCCATAATTTAAAGGTTTATGATAAAAACCTTTTTTTCACCCAAACTAGGTGTTTTTGAGATTGTGAAAGGAAACATTAATTCGTATTTAATATAAAACCTATATAACCTTAAAGGTATACTATTGAAATGCTAATGCTGTGGGATCATCTGCTACAGGAGATGAAGAGAGAATTTGAAATGCTAATTAAAAATAAAAAAAAGGACATAAAATGCAAAAAAAAAAAAAGAAAATGTGTAGATAACATGAAATTAAAGAAATGTCTTACTAGGGAAAATTCAGAAATAACAGGGCAATGTTGTAAAAATAAGGTTAGCATGAAAATGTGCTGGTTGTTTAAAGTTTACAGGCAATTCATAAGGATGATGCTGTCAGCTGAGCATCAAATTATGTTTCTGCATATTTTTAAAACACAGTTTAATAGCCAGAGAACACATCGTTGTTAGTCCAGCCCATTTTTTCTGGGCTTTTGGTGGAGGCAAATTTAGATTTCACATAATTACATCATTGAAAACCACAGTTTCTAAAGAAGTAAAAATGAACATCATCCCGAGGGCAATGGAAGGGCATGGTGGATGTGAGTAGGTTGTAACACATTATAAATAGAATAATTATAGCATCGCTGAGATGGATGAGTATAGAAAAATGGGCAGGTCATGGGGTAGCACAATGGTGGATAGACCATGTGTTCTATTGAAATTTAGCAATCTCAGGAGAAAGAGAGGAAGATCCATGGGACACTGGGTGGATCCTTTGTGTTAACTTATGGGGAGGGCAAGGACAAGAGTCAGAGAGAAAGGGAAGGAAAGAATGGGCTATTCCCTACTTGACTGGGACTATCCATGTAAATAGGATCACAGATGGATTGGGAGTACTGAATTATTTTGGTCAGATTTGGTTGCAAATCATAAAATGTCAAATCAATGTGAGTAATTATTGATGATGAGGGTGATGATGCTGATGCTAATTTTGAAGTACCAAGTAGTAGCAGGAATTATAAGGCCGATTCTTTTGTGTGTTTAGCATAGTACTTAACACATAGTAGGAGTTTAATGAAATCTAGTTTAAAGTTTATAGGCAATTCATAAGGATGATGCTGTCAGCTGAGCATCAAATTATGCTTCTGCATATTTTTAAAACACAGTTTAATAGCCAGAGCACACACCGTTGTTAGTCCTGCCCATTTTTCTGGACTTTTGGTGGAGGCTTTTAACTAAGATAACTAAGATTTGACCTGTTACAACCAATCTGAAAAACAGCCAACTCAATGGAAATAATTAAGCCAGCTGCAAATGCAGAGAGCAAATGAGTTTATATTTTGTTTTGTTTTGCTTTTTAAGTGGACAATTCAAGAAGATACCTAGCAATCCTGCCTTCTTCCCCTGCGTCTTTAGAAGCAAATGCTTCATAGTCCCTCCCTGTCTAGGAAGCTGTCTTCCCAGAAGGCCCAGTGCTCAAAGGTGGTAGAATTTTTTTTGCTTTTTGGTTTTTTTGTTCTTCTCCTGAGTGCCTGAACATTAACTTTGAAGAGTAAATGTTTAACTTGCCTCATGACAATTTTCAGATACCATCTGTTAATCATATTCCTGGCTTATGCATCATTGCTTTTGGAGACATTATGGATTCATACTACAGAAAAGATAATTTTTGATGTCAGTTTTGAGTACTCTTGTATTGCAATTTCAAACTTGAAATAAGGAGAAGAGGAGAGAAATTACCTCCAGAATTAACAGCAGGTCATCTAAGGATGGGGTAAGATGAAATACTCAAATATTGTTTCTGCTACAAGATGATTCCCTGGGAGAAATGTTGTTAGTATGTTATTTTGGAGTCATTTGGGATGCAAAACTCAACCAAACTCGGTCAATATTCTTACATATTATCATTTCTTTTTAAGATTGGGATGTATTATAATTTTAGGGGCTTGGATTCTTTTATTCAACTTTGAGAAATCTTTTTTAATATATATTTTATACTTTATATGTAGAATATTTGCCATTATTAAAACAAGGTCTAGATTTGTGAAAAATCTTTGAAGTACTCCATTGGGAGGCAGGCCATCTCTAGTATGAAGAATGTAATTGCAACAATGAAGGTACAGTTTGAGTAGTATTCAATCTTGGTTTGTATTTGATGGAATATGCTTCTTTTGTTTAGCAACTATATGACCCTAGACAAATTGCTTAACATTTGTGAACCTCAGTTTCCTTATCTGCAAAATGGAAATAATATTATAGCACTTACTTTATAAGGTTGTTTTGGAATGATATATGGAAAGTGATTTGTAAATGATACTTGTTGTTGTGTTGTTTAGTCATGTCTAATTCTCAGTGACTCCATTTGGGATTTTCTTGGCTAAGATACTGGAGGGTTTTGCCATTTCCTTCTCCAGGTCATTTGACAGATGAGGCAAACAGGGTTAAGTGATTTGCCCAGGGTCACATGGCTAGTAACTGTCTGAGGCCAGATTTGAACTTAAGAAAATGAGATTTCCTGATTCCAAACTTAGTTCTTTTTCCACTGTACCACCCTGCTGCCCAAATGTTACCTATTATATAAGCCTGTCTTTATGTATATCTACATATGTATGTATTTATGTTAAGGACTTGTGATTTTGTATCACTGATAATTTTCTCTACCAATTCATGTCATACTCTGTCTTTAACTTGGATTTTAGAGTTTTATCTCTTGTTGTGTTGTTGATGTTGAGATGTTTTAATCATGTCCGACTCTTCATGACCCCATTTGGCATTATCTTGACAAAGATACTGGAGTGATTTGCCATTTCTATCTCCAGCTAATTTTACAGAGGAGGAAACTGAGACAAATAGGGTGAAGTGATTTGCTGGTGACTAGCCACTGCTACTAAGTATCTGAGGTTAGATTTGAGCTCAAGTCGTCCTGACACCAGGGTTGATGATCTATACACTGAGCCACCAAGCTATCCATTCTATCTGTATGAAGTGGGAAATTCTTCTATGAATCTGTATAATAATCTTTCTGCAACTAGGGTTTTAGAGAGTTCTCAGCAGGTGAGAAAAGTTCATTGGCTTCCTTACCAAACTAATGCATTTTAAAAGTGGTCTTCAAACAGGTGTTTCTTACTCTGTCTTCCATTCTATCCATTGTACCATTATGACTCTTGAATGTAGTTATATTCATACCTGAAATTAAGCCTTAAGGGAAAAAAGTTCTCATATTTTTGTAGCAAACAAAATTATTATTATATATTTTTGGATACAGTGCCCAGTTTATTCATTCTCTATATAATTGCATTTAGTTCAATTAATGGGTCATAAAAGCCAAGTTAGTGAATTCTTGCAAATGCTTTGGATGCAGATTCATTAATGATATTTTGAAATAGTCATGGAAATTGGATAGTAATATGCTTTTTATGTTCAAAACTAATGAACTACAGAGTTTCATTGTTCTACCAGGTAATGCCAGCGTTAGTTCATTTGCCCCTTAATAGTATCCTTTTATTTTAATTTGGTTTATTTAGATCCTGGTGAAAATGGCTTTTAGGTGTTTTGACCTAAGAAGGCATTAGGAAAAATACAGTAGGGAACACAGTTAAAAAACACAAGATTATCACAGTGTTCCACTGGGCTTTTGAAAATCCACTACCATGTGGAGGACTCCATTGTAACATAAAAGAACCACATACAGCTATCAGCATATTATATTCATTAAGTTCATACATTCATGCATATATGCATATCTGTATGTAAAGTGATTATGTATGTAAATGTTTATATGTTAAATATCATATCATGTTGGAAAGAGACTGGATCTATAATTTCATTGGCTTAGGGAACTCTTAGGTTAGTAGACAACTCTACCAGAACAGGCCAGCATTTTTGCATCTTATAGTCCTTATAATATATTAGGGAGTTGTCTGCATCCCCAAGAAGTTAAGTGATTGGTTGTGTATCACACAGTCAGCATTTGTCAGAGATCGGAGACCTTGAACTTTGGTCTTCTTGGCTTCAGTGCCAGTTCTGTCTTAAAACACCATGCTGCCTTCCTTGGTGTCTGTGTGTGTGTGTGTGTGTGTGTGTGTGTGTGTGTGTGTGTGTGTGTGTATGTATGTGTGTGTGTGTGTGTGTGTGCATGTACATAAATATGTATGTTTATATAAGCATATCTGTGTTATGCATACACAACACATACATACGCACATAATAGTGTCCCCGAAGTATTAGTGTGGCTTTAAAGTGCACTAAGACTTTTGGAACATGCTAGTACATGAAATATAATCTCAAGTTTCCAGCCAAATTCATCAGTGCCTTTCCAGAGTAAGTTAAAGGCACAAAGTGTCTACATATCGAACTGCATAAGTTATCCCCAGTATGGTTTGGGGTAGGAGGAGCCTGGGGGGAACCAGGAGAGTACTCCTTGGGAGTCTGCTAGGGCAGGAGATAGGTTAGGACACTTATCAGGGATAATAGTGATTAGGGGAGAAAATACTCCCATTGGTAGCTTTACATTTTCACTAATTGTTTCCTGGCTGGGTGGTAAGCTCTCCTCTTTCCTTGTTACTGTACTCATCACAGGGCTAGCAAGAGCCTGAGGTTACACCATTGCCACTCAGGGATCCCCAAGTCTTTCTGAAAATTCAAATCTAACCTGGTTTCTTAGTGAGTATAAGTTGAAATAAAGGGATGATGAACCTATTGCTGGAAGAAACTTAGCAATCACTCAGTTGTACTTTGTACAAGGTCACAAAGCTAATTAGTAGTAGAGTTGGGAATATTCTCCGCTCTCCTTGTTCCCATAGAACCATGGGTCTGGAGTCAGCTGAGTGACTTGGTCACAGTAAAGAATATGTTTAGGACTATGGCCTAGGTCTCTTAATGTCCAATTCAGGGCTATGTCCATTATACCATAATTTTTTTTGGATGCTTATAGTCCCCTGTTTTCTGGGGTGATGGGATGGGAAACAGGAAGTCTAAATAGAACAGGTTTGAGTACATGACATAGCTGTGGAGCACTGGAAGTTGTTTTCAGCAAAAGGATCAATCAGATATTCTCACAACTGAAAAGAATCTCAGACGTTATTTAATTCCAATTGCATATAAATAAAAAAAATTCCCACCGCAATAACCTAGTCAGAGACAATCAAGCCTTTTCAGTCACTTGCTCAACAAACATTTCTTTCACAATTATTGATGTCTTTGATTCCTGAATGACCTTCATTTTGAATTTATCTCTCCCTCTTCCCCACAGGCAATCCATCTCTAGTAACAAAAAACAAAAACAAAAAAATTTTTACAAAATGCATAGAATGGTGTTTACAGTATTTCATGTACATGAAACTCCAGCCCTGCTAAGAAGAGAGGGGAGTAGATTTTCCCATCTCTTATTTTGGAATGAGTTTTAACAAGCATTTAAGTACTGACCTTGTGTCAGACAGACAACATGATAGAGAGGATAGAGAGCTGGCCTTTGAGTTGGGATAGTGTTGATTCAAATCTTGTCTCTGACAAAGGGCTTTGTGGTCATGGGAAGGGCATCCCAGGCAAGTGAGTCAACTTTTAGGTTGAAGAATACTTGCTCATCTGTATTAATGGAGGGACTTTGCTCACTGGGATATGTAAGCCAAGCAAATCACAGGTCTGATGTCATGTTCCAACTAGACACCGAGGATACAAAACTTTAAAAATGATCCTTACCCTCAGGTAACTTATATTGTACTGGGGGGAAGGAATACTTACACAGATATAGAGATACAGAGTAATAATGGGGGGTACTCTAATAACTGGCGGAAGGAGATAAGGAGGAAAATACCGCCCAAAACTTATATCCCCACAGAACAAAGCTGTAAAAGTTAGCAAAGTGAGACCCTAGGGAACAAAGACTGTGTTTTGAGGTCCCCCCTAGTGCCCACTACATTGAATACCTGACTCAAAGAAGGCACCTAATACTTAGATGAAACTGAATTAAAGAGTTGGCATAGCATATGGCCTTACTATCTGGCTCTGCTTGCCATCATATTAGGTTATTAAGATTTTTATTTCATCTTACATTTCAGAAAAGTAAAAATATAAACATATTCAACCTTCATTCATATTTATTTTATGCAGGCAGTTTAGGTTATGTTAAAGGGTGGCTCAATAACTTTTATTATCAAGGTTCAATTTCCCTGAATGCTGCATTTAATTTATAAAAATCCATTGCTATCACTTAAAAAGAATTATTTGCTCATCTACTTGTATTCTCTACTGAATCCATTTAAAAATTATCCTGAAATATCAGGCTCTGACATCCATATGAATTTCTGACCCAACATGTTCTTTAATTGATCTTATTTGTGTTTTACTGACTTCCAGGTTGTACTTGGTCTTTTATTCCTAATGCATTCCATATTCCTGAGATGCCCTCTCTCCCAACCCGTAGTCCTTTTTTAGCTTTTGCTTTTGCTTTTTTCCTTTCCTTGAGAAACACAGCACAAAATTAATTTGATGGTTGAATAGATTGCCTTAACTGAGTAAGTGACAAAGCACTATTTCCTTAAAACTTGAACTTGGCCCATGAGAATCTGCATTACAAGACACACCTAGATCCCAATTAGTACGAATAATGAATCTCCTGAAGTAATCATATTGAGATCACACTACACATTTCCATTGGACTGAAACCAATGACCATATTTTACATAATTATAACTTTGAGTTACTCAGATTCAAACACAGGTGACCACTTCTGGGGGTTCATTATTTGCACCCCTGGGACCTAGATGTAAAAATAATGGAAAGAAAGATAAAAAGTTAAAACTATCTATGAGCACCATGGAAATGTTTGTCCAATTGTATCTTTTTATGGCAGATGAGTGAAGTTTTCATGTAGCCCATGGTGGGTTAGGATAGCATTCTAACTTTTTACTGTAGGGAGGTTTATACTACGGGTATTCAGAAACAACAGATAGTTTTCAATAATGACTTTTTGTGTTCTGATAATTTAGAGGCTAATCCATTTTGATCTTCTTCCTAGTGTTTATTTGGAGTGAGACAATAAATCCATTAGTGTCTGATGACTCCAGCCCACATTGATCTCTCTTTTCTCTACTGCAATTATTGTCAATACTGTAAATTAGCACTTTCGTCAAATCAGCCAATATTTATTGAGCATGTACCAAGTGAAAGCCACTGTTCTGGATACAAAGAAATCTATAGGCTATTTTTAGTGATGGGAGGGTCCTTAGGGATCACTTTTTCTCAGATTCACATTTGACAGATGTGTGAACTGAAGGCCACCCCGAGCAATTAAATGACTTTTAAACTTGAGAACCTTTATTAAACCCCTACTATATACAGGACACTATGCTGGGTCCTAAGGATCTGAAGACAGAATTGAGACCACGCTTGTACTTCAGGAGCAGGCATTGGATGTGCCCCTCATCACCTAGTGAGTTAGTTCACAAAGCCAAACCTAAAACCTAGATCTTTCAACTTTCTAGTGGAAAGTTCTTTATATAACTGCCCTTGAAGAGTTTATATTCTAATATTGGAGACAAGTTTGGTTTAGCTTGTTGGTTTTTAACTAGAGCTTAGATTGCATTCATGTAAGTAATTTTTGATAAGGTCATTCCCCTTACCAAAGAAGTTTGCTTGGCAACCTATCATCTTAAAGAGTTTCCTGGGGGCACTGGGAGCACCCAGGACTTGGCAAGAGTCATACAGCCAGTGCATGTCAAAGGTAGGACTTGAAACTAAGTCTTCTTGACTGTGAGGCCAATGCTCAATCCATTACAACATGTTGCCTCTCAGGAGATGGAATAAAGACCTAAAAAATGTTAAACAGCTGTAGAAATGTAAAATAATTTGTTATAGCTGTTAAGGAGTTGATATATGCTTCAGATTAACTGTACATGCATCAATTTTTGTAACAGTTTTGCCGAGGGGGAGCTTTTTTTTTCCTGATGGGTTCATGTGTTGATGTCTTGAGTACCTAACTAAGGTATAAACTCTCATTGGCTTATAATTCCTTTTTATCTACCCAGCATTTGGCAAGATGCTAGGCGTATCATAGATATGTTATAACTTCTGTTGATTTGTGGGTTGGGTTGATAAAAAAAGTGATCAATAACTTCTCTCTTCCTTGATCCCCTTCTTTTTGTTCAGCCAAAGTAGTCTTCATAGTTAGAATGGATCCTTTCTTAATGGAGGATATATTGTGACTTGGGCTATATTTGTTTCTATGCTGGAACTTTTTTTCCAGAATTTTAACATATTGGTTATGAAAGAAATTGTTGCCTAAACCATGTTCAATTTTCAGTTTCATAAATAGGTTATGTGACCTAGATCTTTTGCTAGATTATTAATTTATATCCATTTTTAGGTTGTTCAAAGATAAAAGAAGTGGAGACTAGTGGCATTATAGCATTTGTGAATATTATGAATTATAGTAAGAGGAGGAAAGATTGTAAAATGAGCATTGTTCACATGATAAGGTGCAGAGCTGAGTGGATTACTGCAATGTCTTTTTTGGACAAAATAACAATTTAAAGTTACATCTGTTTCTAGAAGAAATACACATCTTATAACCAGAACATTTTATTCTGAACACCATTCATCAGTGATATGCAATCAATAACATATTCATAGAGTTACTTTATCATGATTTTTTAAAAAGCATCCAAGCTCAAGAGCTTTATTTTAAAAACCTACTTGGGTGTATGAATTTGTACCTATGATATTAATACAGCATAACTAACTGCTGGGAAACCCCAATCGATGTGAGTGCCTAATTAAACGAGGAATTAATTAGGCTTGACTAGTAGATTAGAGTTCAAGTTAAATCAGTCACTAGACTAATTTCATAACTTAATGATTTAAAAAAAGTAATTGTGCCATCTGACTTACTTTTCCTCCCAATATCCTATTGGCATTAGTCAGTCTCTGTAATCATCACACAAAACTTATTTTTAAACTCAGTCTTTCTCTGTCAGGAATTCCTATTTATTTAACCTTGTCTCTTGGGTCTGTTTTATTTTTTCCAAATTTTGAACGGAAATGAATAAACCTATGATCTGAGATGAACTTTATTAGGAAGTAAGACCAATTCAAATAGAACATTCTTGCAGGTGTTCCTTACCTTAGTCATTAGATGTATTTCTGAAAAATGTGTCTAGCATTCTTTTAGATGCTCCATCTCTTGGCCTTTTCCTTGACTGTATGCCATTCTTGGATTACTCTCCCTCCTCATCTCTACCTCCAGACTTCCATGAGTTCCTTCATGTCTCAGATAAATCCGACCTTTTGCTAGAAGCCTTCCTCCATCTCCCTCCATATGAGTGCCTTCCCTCTTTTTGCTTCTGTCCAGTTTCTCCTGTACTTATCTTATTTGTACATAGCTATCTTCCCCATTAGACTAAGAGCTATTAGAGAGCAGGGACTGCTTTTTGCCTTTCTTTATATGCCCAGTGCTTACCATAAAGCTTGACACATAGTAGTACCTTAATTACTATTTGTTGACTTGTCAACCTTTTTTTAAATTAAAGAAAATACTTTTTGAGACTGGATTTCCCTACCCTTCCCAGACTGGAAGTTCAGTTGCCACTTATGAGCTCTATTCAGTATTGATCAGTACAGAGAAGTTGACCTGCTTGATTTTCGATGTGGGCCAGCTTCCCCTTCCTTAGGCATGTTGGTAGCCTAATCTGCCTGCTCTAGGGGTCTCAGATTTATTGATTCTAGCCTTAGTTCTAGACATAAACTCAACATGGCCTCAAAGTGAGCTCATTTTCTTTCCCTCCAAACCCCCTTCCCTCTTCCTAACTTCCCTTTTAAAGTCTAGGACACCTCCATTTTCTCAGTTGCCCCTTAGGCTCACTCTCTTTCACCTTCCGTATCCAGAAGGTTGCCCACTGTACATTCTCAGCATCTCTCCTCTGACTGCTTCTACCAGAGTACAGGCCCTTGTCACCTTACACTTTGCTACAGAAATAGGAATTTGATCGGTCTTCCTGCTTCTGGTCTTTCCTCACTCCATCTAGTCTATCTTCCACTCAGCTGCAAAAGTGACACTTCTAAAATGCAGGTCCAACCACATCAACCTCTTACTCAATAAACTCTAATTTTCCCCTGTTACCTCCAGGATCAAATTAAAAAATATATATATAAAAGTTCTTCTTAACCTGGCCCTTTCTTACTTGTACAGTCTTCTTGCATTTTATGCTCTTTGCATACTCTATGATCCAACAACACTGGCATCCTTATTGATCTTGACACAAGACACTCCATGTCCTTATCCCATCCATGCCTTTTCACTGGCTCTCCTGGAATATTCTTTCCTCCATCTCCCAGCTTTCTTGAATTCCTTCAAGTCTCAACTGCAATCTCACATTCTACAAGAAGATGCCCCTGGTTCTCCTCAATGCCAGTGCCTTCCCTCTGAGTTTATCCTGAATTCATCCCACATATATTTTGTATGTACATACTTGTTAGCATGTCATTTTCCTCATTAAACTGTGAGCTCCTTTAAAAGAAAGACTTATTTTTACCTTCCTACATATCCCTAGTGTTCAACTCTGTGTCTGACACATAGCAGATGTTCAGTAAATCCTTTTGTTGCTGGTGGTGGTGGTGTTGACTCATGCTGAGAGTGTCCCAGTGACTGCCCTGTGGTCACAGAGCTGATATCAGATGCAAGATTTGAGCCCGAGTTTTGTTAACTCTGAGTTCAGAGTTCTACTGACTATAACGTGCTCTCTTACTATTATACTTACTATATATATTATGTATATACTGTATATTATACTACTATACTTACTATTATACTTACTATAATCAGTAGGTGCTTAATTGATGTCTGCTGCAATCCCAGCTCCTTCAGCTTACTATATGTGTGTCATGGAGCCATAACCTCCTGTAGCTCTTGTTCTGTGACTGGAACTCCCTCTTCCTTCCCCCATCTTGGATATCTTAACCAAACAAGTATTTTTCTCAAGGGTATAATAAAGATTAAAGCTGTTAAAATATAATGAAGATAAAAAAGCAACTATGGGTATTATCTTTTAAAAAGCTGTGCAATTTTGAACTTGGCTATATTCGTCTTTATTATGTATGAAACACTGAGTGCGACATGATATTAAAATAGCTGTTTTTTTAAGAAAATGATTTATACAATGGCTGTTTAGAGTCTGTGCTTCAGAGTTAAGAAAGATTTTTTTTCAAACAATATTTTAAACCTAATGGAACACTGACAATTCATTTTATTTTATTATTGCCCATTTTACTAGTGCTTAATTTACAAGGAAGTAAGTCAAAAAGTGATATCAATGACAGCATTTAAAACTCACTTCAGAGTGCATGATTCATTATAAAATGTGTCACTACATTTTCAGCACTGTTATTTCCACTTTCGGTCCTCCACTAACTTTGGGAATTTCTTGCCCATTGATATTGAGTTAAATGTAAGGCCTGGAGGGTGATTCCTTTATCTGGTCATTAACTGCCTAGAAATCCTTGCCTTGTCAGTAATTAAAGTATGGATTTTCTTGGCAGATTCTAACTTCATAAGTCAGTCATTATACATGTTGAGTTTTTTAAAACATATGAATAAATCATGTTTTGGCAAGACAGAATTTCAAATAGCATAAAAAAAGAATTGCAGGGGGAAAAAAGGAAGCACATTAGTAAGTTGGAGAATATTTAGAAAAGGGAAATCCAGATGGTGAAAGGTCTGAAGTTATTCCCATCTAAGAATTTGTTGAATTAAATGAGGATGTTTTGTTGTGGAAACACTTGAGCAGCATTGAGGGAAGGAAGCATGCGTTACCTTCAAGTGTCTGTAAGGATATCTTGTGAAAGAAGGCTCCTACTTTGATCAGAGGTACAAAGATAAAAATTTAAGCTCAATATAAGTAAAAATCTTCTGAACACTTCGGGCTTTACAAATATAGAAGCAGATGCTTCTTGGCATGGTGGGTTCTCCTTCACTGGTAGTCTTCAAGCAAAGACCAAATGACTGTAGGATTCTATGATCATAGATAAAGGACTGGAAGGAAGCTTGAAGGCCATCAAGTCTAACCCTCTCATTTCACATATGAGAAAACTGAGACTCACAGGAGTTACTATTATACTTACTATATACTAGGTCACATAACAAGTAGGTGTCTGAACCATATTTAAACTTGAGTCTTCTTTACATCAAACTCTAAAGGACTTATCAGGGTTTTTTGGGTTTTTTTTGGTAGAAGGGAATAATTTTCCAGTTGTATTAAGTGGTGTCCAAGTTCCCTTCCAACTCTAAAATTCTGTAATTCCGTGACAGGAATTTTTTTTTGGTTGGCCAAAGTATTTCCATTTTTTTTAAATACAGATATACAACAGTTGAGTTTAAAAGCAATATACATTGACACACACAAATGCACACAAGCACTATAACATTTAATATTTCAAAACCTGAGATTTTTTTCTAAAGGTTATGAGATAAAAAAGCATAGGTTGATTCTCTAGGATTTTCTTTTCTTCACATTTTTTTAATCTAATGATGAGATAGAGTTCAGATAGAAATGATCTGAAGACAAATTGCTATCATACTATTTTTATGCTTAATACTAAGTGAACTCTTGTGCAGAGGGATAACATGATTGCTTTATATTAATTGAATAAAAATGTCAAAATATAAACTTATCTTCTGCACCTTCAGTTAAAGAATTTTCAAGACAACTTCAGTAGCAGACAGGATGAGGGGGACGAGAGATGCTTAATATGAGCCTCATGAGGTTATGATTTCTTCTGTTAGATCTCTATATTTTGAAAGCTTTTCATTCTACAGTGATTATAGATTAGAAGTTATGAATATTCAACATGGTGACATCTATTAAAAATCATTGTTCTTAACTTTTTACAGATTGATGTTATAGTTAAGTCATGATGAACAGCATTTTTGTCTCTGGTGATGCTCTGTTCCCAGTACAGTTTTTCTGTTGAATTCTTAGGAATATTTTGGGATTCGTATTTGTAGTATCATGAATTGGCATTGATTTATGAGGACTAGTCTGTTTCTGGTATATAATTCCGGCCCCTTGTGCCTTTTCAGGTATTGTGCAGGTGCTAGCTCTTTACAAAAGGCAGTGTTAGTATTATACACATCCTACCATTTCCTTCCAAAGTCGGCATCACTAAGTTGCTTCTCCTTAGAGATGACATTTGTGTAATTACTGGTAGTGACCCCGTCTTGCATTACCATTATATCCCCCCTCCATTTATTTTCATTATTGGTGTATTTCAGTTGTGGTAGCTGTGTTTGATTTCTGGCATATACAAGTACAAAGTGTTAAAATTAGAGCATTTTTTGATCTTGTGCAGGAAAAATAGAGTTGTGAAAGTTAGAGCATTTATATATTTTGATATACCACTATCTACTCCTATGTCCACTTCTGCATGACTGGAGGGGAGGGCTGGTGCTATTCTCTTTCCCCTTTATGGTCATTTTAATTTTTTCCTGTAAAACAGCCTTCCTTTGTATTGCATGTGAATTAGGAACGGAATCCAGGTGACTGGGGGCAAATGTTTTACAACTCCAAACATTTCTCAGTAAATGGATTATTTTTCTATTCTGGGCATGTAACTAACTACTGCTGAGTTCCTAAGAGTTATGTGGTGGCTTCTTTACCAGATTGCATCATATTTCTTTCCTGTTACTATCTGCTTTTAAATTTAAGAAAACCCTCAGGGAATGTCGCAATTCTGTATTGGGGTGGATAGTTTAACAGCCTGCCTGCCACCTTCTCAAGAGAACTTGTTATAAATGTAATGCATCTGGGGGAAGGTTTAAGTGATAGTTTGTTCCAAGTCTTAAGAAAGGTAAAAATAATTATGTCCTCATTTCATTGGTATGCAGTATCCCTTACCGCGACAACCAATTGCATTCAACAGTGCAGTGAAGTAAAACATAGAGTTCTTAATCTAGAGAGACAGTTTTATTTTTTTTTCAGCAGGAAAAACCTGAAATACCCCATCATAAAGTACTATAAAAGCATTTGACGAGATATTCTCTATTACAAAGAGTTGAGGGATAAAAGCCTGGACATCCCTTGTGGATGAATATGGGAAATTTTATCTTCCAGCTACTCAATCAAACATCTCGATGGAAAAGGGAAAATTATTATTTGAGTTTTTGTTCTATTGTCATTGTTGTCACTTTCCTCACCTTATTTTGATGGAATTCAGATAGAAGTGGTCCCAGGACGGGTCACTGTCCTGCTATTAATCTTCTATAACAGCCAGCATTTATATACGCTGAAAGGTTCACAGAGCACTTTACATAGTTTTTCATATGTTTAATGTTCTGTAGTCAATTGTGCAGATGGATAAAAAAATAACCCTGCATGTTGTAATTGAATAAAAGTATTCAAATGTAAGCCTACATTCTATAGGGTCACTGAAAGAATCTCCAGGAAAAGCCCTTCTCCTTCTCTTCTTTCTCCTCTTCCTTCTTCTCCTCTTCTTTTTTTACCTTCTTTCCCTTCCCTTCATCCTTTTCTTCTTCTCTTTCTCTTCCTTCTTCTCTTCCCTTTTACTTCTTCCTCCACTTCTTCTCTTTCCTCTCCCTCTACTTCTCCCTCTTCCTCTTGTTCTTTCTTTCCTGCTTCTCCCCTTCCTCTGCTTCTCTTCTTTCTTTTACTCCTACTTTTTTCTACTCATTCTTTTCATTTTATAGAATCACAGCTCTGGAGCTGAAAGGGAATTTTGAAGACACTGACTTCAAATTCCCTCATTTTACAGATAAGAATACTGAAGTCTAGAATGGTTTAGCAGCTCATTTGCACAGTGGATTGAGTGCTGCACCAGAAGTCAGGTAGTCTTAAGGTCAAATTCAGTCTCAATCACTTAGCTATGTGGTCATAGGCTAGTCACTTAATCTCTGTCTGCCATGGTTTTCTTGCCTGTATAATAGGAATAATTATAGTACCCATCTCACAAAATGAGATTATATTTGTAAAATGTGTTTCCACTCCTTGACCTTAAAGCAGTATAAAAATACTATAGTGACTTTCCCAAGGTAGCAGGCAGTTTGCAGCAGAGATGGGATTTGAACTCAGGTCCTGTGATTTCATGTTCAACACTGTTTGCTCCCCATCTTTTTCCCTTCCATTTTGTAGCAATTAAAGTTTTCCAGAGCACTTTCCCCACAACAGTTCTGTCGGGTGTAAATAGTGCTAGTGTTATTATCACCATTTTATAGAAAATGTACCCAAGAATTAGAGCGATTTGGTGGGCTTGATGAAGATCACACAGCTAATGCATGCTGAAGCTGGGACTCAAACCTGGGTCTACTGAAATGGGTAACTGCTGCATGGTGGAAATAGAATTTCCTTTGCATTTTGAGGACCTGAGTTCAAATTTCACCTCTGTCTACTTTTTTTTTTTACTTGCCTTCCTAGGTTTCAGTTTCATTATCTGTAAAATTATAGGATTAGGTTAGATAGTCTCTGTTCTTCCTTTGAGTTCTAGTTCTATGGTCCTATGAACCTGGAGTAGCAAGTTTCTTACTATCACCTCAACCTGACTCTTCCGAGTGTTAGCCAACTGAATGGAAGCCATAATGAAACAATAATGGTTTTCACACATTCTGTGGTGTGTGACTTTAATAGGGTAAACACTGTGGGAAAGTTTGAGTTAGAGTACTGAAAACACTTTTACAAAAATCACATCTGATTTGGGGAAACAGATATTCTCCCCCCAAAAGTCACTGAAGTTTAAATTTAAATATCTTTCCATGAGGCCTGTATGTTTGAGAGCATCCTAGGATTAAAAAGTGAATATTTCATAATTTCATCTTTAGTTTTTTTCGAGAAGAGAAAACAGTAATTACTCTTCCTAGATAAGAAAGTCAACTTGTTGGTTTCAAGGTTAACATAAGAAAAGGTTACATTTTTCAGTATGTTTGAATGAAATACTATTTTACTTTTCTCTCTGATAGTTTAACCATCTTAAGTAAGTTTAACTGATTTTACTGTTTAAAAAAATACTAAGCTGCAGTCCAGGATTGTGGCCCTACCCTTCTAATTTTAACTGAAATAGTAAATTATATCTTTTTTGTATGTCTCTGGATACAGTCATGATGACTGGAGACTTGGGAGTAGCTGAATATTATCAGAGGTGTACTCATTAGCAGAAATGTCTCCATTCCCAGCAGGGCCTTGGAATGATGTAGACAAAACTTTATTTTGGCAATATCCCTGCCTTCTGTTCAAAGCAGACAAACTCAGAACTGGAGCCTATTCACTAAAATAATTTGGGATATTAGCATTCCTGTTTGACTTTCTAGTTATCTGTAAGACAATATTAATTATGGCTTCCTTTTACTTTTATGCTTTCAACATAATTTCAGTACAATTATGGAATTAAGACTATCAAATATGAAGAACACAGGGAAGTATTAAAAGACCTTTATGAAATAATGCAAACTGGAAAACTAAATGCATTTGTTTTTAACTATACGAAGGGAAAAAATGAATGAGGTTACAGACAATAATAATTCACATTTTCCAAGGTTTATAGTATACTTTATATATGTTACTTATTGTATAATATACTTTGCATATATCAATCCAAGAGTAACTACTATTATTGTAACCATTTTAAAGATGAAGAAAATTGGGGCGCCTAGGTGGTGCAGTGAGTAGAGAACCGGCCCTGGAGTCAGGAGGACCTGAGTCAAATTCGGCCTCAGACACTTAACACTTATTAGCCGTGTGACCTTGGGCAAGTCACTTAACCCCACTTGCCCTGCATTCCCCCTTCAAAAAAGAGGGGGGGGAATATTATAATGAGGTGTGAGAGGGAGTGATTGAAAAGTTATGACATTCAATATGTTATGTGTGGGGATTTTCTGAGGGGATCTAGATGGATGATTGAATTTTTGTGAGGAACTTGATATATAAAAACTCCCTCTACCAATTCAGATCAATTACTTTGTGAGTTAGAGTCTTAGATAATATACCTGGGACACTGAGAGATTAAAGTGACTTGCTTGTGACCATTTTAATTAATAGAAATCTAAAGAGATACTAAATAAATGTATTTAATCATATTGACATTCAATAGTTTTTAACAACTTTGTACTGATATTTTATTTCTTATATCACTGATTGAATACATTTTAAATATGTATTTAATTTAATTTAATTTAATTTAATCTTAAAAGATAGCTTAAATTCAAACTGAATTGATTAGAACATAAGCTTCGGGAAGGCAGGGACTTTTTCAATTGTGTCTTTGTATCCACAGAACAATGCATGTAGTAAACAATCAATAGAAGCTTATTGATTGATTGACTTCCATATAGACAATAGATTTAATCACATTTTATAAATTGAATTATGCCTGCTCAAAGAAAGACTCCAGACTATTAAAGTGGTTGAAAATGGTTATTATAAAATGGATAAAGTCTTGACATTTTAATTTGGAAAATGATTTGAGAAATAATTCAAATCTGCATGGTTGTTTGGAAGGCATTTTGTAGTGTGTGTGTGTGTGTGTGTGTGTGTGTGTGTGTGCGCGTGTGTGTACACATATGAGCACAAAATAGGTGGGACAATAAAATCATTACTATTTTACCCAACAGAATCCAAGGAAACAGACTTTTGTCTCCTATTTCACAACATGCTGTTTATTCAGTATTTTTTAAAAATTAAACATAAACTTTTGTGCATTGAGCATTAAATTGAAGATAAGGTGAGTTAAGTAGGACTGTTAACTTTTACCTGACTTGCCTTTTGCAATTTCTTCTTTGGAGTGTCTCTGCTGCAGAGAATGTTACTTTCTCTTGCCAAAAAGGAGGGGGAGTCGTGCAACATCAACAGAGCAGCGGGCTCTGCAGAGAATGAGCCAGGGAGCGTGCATTCAGAAGGCTCGCTAGGAACGAAATTCTGATCCAGCTCCCAAGTCTCCATGGAAACACAAATAGTTTTGCTCTTTTAAACATTGGTGAATTTCTCCTTGCTCATGTGGAAAGGCTTTTAGTTCTTAATAACTGCTGTTAAAACTCTTCCAATGATGTCAGAGGCACTTCTCCAATGGAGAACAAATGCATGGATGACTTTAATAGTGAAAATTTAAGAAATCCCTTGAATTTCAAATTGCTTTTTAAGTGGAAAGAAGCATTTCTCATTCTGTAACATAGCATGTAAAAGCTTGATGCAGGTTATGTGTACTGCATACTTGGATTCAGAAAAAAAGTAAGTAAGGAAGTGCTGAAGGTTCTTTAAAAAAAATAATCATGAACATGCAAACAGAATGGCGTAATGTGAATTTGTAACAAAAAAAGTTATTTAAATTTTCAGTTAGAATGTTTCTCCCAAGTCTCTCCATCAGAATTTATAGAGAATTTATGGAAATTATACAGAATTTACTAAAGGTGCTTCCTTCCCTCATAGACTTTAGTGCATTTCTTCATAAGGAAGCTAACAGGGTAAATTAGCAAGAAGCCTCTCTGAATGTCTTATCTGTCCTAGCCCCCTCCCTTTTTTCCTTTTTTTTCTTTTTCTTTTTCTTTTCTTTTTTTTTTTTCACAAATTGCCATTGATTTCTTACCTGCTGCAAGGCAGCCTCTACATTCCAGCACAATTCCATAGATTCCGTGTTCTCAGTAAAATGGACTCTGGTGAAAGTATGTACATAGAGCAGTCTTACCCAGTGCTACAAAATAATGCTTCCTGACCTTGGCACTATCTACTTTAAGAGCATAAGGTGTCCAAAGTCAGTGCTACAAACCCCATGCTCTCTCAAGACTGGTGAACTACCTTGTCACTGAAGTACTGCCCATCTCCGGGAAGAGAAAAAACATGTTGGTTTCTTGTCTTTTCCTTTTAATTTTTCTTTTCATTTCTTCCCCTTAATTGTAATGGGGAGTAATTTAAATTCTCCTAGTATCTCTTATTAACTATGTTCATATCACTATTAACTTATTTTTAAATTCTTGGTTTTAAGGCTAACCTTTCTTTTCTTTTTTTTTTTTTGTTCTACAAATAGTCCAGTTTTATGGGAAAGGGGAAAGAATGGCAAATTTGTTGTCTTCTTAATTTACATCTAGATTATTATCTTAACTTTCTAACATGATTATTTCATGCAGTTAGCCTTTTGATATTAAAAGTGTTTGGTCATGAGTGAGCAATTCTAAGCCAACTAGACTGTGGGAATAATACAGGAGGGAGCAAAGGTTTGAATATAGTCTTACGCTTTGATAGTTTAAGTGATCCAAGGTCAGTATGTGTCAGGTCCTCCTAGCACTGAGCTGGCTCTCTAGCCACACCAGGGAGTCTTGTGCATTTTTTTGTAATCTGTACTCCTCAAGCACTCTGGTGAAGCTTAAGGACTCCTTCTAGAAATGTTTCAAAACACATAAAATGAAATATATAGCAATATAAGAGAAGTCAATTATAGTGAAATAGTTATCTGTCTCTATCAGTTATCTCTCTGTCAGCCATCTGTCATCTATCTCTTTATCTATTATCTACAATCTATCCATCATCTCTCTCCTTCCTTCCTCCCTTCTTTCCTTTCTTTCTTCCTTTCTTTCTTCCTTCCTCTCTCCTTTCCTTCCTTCCTTCCTTCCTTCATTTTTTCCTTCCTTCCTTCCCTCTCTTTCTCTCATCTTCCCTCTCCCCCTCTCCTCTCTTCCCTCTCCTCCTTCTCCTTCTTTCTCTCTCTCTGTCTTTCTCTGTCTGTCTTTGTCTCTGTCTCTCTGCCTCTGTCTCTCTCTATTCCTCCCCTTCATGGTCAGCAGGTTAAAACATTCTGTACCATTCTGCCTTTCCATTCTGAGACTTGAAACTATACAGGGTAATCCAGTCTAGCAAGCATTAAGTATGAGCCAGGAACACACAGGTTTGAGTCCCAAAAGAAAGGAAGAATGGTATAGAGTAGTTTAACATGGTATTCATAACCTTAAAAAAAAGATTCTAATTAACTAAATAAGTCACTGTAATTTATTTCCTTCATAATCTTATGAATTTTATTTTATACATTGAAAAATACTATTTCAAGAAGAGGTCTATAAATTTCACCAGACTGTTGGAGAAATACCAAACACATAAAGAGGTTAATACCTCTGAAGCAGATAGGGAACCAGCCTCAATGCTAGAAGGACCTGGATTCAAGTTTCGTCTTTGACATACACTGACTGTGACCCTGGACAAATCACTTCCCCTCTTGGTGCTCCAGGAAACTCTGTAAGACTCTAAGTTTGGGGAAAAGCACCAACTTATATTGGTAGAGGGAATTTCCTCATTTGAGAATTCCATCTACCAGTGAAATCACATATGTATTCCCTTTGTGCTGATATGGTACAAAGGAAAGAGTTTGAACTTGGAATCACAAGACCTGATTTCAAATTTTAACTTTGCCACTTGCTATGCATATGTTCCTGGGTAAGTCAGTATATTCCCATTGGCCTTAGTTCCTTGAGGGTCTTGGACTGATTGACCTCTGAGGAACTTTCAAGATCTAGATCCAGTGCTCTAAAGTTCTAAATATGTGTGTGTGTGTGTGTGTGTGTGTGTGTGTGAGAGAGAGAGAAAGAGAGAGACAGAGACAGAGACAGAGACAGAGACAGAGAGAGACAGAGACAGAGACAGAGAGAGAGAGAGAGAGAGAGAGAGAGGAATCCCTATGGCCATGTCTGGTAAAGCCTAGGGGCCTTTCCTGTGAAATACATGAAGTAAAACATACAATAAAAACATAAAATGAAATCAAAATTAAGTAGGTAGGATTATAAAGTCCATTTATATTGAAGCACAGCTATCAAAATAACTTTAAAAATAAGTTTGGCGATCCTGGGGTAAGAAGCTGTGGCTATTGGCCAGTGATCAATTACCTTACTACTGAGCTCCCTGCTAGGAATACAAAACCAAACAAAAATAGTTCCTGTCCTCAAGGGGCTTACATTCCCCTGTAAGAGGATTGGGAAAATAGCATGAACTCAGATATGCACACACAGGATGATTTAAGGAAGAAGGAGAGAATACTGAAGCTACGTGGTGTTCACTGTAATTGCCATTCATGCTGATTAATCATATATATAAAAAAATAATAATAATTCAGAATGCCTGCTCCTATCAGTTTCAGCCCCAAGATTCTCACATCTTATGTTTGTTGTTGTTTTTTCAAAGAGACCCTTCAGGCTGCATCAATGAGGAATAAAGGAGAGGAGGCAAATATAAGGAAGGTGGAGAAGCTGATGCCTACCTCGATTTCTCAGTGTGACTGTGAGAAAGGAGTACATTCTGATCTGTGAATGCTTGGAAGAAAGCACAGCATTGTAGCTTGAGTACTAGTGTTGGAGTCAAGCAGGTGTGGGGTCCCATTCTACCTGGGACGCTTAATAGCTTTGTACGGGCAACTCACTTCAGCCTCTGAGCCTCAGTTTCCTAATTTGTAAAATGGAAAAAATCACAATACATGTACATTTCTACCTCATAAGATATACTGAGTGTCAGTCTTCGTGGAATGTTTTATAAACTTTAAAGTATGGTATAGGTTTAATTATTATCATGGTGACATATAACGGTGGTAGAACATGGAATTTAGGGGCAACGCTTATCTCTCCAGATGAGATAACTTCTTCACATGGCATGGCTGTGCTTGTTTATGCAGAGATTTCATGTAAAATGTTGTTTTCCATGGGAAAGCAAAATATATTGTTTTCCACTTGGTTCTGAAATTATGTCCTGTGCTTATCTAAACCTCAGACTTGTTAATTTCTCGTGGTGCTTATTTTTTCTATAATTAACAACTTCAGCAAATGTGTGGTTATCACAGTTTGAGAAATGGATTCATTTGGCATTAGTTTTCCTTCTATATAAGAAAATGGAAATCACTTTTCTCTGATACATTAGCCTCTTCCATAATTTTGATAGAATTGGAATTATTTTACTTCACTTTATCTTAGAGAAATAAAGCAGTTTCCCTCATTACAATACCTCTTTATTATATTTTCTCCGTTTTCATTATTTTTTAAAAAATTTTTGTCTAGAATGCACCCTTTCCTTACCTCCACCTCTGAGAGGCTCCGACTTCCAATTATAACAAATATTCTCTTCTTTTGTCCTCACAGCAGCCCTGGGAAGTAACTGCTTTTGTTCTCCCTAGTTTATAGATGAGGACACTGATATTTACAAAGTGCTTTGCCAAATTTAAAGCAGTACATAGATACTACCTATCATTATGATCATTATGAATGATTGTTATTACTGGAAGTCAAAACACTGCTGGCACACAATTGTGTCTGAAGCTGGATTTGAACTTCAGTTTTCCTCAATTTAGGTCCAGAGCTCTATGCATTGTGCCACCTATAAGGATGAGTTTAGATGTTGCTGGCTCCAAGAAGGAGGCTGCTAGGTGGCACCATAGTGCTGAAGTGCAGGTTCTCTTCCTGAGTTCAAATCTGACCTCAGTTATTTACTAGCTGAATGACCCTGGGCAAGTCACTGAATCCTGTTTGCCTCAGTTTCCTCATCTATAAAATGAACTGGAGAAAGAAATGGTAAATCATTCCAATACCCCTGTACCAAGAAGACCCCAAATGGGGTGCACGAAGAGTCAAACAAAACTGAAAAATGACACCTCTCAGAAGTCTTTTCTGAAGCTTTCCCCAATTCTTAGTGCTTTCTCTATGCTTAAAGTATCTTACATCTCTTTATCTTTATGCCATTGGTGGCATATAAGGGTCTTGAGGGAAGGGACTTTTTTTATTTCCTTATATCCAGGACCCAGCCCATGGTGTATAGTAATCAGTTACATCTTTCTCACATTGATTGTCTGTTTCAAATGCAAATGTTTAATTTAGTACAGAAACTACACAATATGTATTTTTCCCTTTTCTCAGCTAGCTTTCATTTAAATTCTTAGAGTTAGTTTGGTATCATAGTAATCTCTCCCAGCCTCAGTTTCCTTAACTGTAAAATGATGTTAATAGTAGCTCCTACTTCACAGGGTCACTGTGAGGATAAAATAGGATAAAATTTGTAAAGAGTTTTGCAAACTTTACAATGCTATATACACGTCAGGTGTTATGATCACTACCCTATGAGTGAAAACTGTATTTAGAATTTAGAGCAATGGTTTTCATCCTGGTGTCCACAGACCATGTAGATTTTTTGGGGGGAGGGCAGTCTGTGAATTTGGATGTGAAAAAATTATATCTTTATTTTCAGTAACTTCTAACTGGAATTCAGCATTTCCTTTAATTATGAATATGTGTATCAATCCATTACTCTCAAAAGGAATCCTTGGGCTTTACAGGACTGCCAAAGGTATGCATGTTACCAAAAACAAAATAAAATAAAATTAACTTCAAAGTTTAACTTAGAACAGGAGTTCTTAACTTGAGCTCTGTGAACTTTTTCTATAATGTCTTGATACCTATATTTCAATGTAATTGGCTTCCTTTATAATCCTACATATTTTATTTTGTGCATTTAAAAACCTTCTGAGAAGGTGCCCAGTACTGACAAAGAGTATTGTGACCTCCCCCCAAAAAAGTTAAGAATACTGGGATTAAAGGGGCTCTAAATTTCCTTTTAGTTCTGAAATGCTAGGGTATTATGAAAAATATCCTTTTGGAAAAAATTATCAGTGAAAAGATTAAAAAGTAAAGCCTATAATCAAGGTTAATTAGAGTTAATCTTATTTTGATTGGAGATATTTTATTGAGAAAACAATTCACTCAGCCACAAAATGCAGATCCATGTATATGTTAATAGAAATGCTTTACGATATAAGCATGTATATGATAATAGTAATAATGATAATAGCTTAAAATTTATAATATTTGGAATTTTCTGAAGCTCCGTATGTGTATAGCCTCATTTGAGTCTATCAACAACTCTGTTAAGTATAGACGCTGCAGGTAATAGCATCCCTTTCCATAGATGATGAATCTGTGGGTCTCAGAAGTTAACTGACTTTCCCAAGGTCACATAGCTAGTAAATGTGAGGGGTGAAAAATGGAAGTCAAGCATTCCTGAGCCCATGACTGTCATTCTATCCATCATGCTATATGTATATATGTATGTCTTGTGTGTCAGGCACTCTATTAAGCATTTTAAAAATGTCACATTTGAGCCTCATAACACTGGGGTGTAAGTATTATTAATCCAATTTTACAGTTAAGGAAACTGAGGCAAAGTGAAATTTAAGTGACTTCCTTGTGGTCACACAACTAGTGTCTGAATTCAGATTTGAACTCAGGTCTTCCTGACACAAGGGTCAGCATTCTATCCACTATGTCAAAATTTTGAAGTTTGCTGAAGATTAGAAGACCTTAAAACTAGTCCCAAGACTTGCTGTATGACCTTGAGTAAATTGCTTCACTTTTCTGGTCTTCATTGTCTTCATTAGTTAATTGAGATAATTAGACTAGATGTTTACATTCTCATCCCAGCTTGAAAATCTTATTATTGTACATTCCTAGTTTAGATATACTGGAATGTTTTCCCCGTCTGTTTTTTATTCTTTAGTTATCTTTTTCTTCTCTTTTTTGGAATGATGCCCAAAGCAATCATTTTAGAACTGGCCTTTGAGGTTGGAGCATGAATTAGATCATGCATTTTTGGAGGATGTTTACTTTGACCCAGGTACAGCCAGGTTTAAGGGTGTTGAATTTAAAATCAAAAGACCTGGGTTCTAGTCCTTCCTCTTATATGACTTTGGAAAATCATTTGATGTACCTGGAACTTTATATCCTCTCTTAAATATGAGGGAATGGATGGCATATAATAAATCAAATGCTCTTGGAGTTAGCAAAACCTAGATGTTAACCCTACTCTGACATTACTAGCTATGTAACTATGGGCAAACCGGTTACCTTCTCTCTAAGAATGTTTCATCATCTCTAAAATGAGCTGGTTGGAACAAATCCAATCAAGCAAGAGATATGTATTGGCACTAAAGTGCCGAGTACTATACAAAGGACTAATAAGTCAGTTCCTGCTCTCAAGGAATTTATATTCTAAGAAATCAGTGGCTTCTAAGATAACTTTCCATTGTTAGATCTACTGATGTTGGTTGTGGAAAAGTCAAAGGAAAGCAGCCCTGCTCCTCTGTTACTTTTTTTGTTTTTTGAGGCAATGGGGTTAAATGACTTGCCCAGGGTCATACAGTGAATAAGCGTCTCTGAACTTTGCCCTGGGGAATTGTGATGATTTCTGGAAAACACACATGTTGAAGAACTAGAGAGAGTCATGCACCTTTTTAGGTACATCCATGGCTGTCACATGAAAAAAAGGAGCAGACTTGTTCTTTTGGACTCCAGAAGAGTCAGAAATCTTAGCCAGGGCTCAGAGTGATGGGTGGAAGTTTTAGAAAGTCAGATTAGGCTTCATATTAGAAAAGAAGAAAAGACAATGCTTGCAAAGGATTAGAGCTACTCATAAACTGAATGGGTTGTCTTGGGAGGTTAGTGGGGTCCTCCATACTTCAGAATACGCCAAACAGAGTTTGAATGATACCTTGTTTAGGTTATTGTAAGGATTTATATTCAGGGACCACTTAGAATGGATAACCTCAGTTGTTTCTCTCAATTCTGAAATTCTCTGATTGTGGTGGACTTTAAAGGAAAGGAAGTTGGAACTTTACCCATTAGGTAACAGGGAGGCATTAAAGACCATTGAACAGAAGGGTGACATGAACTGATTATTCTGATAGTGTTAAAAAGGATTGATTGGAAAAAATAAAAGAGGATGTAGAAGTCAGAGGATCGGTAAGTAGGGGATTAAAACAGAGCAGGTGGTTGTTAGGAAGGAACTGGACTAGAGTATTATCAATGGGAATAGGGTAGAGTGGAAAAATTTGGTCGAGTTAATGATACTGAACAAAATATAGATGAACTGCTGGCTTTAGAAATTATGACTAGTCAGAAGAGTCTCAAGCATTGTGCACTTATGGATAATTCTCTTTAATAAATTAGACTTGTGGAAAATTAGTTTTTTTGTGATAGTTACTGTTTCTCATTGGAGAAATGATTCCGCAGACAGCTGATACAGAAACAATGATGTCCTTTTGTGAGGACCCTAGTGAAATGAAGGTGAAAAATTGATGAAAATTGGCAAGAAAAAAAGATGGGTTTTATATTCAAGCCAATAATTACATTTTCCCCATCTTTGATTGCAAATGTAAAACATGGGAAAATAAATGAATCAGGTCAAACCCGGTTGTACTGCAGAACAATTTTGACAGCCACATGTTAGCTAAGGCCCCCATCCACTTGTAAGGAACAAACTCATTTGTTTCAGGACATTGGATTTGTAACTAAGTGTAGAAAATCTAAGTAGGTGGCAATAGTAGAAAGTGATAATGGTGATTGTGTTGTAGACTAAAGAAAAGACAGGAGATTTTTCCAAACACAATCCAATTTGATTCAATTCAACCAGCATTTGTTATATGGAGGTACAGAGAGAAAGCCAGAAATAGAGGCTGGGAGTGGGAATAAACTATGTCAACACAGAAACAGTTGAATGTATAACATAATAATTTTAGGAGGGAGAGGACATTAGTAGGAGTTAGTATGTTTGTTTTTAAGAAATGTGTGGGTTTTTTAAAACAAATACTATTGAGTGTTTTGGTATCATTCCTAATTTAACTGCAAAACAGCCAATTTCAGTTAAATTTCATTAATTTCAACTCCATTAATTTCATTTTAGTTATTTTATTTTAGTTATTCTATACTTAGAAACTAGCAAAAAAAATTAGAGGCATAAACACATAAAAAGGTCATATACATAGCCAAAACCTCTTTATTTTATGGTTTGTTAAAACACATATATTTACTTTGACAAGATAATAAAAGAAGTCTTATGGCTTCCATGGCCCCTTCCAAACTCTTCTTCATCTATGGGTTTTTTTCTTGACTGTACTGCTGTTTTCATTTTTTTCAATAGTACCTTAGTGTATTTAAGGCTGTTTTGATTAACATGGTGTCCCACATTTTTCTGTACTTTTCATATTTGACATTTCAGAGACATCCAATTCACTCATTCAACCAACATTATTAAACATTACTTGCAAGGTTCTGGGAATATAAAGACAAAACAACAGTCCCGGGAGGGGCCAGGGGAGGCAGTTCCATTGTAATGGGGGAGGCAGTATATAAATGGAGAAAATGGTCAAAGCATATGAGCAGGAAGTTTTCCAATGAAGAAATCAAAACTATTTATAGCCTTATGGAAAAAAAAAATTCCGTATCGTTATTGATTAGAGAAATGCAAATTAAAACAACTTTGAGATATCTTATACCTATCAGATTAGCTAAAATGATTGAAGAGGAAAGTGACAAATGTTGGATGGGGCTATGGAAAAATTGGTACACTAATTCATTGTTGGTGGAATTGTGAACTGATCCAACCATTTTGGAGGGCAATCTTGAATCATGCCCAAAGAGTTATTAAACTATGGATATAAGACAGCTATTTTGAGGAAAAAAAGAAAATGAATAACCAGGGGGAGGAATGTGAAGTCTTTGAAGGGTTTTTCCAAAATGAATTTGAGCCTTGAATGACATTAAGGATTAAGGATAAGATTTGAAGGCAAGAAGATGACGAAGGCATGGATCTGACATGAGGATACCCTCTTATAGCTCAGGAATTTGCCATTGGAATCCCATTTCTCCCCCCATGCTCTCCCCCCCTTCACTGAACACATTCAATGAAAAAGGATGGCAGAACTCTTCCTCCATTGTATTCCTAGATTCTCAAAAAAGACTGTTTTATGGAGAACTCACACAGGGCAAGCGTTCACATGGTAGTCAGAAGAAGTGATACAGGGATACTCTCAAGGTCTCTCTTAAGAACTTTGGAATTGATTGTTTGACGTAGGATACACTGGTACAGGACTGCTCAGCATGACGTGCACACACCAGAGAAAGTGTTGTGCTCTATGAACAAAGCAGAATTGAGACAGCTCAAAGGAAACACAGGAAGCAAAAATTTGGAGCATCAACCCCAAATGTTCACATGGACTATTTGTGTCCAAACTGTGGTAGCACATTCTGAGAGCATATTGGTCTGATCAGCCGCAGATGGATACATTGACTTGACTCTAGCATAGTAACGTCATTTTGGTCCTCTTCAAGAATGAAGGACATCAACCATGGGGGTGCATCTTCATGATGATGCAAAGGATGGCAGAAAGGTAGGAAGGTCTGTTCTTTAGGGAAGAGCTAATTGGGGCAGCTAGGTGGCACAGTAGATAAAATGCTGGATCTGGAGTCAGGAAGACCAGAGTTCAAATTTGACCCCAGGCACTTATTAGCTGTGTGACCCAGGGCAAGTCATTTAACTCTTTTTTCTCAATGACAAAAAGAACTAGAGAAGGAAACGGGAAGCCACTTCAGTATCTTTGCCTAGAAAACCCCAGATGGGGCCATGAAGAGTTGGTCGTGATTGAAAGGACTGACCAATAACAAAAAAACTTGGTTGCTAAGCATTTTTTTTACCTTAAATGAGGTTTAAACTTGCTTATGGAGACTGAGAGTCCTCTTTCTAGGAGAGTTCTCCTTACTCCCCATCCATCTAGCCATCCACAAACTAGGACACTAGACCTTTCCATCTCTGAAGGCACGCTGTCCTGCTGATTGAGAGGGTCAGAAATAAAAAATATGGAGCTGACAAGTAAATGGTTCCATTAATGGGTACAATTTCATTTATTAACTTTTGTAATTGTTGGAATTCCCAACTTAGCATCAGCTCTGCATTTTAAAGGGAAAACGTAATGCGTACAATCCTTGGGTAGGCTGTTTCTTGGCAGTCATTATAAGTACTTGAAAAACACAAGACTCATTGCTGACCAGGAAAGTGGAGGGTGTGATTAGCCTATGCTGGAAAAACCCAACAAAATATATACTAATTAATAATAACTACTTGGCACAGCTCAGGGCAGTGGAAGGTGCACCATATTTGGAGTAAGGGGACCTGACTTTAAATCTCATTCAATAGCTCAGTGACCTTGAACAAGTGACTTAATTTTGTTTTGTTTTTTTCTCAGCCTCAATTTCTTCACATATAAAAGGAGAGGAGTTAATTAGGTTCTGTTAGCCTAGTATTTAGCTATTGACAAGCTTTTAATTTAATCCAAAATAAGACCTGGAAGTAACTCCAGTGGCCGTCTGGTCCAATCCATGTACAAAAGATGTCACAATGAAATACTCACTAAGTTCATGTGATTTTAAAATAAGACTTTATTTTCTCTCAGCAATTTGGAACTGAAAAGCAAATACAAAAGGACCATTACCAGTGTCAAAAACATAGCCAGTAATGGAGATTATAAAAATAGAAACTAGTAGTTAAAGAAGCCAAAGGGACCTGAAGACCCTCTAATACCGCAAAGAGGAGGGCAGGGACAGTTTGACTTTGGTCTTTGCAATAGTAGCACTTAGCAGTATGCCCAACATTTGTAGGATGTGTAAATGATTCAGTCCTTTTCTAGGTAAATAAACTGAGGATGAGGATGTTTGAGGGATTTGTTCAAAGTCACACAGGAAGTATGCCGTCAGAGGTGAGAGTTGAGCCTGGGTGTTCTGAATCTGGAATGAGTTCTCTCTTATACCGCATGTCTTACCTTGTTATTCCCTTGTGCGATGAACTTCTGGGCTTCCTCATTATCTCTGTCATTTAAAGCCTATTACACTCTGCCTTCAGAATATTATTTTTTTTTCAAATTTACTATTTATTATCCCCAATTATTTGCCAGCTTCTCCCATCCCCAAATCTTGCTGTTTTATATAAGTGGCGTGTCATCTCCTGCTTTTGTGTTTTAGATAGACTGTACCTCAGGCTTAGAATGCTCTTGTCTCTGCCCCTTCCAGTCCAGCATCTTCCATTCCTCCCCCTATGGAACCTTGATCCCCTTCAGAGATCCACTTCTTAAACAAATCATTTTATCTCCCCTACTTCTTATCGTTCTTCTTCCCTCTTTAGTTCATGTTTTTTTCATATACACTGACCTTGCTTAAATGTGTACGTTTTATACACTCATAATCAAGGATAAGCTTTTTGCTTGTATCTCTTTGTTCCATTGTGTCTTACTCTTCATCACCCATTTGGGATTTTCTTGGCAAAGATGCTGGAGCAGTTTGCTGTTTCCTTCTACAGGTCGTTTTACAGATGTGGAAACTGAGGCAAACCATCAAGTGACTTGTCTAGGGTCACACAACTAGCAAGTATCTCAGACCAGATTTGGACTCAGGAAGATGAGTCTGTGCACTGTATGCTCTGCAGCTGCCCTCCTTGTGTCTCTAGCATCTATAAAAGTGCCTTACACATAGTGGGTGCTTAATAGTAATTGAATTAAACCTGATAGAAAAAAGAATTTAACAGGTGCTTGGGAGAAGAGTCTACAATCTTTGTTTTCCATCAAATTCTCTTTTTGAACAGAGGTGGAAAAAACAATTTGGGATGCTGGGTTTATTTGAGTTTACAATTCAGTCTTCAGCTCAACAAATCTATCAGTTCCTGTAATGTAAAAATGTTTCCACATAATATTTCGGAGTTTCTCATGTTTATTTTTGCTTTGGAGCTACTGTGAACATTCTAAATAGGACCTAAAATGTATTAGTATGGATTTTAATAACTGTTGGCTTTTTCCCTCAGCAAATGACTCCCTACTATTTCCACATAAGAAGGAGATTTTTAATAAGGCTTTTACAATGCATGGGTACATGTGGGAGAGAGTCTAGCATAGCAGGAAATAGAAAAGAAAATATAGAGGAACGAGGAAGATGGAGTAAAAGTATGTCTTTCCTCCTGGTGATGGTTAGGTAGCATCTTCCAGAGTTCATCAAGGATATTGGACTCCACATCTATTCTCACAATATGTTAGGAGCTATGCAAAATTCAAACATTAGAAATTATCTCACTTCTCCAGCAACAGGTTATATGGATTTGTTGTTAAGAATATGTGAAATAAAAACAATAAAATATGTGAAATCATTCTCATATCTTAAGGGGAAAATTATTCTGAAATTTGACACTTCAACAAAGAAAACCACCATAATGATTTTCAGAAGAAATAACACTACTGATGATGTGAAAGTAAAAACTGTCTTCTCCCCCCCAGCCCCCCACCTTCCTCCACCTCGGATTTTGAACTGGGGGTAGAAAGAACTAGAAAAGACTCTGGTTCTATTCTGTATAATCCTAGTGCCTGGGACAGTGTCTGGTACATGCAAAGAGCTGACTAAATGCTCACTGAATTGGCTGCAGTCACAAAGAGTAGATGGGCAGCTTGCCACCCAACGTGCCCCTATAGTGAGAGACCTGACCCAGGTAAGAAATGTTTTTCTGTTATATATGTTGTATTTGAAATATCACTGAACTGAACATGAGGAAATCTGGGTCTAACTCTGCCTTAAATAGTTGTATGACCTTGGGTAGATTAATTTCTTCATCAGGCCTTATTTTGTTCATCAGGTTGCACTCATTGATCTCTATGCTCCATTTTGAATCTAATATTTTATGATCTGAATTTCACCAATCTCAGTAACAGGCTACATAAGCATCACTAAGATAGGTCAATAGGAATAGAGATTGGACCGTTGATTTCACTAGTGTGGGGAGATCCCAGATGAGGACACTCCCTCCACCACTGGGAATTGATACCTTCCCTATAGTAGGTTTGTTAGGTGTTGTGAGATGTGATGGGCATGGAAACAAACACTGAATTCCCATTTTATATTTCATTATAGCTTCTTCTATTCTTTCTCTCCTATTTCCTTCTATAATATTTTGCTTTGTCTTCTTTTATCTACCATTCCGTTTACATTAATATCAGAGGCATACAAAACACACATTGGATATGCCAACTCACATGGTCCCATTCTAAAGCATATGCCATTCAAACAGTACTTTATTAAGTACCTACTATGTGTCAGGTGTGCTAGAGATGTAAAGGCAAAGAGATCATCCCTGTCCTCAAGGAGCATATATTCTAATAGAGGAGATGCCTAGAACACATATAAAAAATATGAAAAGAATAAATACAGAGTAGTTAACCCTAAGGTTAAATTTCATTTTCAACATTTTACATAAATCTTGGAATCCATCCAGTTGTCTTTTCCCCCCCTCAAGCATCAGGCATCAGTTAAGTGTGCCCACAACTCTGCAATGAATTCTGCCTTTATTTGACCGAAATGTTTTTTTTTCCCTCTAGTGCTATATAGCTGATGAAGGAGACAGAACTGAGAGCAATGGAACAAATATATGGGTCCAAGAAGTCAGTCCATTAATTACTTGAATAAATATTTGTTGATGAAAAAGAATCATAGTGAAGAAGGAAAGCAAATTTTTAGGGAATGTGATTTTATTGAATAAAGTTGAAATTATATATTTAAATATGCACAGGTATATGATTCTGTATGTAGTCACTCATTCATTATAAAAACCCATTTATCTTAAGGTTGGTTTGTTTTGTTTTGTTTTTTTTTTATTTTTATATTTATGTGAAAGGCAACAGGCCTTCAGAGTCAGTAAAACCTGCATTCCAGTCCTCCCTTCGATATATACGGGTTGTATAACTCTGGTCAATTTGCTATGTAACCTCCTCAGACTAAGGAATTGTCCATCTGTGTGGACAGTAAGAAGGAGTTTTACCAACTAGAATTTTCCATCCAGATGCAGTTGCAGATCTGTTCACTCATGCACATGCAAGTAAGTGTATATACATTTGTGTACGTGAGTGTGTGTATAGACAAATTATTTAATCTTGGTATCAGCTTCCTCATTAGCAAGATGAGGCAAGATGACCTCAGAACTCCTTCCTTCTTCAAGTCTATGATCTATTACGCTCATTTATGATTTACCATGGATTAAACAAGAAACATAAATGTGAAGGATTTCGAATTGTAAAAGGCTGGATTTGAATCTTGATTGCCACTTCCTCTACCTTTTTCACCCTGGATATTTTTCTTCTTTTCCTTGTATGTCGGTTTCCTCATCTGTAAAATGGGGCATTTGAGTAAATGAGTGAAAGAATGGAAAAAATATTTATTAAATACTTACTATGCGTAAGCAATGTGCTAATATCTGGGGATACACTTAGAAAGTAAAATAGTCTTTGCTCTTAAGGAGCTTGCATTCTGACGAGGAGAACAGCGTGCCTGAAAGGTGTCAGCTGCGGATGGAAGGAAAGGTCCATGGTCTGATGCCACCTTACTGTGTTCCCTTGACGAAATATCAGTCAGTCACTAAACATTTGTTAAGTGCCTACCATGCCTTAAGCACTGGAGTAAATCCTGGGGATGTAAAAAGAAGCTAAAGACAGTCCTGGTCCTCACGGGAGGTTAGTCCCTCAAAGGGAGACAGCATAGAAATAAATATACGTAAAACAAGCCACACAGGAAAGAGTCAGCTTGGCACTCGAGACCCTCTACAGCCTGAACTTTTCCTAACTTTCTAGTCTGTATTTGATTCTTGCTGCATATTTTATGGTCCAGTTACTCAGGCCTGCTCTCTGCACATCACATGTCCCCCACTGACTTCATGACTCAGTATGACTGCCCCCCTCGCCTGCTGTGCCCTGCCCCCTTCTACTTCTCCCTTCCTGTAGCTTCCTTCAAATGCCGCCTTCTTTAGGAGATACTCTCAGGACCTAATAACCCCCCTCCAAAGTTTCCCTTCATCTACTCCTCATATGTCTTAAATATACTTAGATACTTCAACATTGTCTTCCCCATTACCCAGTGTGCCACTTGAGAACAGGGATTTATTGTTCAATCTTTCTTCAGATCCTCTGTGCTTAGAATAGTGCTTGGAACTCAGTAAGTGCTTAATAAATGCTTTTTGATTGATAGATTGATTGACTTGTATTTTCTACCTCTAGAATCCTATGATTCCTATGGTAATTGATCCTTCCATTTATGTACTTATAACAAAGTATTTTTGAAGTTCTTTTCCTTCTAAGGACAGAGACTTTTTAGAGTGGATTTTTATTTGCAATCAAACCATGGATAATTTAGTTGGACTGAAGATTTTGACTCAACAAACCTTTTTAAGGACTTACTGAGTTTCAAGCATTGTACTCAATTATGGAAGCATAAAGCCAAAAATGAAAGCCACGTCTGTTCTCAGGGAGTTGATGTACATAAATATTATCATTCTCACTTTCTGTCTCCTGTCTCTGTCTCTGTCTCCATATATATGTATGTATGTATCTATATCTGTGTATGTATATACACATTCATATATAATGTACTATATAATATATATTTGTATGTAATATAAGTATGTATGATATACTTACATACTTTATAATATACATATATACAAGTATATCTACTTATATATTTAATTCTTAGATTCCACTTATTATAGTTTGTCTATCCTTTTTAATTTTTTTTTCTTTTTGTAGGGCAGTTGGGGTTAAGTGACTTGCCCAAGGTCACACAACTAATAAGTGTTAAGTGTCTGAGGCCAGTTTTGAACTGACTTCAAGGCCAGTACTCTATTCACTGCTCCACCTAGGCGCCCCATCTATTTCTTCTTTGATAGATTAGAAACTTCGTGAGGATGGGTGCCGTATTATAATAATATGTGTGTTCCTTCAATGCCTAGCAATCAATCAGTAAGTATTTATTAACAACCAATGAAATCCCAATTTCTGGCCCTGTTGCTTAAAGATTCGGAAGCTAGTCCTTTACGTATAGGGATGTGGGATGAAGGGAGTTCGTTATCTATAGAGACAGAAAATCAACAAAGAAATGCTGGATGAAGGCAGGAACTCATTTGTTACGTCGCTACCTTGTCAACCTGGTTCATCTCTCTTGCTACACTTAATTGCATATTGCATGTTATTTTTAATAATATACTATTAATAGGGAATTAAATTTTTAGTTCCAACCTAATGTTTCAGTTTTTTTTGCTCTTTAACTAATCTTGTTGCCATCTGAGTGGTTCTGATTAAATTAGCCCTTTCATTAAGAAGAAATATTCCCAAATAGATCAAGCTAACACTGGTAGATGAAGTTATGGAGCTGCTGAATTCCTATTTTTTTGATAGCTACAGTTAGTCTATTCCATTACTCATCATGACTTACCGTGCAGATCTGCTGACCAGGAGTAGAAATGGGATTCAGTGGTTAATTGGTTGGATATCTTTTCTATGTTTCTTTATATTCCAGTGCTGTCTTGTGAGTACAAGATGCCAGGCACTCTTAAGTGGCCCTCCCCCTTTGGGTTTTCTATTCCTATATGCTGACATGTTGTATTGTACCATTCATCAAACATTTTTAAAATGCTCTCCTGATGCCTCCTTCTGGCCCGTAGGTGACCTTGAATTCTTGAAGGTGATGGTACTAAAACAAATCTTCCCATACTGGAAAGGTAATGAAGGACCCTTTTTTCTCTAACCATGATCACCACTTCTTTTAAATTCCACATTAATTATTTCAGTAGATTTGCCATGTTTAGTTCTACACTTCATTGTTCATAGAATTGTCATTGGTAATATTTTCCCCTGTTTCCTACAACTGACGTTTTATGACAAGACTCAGGCAACAGATCTAACATGAAAACACAATGAGAACCCCAAAATATCAGAATTCCCACTCAGTGGGCATGATGAGGCAGTGAAAGCCACATCTGCATCTCTGATGGCTTCACGGGTAAATGAAGAATGATTACTTAATTTGGGGGATGTGTCCGGGGAAACAATGGAAAAACTGTGAGTGCAGGTTGGTGGCAGATCTCAATCTGTATGTATAACGTAATGAATAAAGCTAAATTGAGGTATTTTCTTCATTGCGCAACAAGCACTTACCAAATGCCTACAATGTGCTAGGTACTGTTCTAGACACTGAAGTACAAATCAAAGAGCAAGACACTTCCCATAAAACCAGACCTCTATAGACTTACTTTTAAACATAGTGTGCTGTGCTGCTTTTGTCCCTTATTAAATTCTCTGGATTTAGGACAATCATTTCACTGCTGAATCATTATACTTTGCAGTGCACACAGTGACTTTAATCAGTAAAAGTCCTCAAAGGAGGTGAATGCTAGCATTGAGTTAAGGTACCATGAAGGAGAAAAGGGAAGGAAGGAAAGAAGGAAGGAAGGAAGGAGGGAAGGAAGGAAAGCAAGAAGGAAGGAAGGAAAGAAAGAAGGAAGGAAGGAAGGAAGGAAGGAGGGAGCACTTAATAGAAACTGATATGAGCAAGATCCCGGGTGAGGGGCTGGAGAGACAAAAATAAAGTTGATCTAGCCCCTGTGCTCCAGAGACTTACATTCTACTCTTTACCTACAACTAAGTAAGTAAATGCAAACCATATATGAGTGAATATATCACAATTTCCAGATAACAGAGCACTGACAATTGGTGGGAGACAGGCGGGGGAGGGGGGGAGCAAGAAAGGTCTTGGGTTAGAGGTGTCATCTGGAGCTTACAATCTAATGGAAGGAGACAATATATAAAAAGAAGCTGAAAAGGAAAAGGGTTCAGGGAGGAGGTTTTTTAACCTAGGGACATGATGAAGTTCTGTAAGGTCCTCCTTCTCCTCCCATGATTTGAGGAAGTGAAAGTTTTAGAGTTGATTTCATCTTATAGAATGATGTGTTTCTGATGATCAGGAAATTCAGGAAGGTAACCTGATGGAAAATGATGAGGTGAATTCTCTGAGTGTAATTAAGTAGTAGAAAACCTGGGAGGAGCTCTCCAATGTCCACCCTTCCTCCTTTTACATAAGAGTAGGAAGGGACCCTAGGGATAAGGAGTGCTGAGGACGTATAAATTTTAGAGTTAATTTCTTCTTGTGGCTAATGATGAGCTTCTGGAAATCAAGGTGAAGATGGGGAGGGAGTGCATTCCAGATGTGGGGGACTAACCTTACAAAGTTACAGAGGTTGAAGATGGCTTATCATGTACTGTATAAGGAAAAGCCAATAGGCCAGTTTGACTGGAAAGGAGAATGTAAGAATGCAAGTCATGTGGAAAAAGAAAGGGGATTGAGATACAAATTAAAATGAAATTTTAATGTCTGTCTGAAAATTTTATAGTTTATCTTATAGGCAGTAGGGACCCATCGAGGACCATTGGAGTAGGTGAAGAAACTTGAGGCAAGGAGACCTATTAGGTTGGTACAGTAGGCAGAGAGAAGTAATAAAGTAGGAAAAAAATGACTTCATGAGTGGAGGACAGAGGATGGATTGGGAGGGGATGTTGTGGAAGTAGGACCATCAACATTTGACAGAAGATTGGATATGAGGCAGTGAGATGGGAGAAGGATGACCTTAAATACCATGTTGGATTTAGTCTAATCAGTTTAATCAAAATAGGTATTAGGGGCATGTAATAATGTAGATATTATTTGTTATTCTCTTGAGTTAAATTTTATATGGCTTAATATGCAAATAATACCTATTCCAGGGTAATCAGTCCCTGTAACTGTTTTCTTATATGTGACATAATCCTTAAGATGCAATAGGAAGATATTTCTTCTCTGCTGTTGTAATGGAAAATTTGCACTAATGGCACATCCCCTTGGGTAGTTATCTACATAGAAAAGCTTAAAAAAAAACTGAAAAAGAAAAATAAAACAACCATCTTATTATTTTCTTTAACCTTTAGTTTTCTTTCTTTAAAAAAAAATCTTTGGCTCCTTTCCCTTTATTACCATGGAAACCAAAGATTTACATTTTTCTTTGTCCTATTTGATTTCAAGTGTTGAAATAAACACAGTATGGATGAAAATAGATGCATATCACATAAAAGAGAATTTTCCCCATGTATTATGTGATACTCTGGGGATGAGATACCTGTCACAAGGGCCACATCTGCTTCCCTCTAGTACATGCCCTGAAAATAAATGAGCTATAATAGTGTTTACATTTCCCATGAGAATGGTACCACTGAACTGTTGCCTCATATAATTTTGATGACTACTCAATTGCCAATTGGTGTTTTGCTAAACAGGGGGCAAAACAAATCAATAGGCATAGTTCTTGTTAATTATCAGGTAGCTCAGTCTCAATATATGACTCATGAGAATTAATGAAATTAATGTTTTGGTCAGAGCCATAACCCGGACTTTTGATGCTTTAGATAAATGCATTTGTAGTTGGGAATTCAGATATAGTCTGACCAGGAGCATAGTCATGCTAAGAGAACTAGTGGCCTGTTCCCCCCACTGTCTATTCCTTACCCCCTTAAGGGATTGGGGAAGAAGGAGGAGTATCAAAGGATACCAGGGGTGGCAGCCCAATTGTGGTCTGCTGTGGGGCAGCAGAGCCAGCATAGGAAACTAAGAGGAAACCCCTTTGAGGTAGGTATTCTGAGGCAAAGAACCATTCTTCCCTTGTTATTTATGGCTCTAGGTAGGCCACAAATATGCCTAGTTACATTATATACTTTTAAAAAATTCTTGAAAACTTCCTACTGCTGTAGAGAAATAGGCATATCTTCCCTTGCCCTTATATATGCAAGGAAGCCGGTTTTTACCTTTCATATTGGTGATCCATTTTAAATCTCATACATAGTAGGACATTTTATATTGCTATCCTATGAGTATGGATTTGTACTGTCAGGTCTAGTCATTGGGTCAGGGGGAATGAATTCCATGTCTTTTGTGATGGAGGTCTAATACAAAGTATTTGACCAGGCTTCCTTAGCTGACTGATTTTACTCATGTGAATTCTGAGGTTAAGAGAGATCTTCCATCTGAATATCAAATATAATTTAATGGTAAAATGTATTGGGTCATTTCACCTTAACTCTGGATAAATGGCATCAGAGTCCAAAGAGGCAAATTTGTTATTCTCTTGAGTTAAATTTTATATGGTTTAATAGGCAAAGAATATATCATACAATTACCTGTATTTTGAACTTATATCCTTATGAAGGCAGTTGGAGATATATTCATTTCATTAAAGATGGAAATTACTTTAAAAGTACTTTTTGGAAACAGCATGGAATGAGCCATAGTTAATTAACAAATTTCTCTCTGTTTAAAAATCTCCACTTGACATCAGCGATGTTTTTATCTAGTGTTATATATTAGCTAGTGTAATGGCTATAGTATCAGAGTACAATAATATCTAGCATTTACACTTTATGGTTTATTGAAGGCTTTATATACATTAAGTCAGAACAAATCAATGAACATTTATTAACAGCCTACAATGTGCCAGGCCCTATGCTAAGCCCCAAGATACAGAGAAAGACCAAAACAGTCTCTTGCCTTCAAGGAGGTCTTAATCTAACAAAATGGCTATGTACACAGAATATTTATACAGGATTGATTGGAGAAAATCTCAGAGCTGAGACTTCAAGGAAGCAGAGATGAGGAGGGAGATAATTCCAGACATGAAGGACACCCCGGGAAAATGAGTTAGAGTTAGGTGATGAGGCACCTTGTCCAAGGAGACCAGAGTTATCAGATTATAAAGTATTTAGAAAGAATAAGGTGTAAGACGAGGAAGGTAGGAAGGGGCCAGGCAAAGGGCTTTGAATGGCAGAGGATTTTATATTTCATCCTGAAAGAAATAGGAAGCCATTGAAATTTGTTAAATAGGGGACTAACATGGTCATAATTAGACTTTTGGAAGATCACTTTGATAGATGAGTGGAAGATATCCTGGAATGGGGAGACAGATGGGTCAGGGAGGCCCCAAAGAATCCTGTAGCGATAGACAGGAGTGATGTGATGAGGGCCTGCCTAGGTAGTGACAGTGCTGAAGGAGAAAACACATCTATCAGAGATGTTGAAAAGGTAGGATTGGCGACAAATTGGATGTAGGAGAATCAGGAGTCAAGAATGACTGTGAGCCTGCTTGGCAGGGAGGGTGATGGTACTCTCAAGAACAGCTTCATTTCATATGATTTCATTTGGTCCTCTTAACGAACCTGCCAGATAGATGATAACATTCTTTCCACCCATTTTGTCCTTCAGTCATTTTCAGTCACTTCTGACTCTGTGACTCCGTTTGGATTTTTCTTGGCAAACTGGGACTAGTCTGCCATTTCCTTTTCTGGCTTATTTTACAGATGAGGAAACTGAGGCAAACAGGGTTTAGTGACTGACATAGGGTCATGCAGCTAGGAAGGATCTGAGGATGGATTTGAACTTGGGTCTTTTTTACACCAGGCCCTGTGCTCTATCAATTGCGCCACCTAGTTGCCCTCTACCCATTTTATAGGTGTGGAAAAGTGAGGCTCAGGGAGGTTGTTAGTAGACTAAAGTCTCTCAGACTCCAAATACAGTGTTATTTCTGTTGCTGGGTTTGACTCCCTGCTCTTCTACTTCATTTTAAACTCTCTCAGTCTCAGGTTTTTTTCATTTATGTAATAGAAGCATAATGGGGTGGCTAGGTGGCACAGTGAATAGAGCGCCAGCCCTGGAGTCAGGAGGACCTGAGCTCAAATCTGGCCTCAGACACTTAACACTTACTAGCTGTGGGCAAGTCACTTAACCCCAATTGCCCCTCCAAAAAAGTAATAGAAGCATAATAATATGTGCTCTAACCTTTTGTCATCATTAGGAACTAAGGTAATACTATAGGTCTTATTTCTGGGTAACCATAAATTTCTCTCTTATAGTAAGCTATCTTTATCCAAGCTCCTTGGAACCTATCTGTATAAGATCCCATCGGGTACGAATTAATGTCTTGAATATGAAAGCATAAACTTCAACAGATATTGTAGGCTTCTATTGTTACAAATTGACTTCACGTGTGATTTTCAGGGTTTGTAACATGTGGCATTACAAAGAAATTGTCCCAGTGCCTCCACATTTTCTGTGTGTACTGCTCTTTTCTAGAGAATATGATCTTTTTTTCTTTATCTTTTTAAAATTTTTCTACTAGTGAAGACTGAGTAGAGAGATCTATCTGTCATGTCACTTTGACAAAATATACAATCATCCTACCAGGAGCAAAGTCCATTTAATATTAGTCAACACTGTCCAACAAGTGATGTCCTCCCGGAAGGTTGTATGTGAATTACATGTTTGTAAATTGAGCCATAATTTAAATGTACAAGGACTAAGGGATAGAACTTGTGATGGATGGCATGCCTGTTGTCTGAAGTCCAGTCTAGCTATGTTGAGAGAAGCTGGTCATAAGGCTGCCATGGGCCAGGGACATTTTTTCTCAACTTTAGCAGTTCTTAAACAATATCTACAAAGTGAAAACACCAGAAGGCCCAGGCACATCGAATGATGCAAAAATTTTGTTGTACTCTTACTTTGAAATAAAAATTTTTATCCTATTTTCTTTATCTTATTGATTTTAAAAAATGCATTGTGTTAATTGGCATAAATTAATCCTTTGAAATAGTCTTACATTTTGGTGATGACAAAGGTTTTCAATCTGTTGGTGAAATTACGTATTTTGATGAGCTAAAACAATCTTTCAACTAAGCCTTTTTATTACTTATTTACTTAAAGAATAGTGTCTTTTAAACTTTGTGTCATTGGAAGGATGACCCCCACCAATGAAATTCTGGGTCCTGGTGGCCCTGGAGGTTGGGATTTAAAATAAAACTCTGGTTTTATGTTTCTTGCGTTCTCTAGGGATAGAGGGAGAGAGGAGTGAAAAGAGAATTCAGAGAGATAATTCAGATCTGAAAATAAAATAAAATTTAATTAAAAAAAATAAAAGAAACCTACAGAGTATTTACATGTTACCCTCCTAGAAAGGAGGCCACTTGAGGACAGAGACTACATGATGTTCATGTTTATGTCCCCAGAGCCTAACTAGTGCTTTCGATAAAGACTTAACCAATTTTTCTTTATTAATTGGTTGTATTTCTCTGTAGAATGAGTGACACTTTTGTAAAATGAATAGTCAGCCTTTAATTTTCTGACTCCTTACCTTAGATTTCTATAAAATGTAAAGCCTTGGTTGTCTAGGGATGATTCTTCCAGAATCTTTAGAAACCGTATTTGTAGAAGAGCTAGGAACTGATGTCAAGTAAGTCATAATCATCCTGGGTCTGAGTTTCTGCAGGAGCAAATGACCTTGACAGTTGTAGCTAGGAGAGAAAACTGGAGTAGAAAACATTTTGTTTTTCTTCAAGGTCTGACAGAAAAGGTATCGATCCATGGGCCCCACCCACTGAATTACTCTGTGTGTGTGTGTGTGTGTGTGTGTGTGTGTGTGTGTGCGCATGTGCGCTTACTACATTGACAGGAGAGAACCCTGTGACAGGATCACTATGAAAAGCTTGAGTGTTGAGTAATAATAGCAATGTCTTGCTACCATTTATCTAGCTAAGGGGCAGCTAGGTAGTGCAGTGGAGAGAATGCCAGGCCTGCAGTCAGAAAGACATTGTCTGGAGTTCAAATGTGACCTCAGATACTTACTAACTGTGTGACCCTGGGCAGGTTGCTTAACTATGTTTGCTTCAGTTTCTTCATCTGTAAAATGTGTTAGAGAGAGAAATGGCAGACCACTCTAGTATCTTCGCCAAGAAAACCTCATATAGAGTTACAAAGTGTCAGACATACTGAAATGACTGAGCAACAAGAATATAATGTTTTAAGGTTTGCAAAACATTTTAGAAATATCTCATTTGATCTTACAGCTACTCAGGGAGATAGATGCTACTGTTGTTTTCATTTTACAAATGAGGAAACTGAGGCAGAGAGAGATTTTAAGTGACTTACCCACAGTCACATAGTTAGAAAGTTGTCTGAAGATGAATTTGAACTCAGAGCTACTTGATGGAATCCACTCATATGGGGGCCCTCTTCATGAATCATCATAATCTTCTTAAAACACATTGCTTCCGTTGGATACTCTGTGACAAAGGGATGAGAGATTAATTCAGTCTTTGGGGAGAATAGACATAGCAAGCTCCATCTCAAAAACATACATAATTATGTATGAATTAATAATATGTTAATTATTTGTATTAATTCATAGTAATTATGCACTTCATATTAATGATGTCAAAATGGATTTTGTGTTGTGTTCCGTTTTGTTTTAGGTTTTAGAAAAAGAGATTAACTGAGAAGGTACAACAAGATAATTGTTAGAGAAATGATCCCACCCCAATATTTGAACATACCCTCTCTTGGACATACAAAGTTCTGGGGGAGAGTGAGCTGAAAGTTTGGATACCATGATAGTGAGGACTAAGGGCAGAAAACTCTTTGTACCACCTTTTAAATAGTATTTTATTTTTCCAATTACATGTAAAGATAATTTTTAAAATTCATTTTCTAATAAAATATTGAGTTCCAGATTTTCTCTCTCCCTAAGATGATAAGTAATTTGATCTAGAATATATATATATATGTGTATATATATGTATGTATAAAATTTTTATGTATCTATCTGTGTGTCTATCTATCTGTCTATCTATATACATACACACACAATCATGTAAAACATTTTCATATTAGTCATGTCATGAAAGAAGACACAGAACAAAAGAAAAAAATACAAAAAATCATATGCTTTGATCTGCATTCAGGCTCCGTCAGTTCTTTCTCAGGTTGTGGATGATATTTTCCATTGTGAGTCTTTTGAAATTGTCTTGGGTCATTGTCAATCATAGTTGATCATTGCACAATGTTGCTGTTACTGTGTGTCTTGTCTCTGGGTTCTGCTCACTTCACTTTTCAACAGTTCTTGTAAGTCTTACCAAGTTGTTTTTTTTTTCTGAAACCTGCCTGCTCATCATTTCTTATAGCACAGTAGTAATCCATTATATTCATATACCACAACTCATTCAGCAATATCCTGGTTGATGGGCATCCCCTCAATTTCTAATTCCTTGCCACCATGAAAACAGTTTCTAGAAATAATTTTGTACATATACGTCTATTTCCCTTTTTTATTATCTCTTTGGGATATAGACCTAGTAGTAGTATTGCTGGATCAAAGGGTATGCACAATTTTATTGCCTTTGGGGAACCATTCCAAATTGCTCTCCAGAATGGTTGGATCAGTTCACAACTCCACAAACAGTGTATTAGTGTCCCAATTTTCCTACATCCCTTCCAGCTGTTGTGATTTACCTTTTCTGTCATATTAATCAGTTTGAGGTGGTGCCTCATCATTATATTAATTTGCATTTCTCTCATCAATAGTGATTTAGATCATTTTTATAGGACTATAGATAACTTTGGTTTCTGCATCTAAAAACTGCCTGTTCCTATCTTTCACTGTCTATCAATTGGGGGATGACTTGTATTTTTACAAATTTGAAACAGTTTTCTATTTGTTTTAGAAATAAGGCCTTTGTCAGAGATATTTGCCGTAAAATTGTTTCCTAGCTTTCTGCTTTCCTTCTGATCTTGATTCCATTTTTCTGGTTTGTACAAAAACTTTTAAATTTAATATAATGAAAATTATTCATTTTACATTTCATAATGCTCTCTGTCTCTTGTTTGGTCATAAATTCTTTCCTTCATATATCTGACAGTTAAACTATTCTTTCCTCTTCTAATTTGCTGAGTATCATCCTTTATGTCTAAAATATGTACCCATTTTGACCATATCTTGGTATGTGGTATGAGATGTTGGCGTATTCCTAGTTGGCAAGTTGTAGACAAGGGATGCCATCCGATTCTAGATCTCAAAGTTCATTTCTTTCTTTGGGGAGTATCATGACATTCCCATTAGGTGTAGTTTTCTTCTTGGTTCTAAGGATTGGTGTGTTTCTACAGTCAATAGCTAACATTTCTCTTTATTACAAGACATCATGATAACTGCAGTTGCTGCTACCATTCAAGAACTATTCTTCCATTCAATCTGCAAGTACTTCCACATTTATGGCCAGGTACTACTCCAGAAAATTCTACTATTTACTAGTTTCTGGTGGGATCTGTGATGACTCTAATGGATCACAATATCTTCTAGGTACTTTTCTGAGAGTACTCATTCATGTGAGAACAAAAAACAGTAAACACAAAAGAAACGGAGGCAACATGTGCTCATGGAAGCATGGTGACCAGGTGGAAGATAAGACAGTCTCCTTCCTCCTGTATGTCAGTTCATGATGAAACTTCAATTTTAGGTGCCATGTTCAGTGATCAAGGCTCTTCACAGTTGTTATTTTAATCAAAGAATTACCCCCAGCAATATATTCAGTCATCCTCATGTTTTCTGAGGATGGAAGACACTTTCATGCACTCATTGCTAGTTCAATTATTTATTTTTTCATAAAAATCAGAAATGTGGTGAGGGGTAGAGGCAAATCTTTGACTTCTTTACTTATTTTTATCATTTCTCTCCGAAGGCAACATGATTATGTTGTTTCCAAACATCTTCTTTAGTATAGGATACTTTCAACTATATTGCAGGTCTTCTTAACCCTTTCTCTGCCATGAACCTCTATAATAGTCACATGAAGTGTATGAACCCCTTTTTAATGTAATGCTGATCATTGAAGTAATTGAAAGAAATGTTAAATAGAGGTTAATAAAAAAATACATATACTTATTTTTTTTTCTACATCCAAGAAAATGGACTTCCTGAAATAGATGTATGGACCATCCCAGGTTAGAAAATTCTCCTATTGTAGAAAGTAGAGATCAGCAGATTGTGGATTTAGAGCAGGAAGGGGATATTAATCCCGTCATTTTACAGATAAGGAAACTTTGACTAGCCAGATTAAGTGATATATAGTTATTGGTGTCTGAAGCAGGTCGCGTTTTCCTGACCTAAAGTCCAACTGGCATTTTTTGAAAGGCATGGCATAGCTCAAATCTCTAGGAAACTGAAGTTTAGTCCTATAAAGGTCAAAGTTTTTTGTTTTTTTTTTTCTTTCCCTTCTTTTTAACTCATTATCATGGAAATTTTCCTAAATTTTTTTTTAATACTTCCCTACCTTTGTAAATTGAGAATAGTTACTTAAATACTCCTAAAATCTACAATTTTGGCATTTTTCCTCTTGTAAGAATTTAGTCTCTCTACAAGTTAATATATGGACTTCAAGAGTTTCAGTGGCCAAAACCTTCATTAGTCTATAACCAGCTTGGTGATGAAGCCATTTGGATATAAGGCCTTGGACCAGAGCCATACAGTCCATTACTGGGCTAGTACACAGAGGTTTTCTAGCTTCATAGGACGTGATAGAGCTTATGGTCCACTAACATTGCCTTCAAGAACCTTGGGTCACCTGTATATCATATGGCATCAAGACAAGACTTTTGTAGATGTCCATTATACAAAAAGGGTGGACAGAACATGACTTGCTCTTTTCTCAATGATTTATTATGAACACCTGCTGTGATGTTCAGAAAATGCGCCTGGAGACACAAATGGCATTGCAGATTGTGGATGTTAGATTCACAGGTCTCTCTTTGTACAGAGTGGCCCCCCATGACTGGAATATTGTCCCATATTTCACCTCTGCCTCCTTGAGAACTCTTAACTCCCTTCAGAGCTCAGCTGAAGAGGCAGACTTTTCCTGTTAGCACTTCCCCTCCACCTCAGCAAATGACCTTCATATACAGAGTGTCCTTAAAGTCTCAGTAGAGTTTTAAGATAATAAATTATGTGATACACCCTGTACAAGTGACTTTGTATGCATTTTGTATGTGCTCATGTGCACACATGTCCCTTTCCTTGATGGGATGTAACCTTCTTGAGGACAGAGGCTATTTCACTCTTGATTTTGTATTTTCAGCATTTTAACACAATGCCTGACACTTCTAAAAGTGCTTGTATGTTGGTTGTTTAATTGATACAGCCACTAATAATTGGTCCTGGAATTTGTTTTCTTGAGAGGAATTCTGATGCCAACTATCTTGGAAAAGAGGTTGGGGGTAAAGAGTATTTTTTTTTTCCTTTCTCTTCATTCAGTTTGATTCAGATAGATAGATGGATGGATGGATGGATGGATGGATGGATGAATGGATGGACGGGTGGATGTATGGATGGATAGATGGGTGGATGGATGGATGGATGGATGGATGGATGGATGGATGGATGGATAAATAAAATTAAGACACCTTGTACTGGGTCCTGGGAATACCAACATACAAACAAAAAAATGAAAGTAGATTCTTCCCTTAATATTCCTACAGATTGATTGTTGCTCCATAGGGTTTTGGTTAGTGGACTAGCCCAGCTGCCTTTCTGTAAAATCATAATTGAGTCAAAGGGGCAGGTAGGTGGTGCATTGAATAGAGTATAGGCCCTGGAGTCAGGAGGACCTGAGTTCAAATGTGACCTCAGACACTTAACACTTACTAGTCGTGTGACCTTGGGCAAGTCACTTAACCTCAATTGCCCTGTCTCCTCCCTCCAAAAAAGCAAAAAATAATAATAATAATAATAATAAGTGAGTCAAAGTCAGAATCAATAGGGTGCTTTGTTTCTCCTCCATAAAATTCTCTACTGCTATACTGTTACCATAATTATCCTTTAACCTATTAGAGACAATATCTAGGATTTCTACATTGGCATCATTAAATCAAATGAGTATACACTGGCCAGCTTGCATCATTTCTTACATATAACTTTCAAAAAATTTAAGTATGGGCTGTGGAGGAGCAATTGTTGTCATCTTAACAATTTTCAGGCATCTAGGTGGCACAGCTGATATAATGCTGGGCCTGGAAGAAGAAGACCTGAATTGAAATGAAACCTTGGACACTTACTAGCTATTAATTATTACTAGCCTTTAACCTCTTCCTTGACTATAAAATTAGGATAATCAAAGCACCTCCCTCCTTGGATTGTTGTGAGGATAAAATGAGTCAGTTTTTGTACAACTCCTTGCAAATGCTTGCAAATCTAAATTTCTATAAACATGATAGCACCACTAGGGTTGTAATTATGCTAAGAAGTCTTGAGGTTGGCTTTGTCCAAAGCCTACAAACTGTTTAATATTGAATTTCATTAATGCTGAAGAGTATTTATGTAGTGTTTTCTGGTTTTAAAAGCCCTTTATGTATAATATTTCATTTGAATCTGACAAAAAAATTGTTGGGGTAGGTTCTATAGGGGATTTAGATTTTAGTCATGCTCTGCCACTTAATACCTGTGTACCATGAGAAAAATCATGTAATCCCTCTGGGTCTCATTGTTCATATCCAGGAAGGGAGGGCACTGGTCCAAATGATCTTCCCTGTCCCTTCTAGCACTCTATGATCCCCTGTGACTATCCTAACCCATATATCCCCTGTGCCACCCAAATTCATCAACATTTTTCTGCAAAATAATGATTTGCCTCCTAATGCCATGACTCAGTTTAGAAGACAAAGTTATCTTTCCAAAATTACATAAGATTCAGTTCACTTTATTTCCTTGAAATATTTAAAAATTAAGTTTGCTTATTCTGTGAACTCAGGCCCAGAGATAGGGACATCCTCATCATTTCATGGAATATCAGTCATATCAAAAATGGCCTTGGGGCTGTAAGGTAGACAAATTTATCTCACCATGTTGGATGACTCAGAATTTGATTCGAATTAAACCTTCACCCTTTCCAAATCTGGAAATGCACTTCTCTAAGTGCCATTATGACTATTCTTTCTGGAGGGCATGTCTCTGATCTTTCTTATCATTCCTCTATGAGTGGGAATGACAGTGTAGTGCCTGAGACATGTCACTTCTAGTCCCAGTTCAGTTACAGACACACCGTGTGACCTATGTGAATGACTCTCCTTCTGTTGACCACACTTCCCTCATCTGTTTGAAAAAAAAAAAGAGGTCATACATAGTCAGTGATTTCTATCTTCCTTTTAATCTGGGCAAAGAGTCCCCATGCCTATTGATGCAAATAACTGGATGATTGAAGATTAATGTATTTACTTGAATTGTCTGAATATTTCATGAAACACTTTGGTGTCTTTATGTTAAATTTTCCTTCCCAATAATCCATCATACAAAATGAAAACATTGGTGGAGAAGGTGGGTAGAGTATTAAGTGTAGTATCAGAACCTGCTCTGAAGCCTAGAGTGGGCTTGGACAGAGTTTCAGTGGCTTGCTTGGGATCACATAGCCAACATGTATCAGGAGGAAGGTCTTTGTTCATGAGTTCTTGAAGGGACATGGATGACTGTTTGGTTTAGCCTTCTTAATTTCACATTTATAAAACAGGTCAGAGAACTTGTCTAATGGCACGGAAAAAATTAGTGGAAGACCTAGAACTAGAACCCAGCTACCATGTCACCCAGTCTAGTGCCCTTTCCACCATCTTGGGGATTTTTGAAAGCTGAATAATATGGGAAAAAGCAGACCTTTAAGAAAGTTGTAGGATATAGAAGGATAGGACATCTTAAACAAGGAACAGGAATGTTTCTTTTCATCCACTGAGACGTTGGTAGACTCATGATTCTCCTCAGAAGATTGGCTGCCAAAACAAAATGGCTTTGTTAATTGAAAATGCCTCATGTTCTCTTCTCAGGGTGCTTTGCATGACCCTCCCTAGTCATGTTTTCAGTACGTGATTTTTTAAACTGTGTCCCCATGTAAAGCCATCATTTTGTTCGCATCATTCACAGGCAGTAATCACAGTCAGAATGCTAAACTTCCCTGAGAGATAAACAGAATTCTAGCCAGACTGTTGAAGAGATCAGTGTAGCTGTGTCACAACATCCTTTGATAAACAGGAGCTAGTGTGACAGTCCTTGAGCTTTTGGGTTGTTTCCTGAAGAAACTGTGCCAAGCCAAGGCATTTCAAAATGATGATAGGGTGGTGATGTGTTTAGTAAATACCCAGGATATAAGATTTAGGAAGACTGAGAGTTAAGGCCATTCTTCACCTGGAGTCTTTTAGGGTTAGAAGTATAGCTTTATTATTTAATTAGTAGAGTTGGCTCCTGAGTGAGGAAGTTCCTTCTATCAGGGAATGCCAGCACCCTCTCTGCAACTCAGCCTTAGGGTTGCCCAGAGAACTGAGAGATGAAGTGATTTGTCTAGGGTCACATAGCAAGTATGTGTCAGAGGTGGGATTCGAACCAAGGGCTTCTAGCTTTGATTCTGGCTCACTATCCATTCTTCCATTTGTCTTGGAATAAAATAGCTTGTCCAGTAATTGTACCAAATATGAGTAAGAAATAACAGTGCAGAGTACTTAGAAATAGCTCTGTCTCTCAGTTAATCTTTGTCGGGAGTTTGTGAAAGATAATAGTCTAAGACTAGAATAAAGCATCTGGCACGTTTACTAGGGTGCTTTGATGTGCTTCCATTGGTCCTCTGAGTGACTTTCAGAGAATAGGGTTCATATTTGTAACCTCATTTCATCTCTACCCCCATATTTTGCAATCCTCAAGTTAGAGGAGAAAGGTAAGCAGAGAATTATTTGGAGCTGGTGATATTCACAGGATGGACAAATGGAAAAGAAACACAGGCTCTGACAGCTCTAATCATGACAGAATCTAAAAGATTTCACAATTCACGCTTCCTGGGCAGTGCTGTCAGGGCAAGTGTTTGACACCCCTGTCTGCCACAGTGTATCAGGTTCAGAGGACATCTTTATCTACTCAGGTGAAGGAGCAAGTTGTCAGTTGAAGTTGGTAGCACACCTGATGGATAGAGTACAGAAATGAAAGCTTCCTCCTGGCTTTTTGTCTAGGGTGCCTGCTGCTGGGCATGAGTTAAATGGACCCAGACAGAAGTGCAGAGTTCACTTTGCAAGCCTAATTAAAGACCATTGAAAGAATGTGGACTCCTTTCTGGAGATGGATTGCTGACAGTATGGGCTCCCCTTTGCATAAGCTTCATTCTCAGTAACCAAGGCTTTTTGGAAGGTTTATCAAAATGAAGTTGCAGTGTAGAAACAACTGCCAAATGGGACCCTCTCTAATTTTTTTTTTACAGTTGACACCAGAAATAACTGTTCTTTGTTATAGTCATAAGGTGTCTGTCTACTCCTTATCCTACTTTAAAGGAATGCATTTCACTTTCTTTGTGTCCACATTCCTCTTCCCACCATCCCTGGCACATTGTTGTTGTTCAGAGATTTCGATTGTGTCTGATTCTCCATGACCCCATTTGGGGTTTTCTTGGCAAAGATTCTAGAATAGTTTGCCATTTCCTTCTCCCATTTCATTTTACTGATGAGGAATTGAGGCAAACAGGGTTAAGTGATTTGCCCAAGATCACACAGCTAATAAGTATGAGGCTGGATTTGAACTCAGGGAGATGAATCTTCCTGATTCTAGGCCTGGCACTCTATTCACTGTGGCACACAGTAGGCATTAGTAAATACTAAAGGAATTGAATCATAAAATGTAATTGCCATGGGAGACCATTGATCAAGAGAGTATAATTTGGGCACAGATGAAGAGAATCTAGATTCCCCTCCACTTTAGTGTTGTCCCATGAAGAATCCAAGTTGACTTGATGTTAGTACACAAGACGGTGTCTTTCTTTCTCCTTGTCATGTGTAAATTAACCAGGTTTGACATCTTTCTGCTTTGAGCATTGTTTCCAATAGTGTGCCCATAGCTACACAGATGTGGCAACTGTCCCAGGCAAACTGGGAGTTTACAAATTGACTATATTTACCTGAATAAGACCAAAGGCCACACAGAACATGGAACAAGTACTAAACAGAAATAGGTCACAGCTTTTGAGTTGAAATACCTAACATTTGTGTGGTGTTCATAGATTTCCAAAGCACGCTACAGATATTATCTCGCTTGATGCTCACAAAAACCCTAAGAGATCGGTGTTATTATCATCTCCATTTTAATAGATAAGGAAACTGTGGCAGATAGTTAAATGGCATATGCAGGGTCACACAGCCAATAATTATTTGAGGTGGGATCCATTTGAATTCAGGTCTTCCCTTATTCCAGGTCTGGTCTTCTCTCCACTGAGCTACATATTTGCTTCTTGTTAGAGGGGTACCTTAGAGGTTAGTGTTATAGAGTTTGTGATGGAGGTTGGCCAGACGATGTTGATGTGAGATACGGAACCGGTTGGTGCTTCTCCAGCTCAGTCCTACATGACACTTTGTTTGTTTGTTTCGTTTTTTTATTTAGTTGTTTATTTATTTAATGTGTGTTCTATTCAAAAGGTGCATAGTCCTCTGATTACAACAAAACTTGGAAAAGCAGGCATGCAGTTATACTTTTAGACTTGACTTATTCCAGATGCCTTCCTTGAACACCAGGGCATCTGAGCAGATCTTTAAGAACTGCTTTTGGTAAGACCATTTTTTGCTCATTGAGAAATGTAGCTAGATTTTGTTGAACTGCGAATTCTGCAGCCCATAAAGTCTTTTGAAGACAATGGTTGCACCCCAGAGTTATTTAGGAATTCTGCAAGGTTGTCGACCTTTAAAAAAGAAAAGAGTTTAACTTACTTTCCTAAGGTTATTTGGCTAGCATGATTTAGTGGGTAGGGCCCTGGACTGGAGTTAGGAGGATGTGGGTTTAAATCCTACAGCAACTATTTAAAAATCATTAAACTTGTGTAAATCATTAAAGGTCCCTGTGCTTATTTCCTCATTGGTAAAAAGAAGGTGATAGACTTGATGGCATCTAGTGTTCTTTTCTGTTTTAAACCTACAGTCTAGTCAGGAGAACAAGGGTAGTATCTGGTCTCACGTCCATCTTTTCTTCATGTTAATTGTCAGGGCAAAATTAGCACAAGAGGTAAAAAAATCCATTCCCTGTTGCATCTAAGCCTTAGAGACTGCACTGAGTGCACAAAAAAGTCATGTACCAGTTCTCCCTCTGCTTTAGTCTTTGCTTGTAGCCCTTTCAGATTAAATAGTTTTCCATCAGGGTGGCCCCTGACCTTGATGCCATTTTTGTTGTTCTTGACAGTGTCTGACAGTATCACTGAAAACACCACGCTAAAAAGCGTGGGAGCAAACACACAGCCCTGCTTCACTCCATTGGTGATTGGGAAACTGTGAGAGCATCATCCATTATCCAGACCACTACAAACACGCTTTCATAGACGTGGTAGACAATACTATTGAACTTTCTGGATTACCACATTTTGCTATGATCACATCCGCAAACCTTCATGACTAATAGGCATTATATCTAATGCATCTGGATTGAAGCCCTGAGTTAAATAAGGCTGGCAAATGAAGGTCCGCTCACTAAGGTTGGAGATGGATACTTGTTTTTCCTGGAGTGACCTCCATAATGGGGAGTGCCTTGAAGCTGGTGTAGGCTTTGCAATGCAAACTAATCTGGTTAACAAGTTTATATGCCCCCCCAAAAAGGGTGAACAGGAGGCTCATGACAATGCAATTGCCACTTGTAGGAAAGCACCAACCCACCATCATTAGTGCACATGCATCCACCATGACCAGTCCAGGAAGTGAGCATTGTGGTCCTTAAAAAAAGCTTCTCAGACACCCAAGGGGCTGCTGAACCCCACTGATACTTCAGTCCAGTAGGAAGACAGCTCTATGGCATGGGCTACCTGTGTACAGGGTTCTTTCTACAATTCCCAGTGTATCCACACCTGCTGCTCTATCACTTGCCTGTGGCCACAGGACTTTGATGTAGGTAAAAATGGTAAAATGGTAGGGGTGATATCTTTTGACTTCAACATAAATTGGATTTAAGTGAGGCAGAGCTGCACAGTGTCATCAGCCTCACTTTCTCCTCCAGAGCCACTGGAATCCAGTGGGAAGACAAAAGTCAAGACAGCTGGCAGTGGCTTGGTAAGCAGTGAATGACCTTGGCATCTTCAATGTATGAGCAAGATCCCTTCCCCTCTCCTCTCCTTTTATCCCCTTCCATCCTCTCTTTTCACCACTCCTCTCCTCCAAACTCTTCTCCCCTCCTTATATAATGCAACTAAACAACTAGACATTTTAAGAATAGGAATTTTAATATTATTTAATTTCTAGTTATATTTCCACAAATAATCTTAAACTTCTTGTTCCCATAAAGTGTCTGATCACTTAGTTGCTTAATTTAGTGATGCTGGGATTAAGTGCCTTACTTTAACATTTTAGAAAATTATTTTTAAAGCCCCAGTATATTTTTGGAGGGTTTAATTGCATTTTTCTTTAAAATAGTATTTCAGTTAATAACTAGCAGAAATGCCTATTTAATTAGAAATATTGTAAATTATTCATATAGAATTTATTTGCAAGATATAATGAAAAAAGTATGAATTGTTCCTATGCCTGTGAATCTGCATTAGCTTTTGGTAGTAGAAAATCCATGATCATTTGTAAGCTCCTTGAAATGGGATTTTGATTTATTTCTTATTAGGTGGACAGAGACCTGTCTCCTCTATGTACTTACACTGTGTGCTGGGAGTGAGTATAATGTCAGTGTGATCAATGGTCTTCAGTGTTTATCAGGTTTTTGTTATTAACTTGTGCAAATATGTTTAATGATAGTAAATCAAGGTCTTTTGGAGTAGGACAGCAACAATGTGGGTGTGATGGCAGATTCACAATGGACACAGCCAAATCACTGCTCTCTGAATGCCAAACAAAAGAATCCCTCCACTCCTGTAAGCATCCATGCCATGAGAAAATAATGGATAAGAAAAGGAGCTCATGTTGTGAAAATGCCAAGAAAAGCCTGGTCCAAACACCTTCCACCGGGTACAAAATGCCCATGGAATTCCTGCCAGCATGTCCCATGGGGTACCATATGTATGTCATCTGTGACTCCAATTAGGAGACTTATTGGTCATTGTGCCACATAGCCTTCCGCCAGGGCCTGTCTCTATTCTAGTGTGACAAATAATTCTGCTCAGCTTGTCAGTGGTGACAGCTGAGACTTTTTTGCTTAGATGCTTTGACAGTGCTTGTATTAAACAGCCAGAGCCATACACTCCATTAAGTTTTTGTAAAATGAACTGTCTGCTGCTTGTGGGTGCCCTGAGATTGGCAGCTGTTCTGAGCTAATCCTCTCCATTTGCCAGATTGCTCGAGTGAGTGCCTTCCTGCTTCCTACAGGTCATAGATCTTGGACTTTCTAGGAGAGTGGCAAGATGGCTGCCTCTTAGGTAGAAGAGACAAGTAAGAATTCAATTCCAGACAAATTCCTTGACTGCTCCTTAGGTTAGGTAGCAAAATAAGGCTTGGAATAGGAGGAATGGATTTTTTAGACATTATAATCTCTGTCTCCTTTCTACCTCTCACCCTCAATCAATATTGCAATTTCTTCTAGAAAGAGTATGTCAGGGGCAGCTGGGTGGCACGGTGAATAGGGCACTGGCCTACGTGTCAGGAGGACCTGAGTTCAATTCCAGCCTTAGACATTTAGCTCTTACTAGCTGTGTGACCTTGGGCAAGTCACTTAACCCCGATTGCCCTGCCTTTCCCCCTCCAAAAAGACTAAATAAATAGAAAATGTATGTCAGGGATGCTGGAGGATGTCCATACCCAGTAGATCCACTCATCATTCCATTGACCTCCCAGGGCCAAACCCCCTTCTCTGACCATCTCTGTATGTGTTGGCTTGAATTAGTATGTAAGCTCCTTGAGGGCAGGGACCGTCTTACTTCGTGTAGTGTATCCCAGTGCTGAGTATAATGCCTGGCTCATAGTAAATGATTAATAAATGAATTTTGATTCATTTATTCATTCATTCATCTAGTTCTCTTCTTACTGTAGTGGTGTTTAAATAATGCTAGTCTTGCTACAAATTAAGATCTTGACATCATTTTATAAGCCATTTAATATATTAGATATATATTTAATGTTTTATAAACATTGCATTTATTAAATATATATTTAGTTTTCCATAGACTATTGGCTAGGTAACTAATTTTTACAATTAAATAAAAGTAATTTGGGATGTCAGGTCATCTGTAGGCTCCTTGGAAACATTTTTAGGACAATAGCAGATAGGATAATGAACAATATATGTTCCTAGTTCTGTTTTCATAGGCTTTTGACTTCTTTGTATAATTCTCTATACAGCATGTTCCAGAAGTCTTAGTAAGGTTTTAAGCTTTAATAAATTAAAGCTATACTGAGGCTTTAGGGACACACTATATTTCGAAGGTGATTTTTTTTTGTTCGTTTCATATATTTTGGAGATTATGAGCATTTAGAATAATTATAACATATTATATATATAATGGTGATATGTATAGTTTATATGGTGATAAATATAATATGCACATACATGGATGTATGTGTTTATAAATAGATACATACATATGTGTATATGTGTATACATACAAAATTCTGCTGAAATCATATTTATTGCAGGGTAATTTTGAAATATAATTCTATCTGTGATAAAAGTCAGATTCTAATAAAGTTTATCTGTGGAATTCAAAAGGATATCTTGAGGCCTATATTTGTAGTAAAAAATTTGTCATTTTCCAGCTCGTTAGAAGACAGCTAGCTTCTTTTTTTTTTCTCTTTTTGGTGGGCAATTGGGGGTAAGTGACTTGCCCAAGGTCCCATGGCTCGTAAGTGTTCAGTGTCTGAGGTCGCATTTGAACTCAGGTCCTCCTGACCCCAGGGCTGGTGCTCTATTCACGGTGCCACGTAGCAGCCCCAGGCAGCTAACTTCTTTTAGATGGTTTTTAAATACCAAATTATTCCTTGATAGTTGTGTGACAGGGGTCAAAATTTTGCAGCCTTGTATATTTTCTACCATTTCCTTGTGTGATACACGTTAAGGATTAAATCTGGGCTTCTTGAAGATAACCTATCTGTAATTTTGGTTGGTGATAGCAAGATTGACAGTTGCTCCTCTGTTTCTTTAAACAAATCTTACGAACTCCTGTTTCTATGAACAAGTGAGGCAGCTAGGTGGCAAGAGTGGAAAGA
>CM053580.1:29690357-29704451 GCA_028627135.1 Pseudochirops cupreus
GTTGGCAAAGAGCTTAATTCTTAGCCTCTTCTCTCTCTCTCTCTCTCTCTCTCTCTTTTTCTCTGTTTTTCTCTCTCAGATTTTCCATGTGTTTTTACTTAATATAAAAGGAAATTTTATTAACAAAATGTGGTCCATACTCTCTATTAACTATACATGTTTTCCATTCCCCGAGCTCCTATGTTCTCTCTCAAGGGAAAAAAAAAGAAAAAGAAAAAAAAGGCCAAAGGCTAGAATAGGAGATTCATTTAGGAAGAACCTAGTTATAATAACTCTATTAAAAGAAAAAGGAAAAGAAAACTTCCTGGCAACAAGGAAAGGTGTGGGCGTTGGGCAGACAAAGCATATGTGCAATTTAATGTAAGAGAATGTGGTGGTAGATATGGGAAGAGAAGACAAAAAGCAGTTGTTTCATCACTGCAAGGAATCTGCAAATCATACAGGAAGGAACGGAGCCCATCCATCTCGTTTCTGGCAGCAGGAAAGAAACCTAACCATGTACTCAGTCCAGAGGAGATCATCCTAAAATTGCTAATGAGAACAGTACCAACACTGTCTTAGGACTTTGGCTAGCTTTTCTCTCATGTTAGATTTCATCCAGGCCTGTTATTTCTTAGAGATTTAACCTGAAACAGAAAACCATTGGACCCTATGGAATACCATTATATCCAAAAAGATTCTCGAATCAGCTCTGACTTGGACAACACATTTTATAAACCAAGCAGGGAAGGGCCTTTTTTCTTCATTTCAATTACTCGTGGTTTCTTTATTAGCTCCATTTAGCTTGATTAAATTCTGGCTTGCTAAAGTCTTTATTGTATACTTTATGAGAAGAGTCTATATTCTGTCAGAAAGGGATAGATTAGCATGACCTTTTAGGAAGATTGTAACACTGTTTATCTCTTTGCACAAGTCAAACAGAAAGTGAGTTTCTTAAATAAGAGTAAGAAGAAGCTAGTTTAAATGAAGAGGGCATTCTTTACCATGTAATGTACTAGACTACCCAAGGAGGGAATGTACTTTTCTCACGGGTTAGCTATTTTTTAAGAAAGCAATTGGTATTCACTCATAATGATTACTCTAAGTTGTCTCTTGAAGGGATACAACCAATGATTTCTTGAGGGTGACTCCAGCCCTGACTTTGACTTATGTCTACTGTTTTTAAAACTGTTTCATACATTGTTTTGTGTGTTACTCATAAATTGTCATGTTTCTTATAGAGAAAACTGAAAACTACAACAAATAAAATCTCAGAGTTGGAAGGACCATTTGGGGCCGACCCACACATGAACGAGAGTTCCAGCACCTTCTGCATCACCAACAAGTGACTATCCAGCCTCAACTTCAAAGGTGAGGAATCAAATGATCTCTGAGGGTTGCCCTTTTCCCTTTGGGACTATTCTAAATGTTATGAACATTTGTTTTGCTGGAACATGAACTGTAATATACTCTTCTGCTCCTTCTATCCATTGTTACTGGCTATAGAGTCTGAGGGGGCAGTTAGGTGGCACTGTGGATAGAGTGCTGGGCCTGGAGTCAGGAAGACTCATCTTCCTGAGTCCAAAACTGGCCCCAGATGCTTACTAGCTGTGTGACCCTGGGCAAGTCACCTAATCCTGTTTGCCTTAATTTCCTCATTTGTAAAATGAGCTGGTGAAGGAAATAGCAAACCACTCTAGTATCTTTGCGAAGAAATGTAAATGACTGAAATGGAGAATAACAGTAACAAGGGAGTCTGAAAGCCAGAAGAATAGGCATGAAATAAATGCTTCATGCATAAATGTACGAATGAATGTCAGAGGCCATCTACTAATGAACAGTTATCCACTCTACAACATAAATTACAAAGCTTATTTAGACTCTGTATAAACACCTTTAATGAGTTTTGCCCCGGTGGGGATAATTGGGAGAAAAAAAAATAAAAGCTTATTAATTAAAAAAACAAACAAACAAACAAATTTTAGTGACAGCAAGGGTAGCCAGAGGGAGCAGTGGATAGAGTGCTAGACCGGGAGTCAAGAAGATTCATCTTGAATTTAAATCCAGTCTCAGATAATTGCTAGCTGTGTGACCCTGGTCAAGTCACTTACTTCCCTCTGTCTCAGTTTCCCCACATCAGAATTCAAATCCTGCTTCTCATATCAAAAATGGGGATAGAAGTGAGAAGGTCTAGTCTCTGATGCAGCTCTGCCACTAACAAGCTATTTTACCTGGGAAGGTGGCAGCCTTTCTGGGCTTCAGGAGACCTATCTGTAAAATGAGAGATCTAATATCTCTTCTGGGTCTAAATCTAGGCCCTGCTGATTTCAGTGCCCCCATTCAGCCTTTTAGGGCTATGAACCAGGTTGGGAACCATGGAAAAGGTGAGATTTGATTCAGAAATATTCATTTCTATTTTTTTCCTCTTTTGATTACTACATTGCTTAATTAAGAACTTTATTACCATAATTGAAGCAAAACAAACCGAAAAAACCAATTAGAATCTTTGTTTATCCCCACCCAGAAGAACTGGAAGAAAATGTTGGAATGTGGGGAGCCTTGGACTTGGGGGCAAAGTTCTATACCTGGCTCTTTACTACCTGGATCTCCTTGGAAAAGTCACAGCTTTTGCTGAGTGTCATTTTTTTTATCTGTTTTTAAACGAGGCTATTGGGTAGATAACATCTGAAGTCACTTCTTCTACCTCCAAATACATGATCCTATGGGTCTATGAGATGTTAATACAATGATTTCTCACTTTTTAAAAAGTTCATGAACTAAGTTGAATGTAGGCTTCCTGAAGACAGGAATGATTTCCTTTTCATCCCAATGTCCCCAGCCCTGTGCATGTTGCCTGCCACTTTTTAGATGCTGAATCAATGATTATGAAACTGATTTGAAAATTAAATTGTGCTTTGAACCAGAGTGGTGCATACCCTGCAAGGTCCTTTTCCAAGATGGAGTGAGCAGAGGGAAGGCTGAGCATGGTAAAGGCCTGAGAAGCTTTCCATGTTCTCTCCAGCCAAATTTGTTTTGTGTAACTGTTTACCTTCCACCAAAGCAGAAAATTAAGAATTGGCTCAAGTGAGTTTGGTGATCACAACCTTGAAGGCATCTACATCACTGAAAAATTACAATTAGACTTGGCTACAAATTTCTGGTTTGAATTCATGTTGGAGGATGGAGCATGGCTATGTTCTGTCATAATTAAAATTGGAGGGAATCAAGTAGGTGCTTAGGCTCCCAGTAAATATAACAGATAGGTTTATAAATAAGTGTTGAAACTGACTGCTAACGAGTTTCCACAAACACTGATCAAAGTGCTAGGCACTTTAGGTATCGGAGATACAAAGATGGAAAGGAAATAGTCCCTGCTCTCAAGTAGCTTGTACTATACTAAGGGATTGAATTTATATACAAGGAGCTGAATGCTTGATTTGGAGGCAGCTAGGTGGTAGGCACAGTGGATAGGAGGTACATCTAGAATCAGGAAGATTCTGGCCTCAGACTCAAGCTGTGTGATACTGGGAAAGCAATTTAACCTTTGTCTTCCCCAGTTTCATCATCTGTAAAATGGGTGGGGGGGAATAGCCCCTGCCTCTCAGAACTACGGTGAGGATCAAATGAAATAATAATGGCAAAACATATTATAGACCAGCGGATCTCAACCTGTGGGTTAAGTTCAATTTAAATACATCCTGCCTATCAGATATTTACATTACGACTCATAACAGTAGCAAAATTACAGTTATGAAGTAGCAACGAAAATAATTTTATGGTTGGGGGTCACCACAACACAAAGAACTGTATTAAAGGATTGCAGCATTAGGAAGGTTGAGAACCACTGCTACAAACCTTAAAGCTCCATATACAGTTATCCCTTCCACCTTAAGGGGCTTAGGGGTATGGCACCCTTGGAATTTGGAAAGTTTGCATAAAATGTTTTGGTTCTCCTTTCATACTAGGGAAGAACTGATTTTTTTTTCTTTTTTGGAGTGTTAACAGTACTTTGTTTTAAAATTTTGGTTAAATATTTGGTCATACACTCTATGTTGTCTTCTGACCTTCACTTGTCATTGGCAGCTTCCCCTTAAGTTCCCAAATTCCCATTTAATTTCTCATGCTGACCCTAGATATATCAGCTATGGGGAAAGTCACTATGTGGAAGGAATAACTGTAAATACTGCTATGATAATAATAGCTAATATGTATGTAGTGTTTATTACATACCCTGCCTTGTCCTGGATGCTTTACAAATATCTCACTTAATCTTCATGAGGACCTGGGGAGATATCTGTTGTTATTATCTCCAGTTTTCAGATGAGGGAACTGAAGCAGACAGATTAACTGACTGAGCCAGGGTCACACAAGTAGCAAGTATCTATAAGTGTGTAAGGCTGGGTTTGAACAAGTAATTTCAAGAGGGAGCATGTGTTAATGCCTGGAGGAATTAGAAAAGGGAGTTGGCACCTGACCTATAATTCGAAAGAAGCTAGCGACCATTAGATGCCGGCAGGGTTCAAAACAACCTTGTATTTCTGCAAAGGTTACATTTTTCCCCCCAGGATCCCAGCCAAGGCTGGAATAGGAGCAGTCCCTAATAGATGTTTGAATTTGATTCCTGCCAATATTTGCTTACAGTGAGACAGATGGGTGGATCATGTTTCCTCTTTCCTAACTTGTTACCGATGTTAGGTAAAATCATCGTAAGTCAAATATATATTTTCTCTTCCAATGTTCAAAGCCGGGTTTTCATTTGTCCATTAAATCTGCCTTGAGTTGCTACACTCTCTGTAGACCCGGAGCCCTGGGTTTCCCTGACTTTTCAGTGTTGCTCTTGTATCTCATTGTATTTGCTGTTGAGCTCTCTTTGCTCGATGCCAAATTTTGTCAAACATGTTCTTCTCCATGCTGAGCCACTCTCTGCCAACAATCTCCCCAGAGCGAATGCTTTAGTAATAAGCCCCGAAAATGGGAATTGATAATGGAAATACTGGCAGCCCCTTCTCCAGCAGGGGTGCACGTCTGCGTTTCTGTAATTAGGAGTGTGATTAGAAATAAGAGATGCTTTTGGTCTTCAATTTCAAGGCATGAAATGAAGGGATTAGAATTTGTCTCACTCTGGCAAATGATGGAAATTCTGGCCTAAAACAGCTTTTTGTGCCTGACAATCAAGAGTCTATTGTTAATGGTACCTTGTTGTTGTTGCTGTGTTAATGTAAATAGTAAATGTGCTTTTGTATACTATTAGTGATTACTGCTTGTTGTCTTAAGATCCTTATTTCCCATAATGGTCTATTGAAATGTCTCTTTTTAGGTTTAATGTTCTTCATCTCTCCCACCTTCCTCTAGTGAATGTCTTGCCATCTGGGATATAGAGCACTAAAAGAATGTATTTTCATAGCCCCACCCAATCAATGGCTACTGTTTGGTTGGGGGCAAAGGAGTAGTAATGATGCTGTAAGAAAGTAGTGCCATATTTGGTAGTAATTAAACATTTTTTGTAAAACCAAAGTAAATGGGGTCTAGAAAGTGCTCATAATTTACCCAGAAAAAATAAATGGGGTTGGGTGTGAGGGGAGGGAAGGGTGGCTAATGAAAATTTTTAGACTAAAAGAACAACAACAAGCCATTTAGGTATTTTTTTTCCTCCTGAAGGCATTTAAAGGAATTCCATTTAAGTGTTTTTTCAATGGCATATGGATGGTGCTTACATCGAATGTCAAGAATGAAGTTTCACAGGATTTGGTGAAACACAGTTGAAATACCCATCTAACAATTAGCTCATATACAGTGATTTGTCTTCATTCTGAATAGTGAAAACAGGAGGGATGTCAATCTTCCTATTAATTTGCAGCTGGAGTTTTTGACACATTATAAAACAGCCTTTAACCTTAGGCGAAACAGAGTGCACTGAAGAGGAAATGCATATTAGGCTGTCACCTTAAGAATATATGATTATAGCGTCTTAGTGGTTGGGTAGACAGCTGCATAGACAAAGCACTGTAAATCTGGAAGAGAGATGCATCTGACAGGCCAACCCTTTACTCACTCGCAGATTCCTCTGGTTCAAAATTGCCTCAAGATTCTCTGGCAATCTGAAGCCTGAAGCAATTGAAATAGCAAGTGAGCTCAGTTCCCCCCAGCTGCTTTTTTTTTTCCTCCCCTGATAATATGATTATGTGATACTGAGAGGATTTGTGGATAAGGGAGAATTTTCATTGTGCATGCTTGCTTTCAGAGAGGGAAAAGGAGAGAGAATCAGTGGAAAAATAACAGTTGAATCATTTTGTCAAAGATTAGTGAAATTTCTACTGGGACTGTTCCTATTATCTCAGGGTGAAAACTTACCAATATTCAATTCTTTTAACCAGGTTCTTTCTAACGTCTGATAAGGGAGTTAATGGGCTGATGGGTATAGCCTGTGCATGTAGATGTGAGTAGGATCATGCAACAATCCTTGAAATGAATGTTGGAATTTGCCATCCTCAAAACTTGTCTACCTGACTCAAAAGTTATGGTCAGCTTTTATTAAGTGAGCTAGATCTTATCAGGAAGAACTAAATCTAGAAGAATATTTGGAAGGATTAGGCTTTATGATTTTTCAAATTCAGACAGGGATTTTACTGCCGAAGCCTCATAATACTTTAAATATTAATACCATGAGCATCAATTTGGTGGCTTAGTTATTCATAAATGGATCTCATGCATTGCTTTTCTACAAAAGAATAATTCAAACCCGAACCGTGCTAGTTCCCAAAGATGTGGCATTAAAGTCTGTCATCCCCTAATGGAAGTATAGTTTCACAAGGATATGTTTAGGGCAGAAGTTCCATGATTATTGATAGTGTTCCTTTAAAAGGGAAACTCTATGTACTGTAAGAAAGCTAGGGACAGTGAAAAGTACTGAAAGCAGGATGTCAAAATGTTTGGGTTCCAGTTTTATCTCAACCCTTAACTAGTTGTGTAACCTTGGACATATCATTTTATCCCGTTCGTTTTCAGTTGCTCCTATAAATTGATGGGGCCTAGCTAAGTGATCTTAGAAGTCCCCTTTGGCTCAGAAATTCTATGATTAGACATACGCTTATCTGAAATGACTGAGAAATGGAATGCCCAGGTTAATTCAATATCCATGTTAATAGAGAGGCACCATATATGTCATTCAAGGGTGGCCAGTTTTCAAAAGGCTTTAAATATAATAAAGTGCATTCAAACACCAGTGTTACACTGAAATCATTTATCTGAAGCCATTTCAAGATACCCCCTATGGGATGTCATAGTAAATAGCAGTACTGTGAAAGGAGGTGTACAAAAGTATCCCAGCCTACATTATCCATAGATCATGGACTGGAATTTGAATGTTAGAATAGATCATTGATCTAATCCAACAAGCATTTTAAAAACTGATTTTTATATAAACTTCATTTCCAAACATATCTCCCTTCTCTTCCCCTTGCAACAAAAAAGGGGGGGGGGAATAGAAAATTCAACAAAACTGAGCAAAAAGTAAAATAAGTCTGACAATATATACAGTATTCCATATCACTTTTCCCTGTCTCTTTGAATGAGGGAGAGGGTATATATTGCCATCTCTCTTGTGGGGTCCAAGCTTGCTAGTTCTAATTTTACAGTTATAATTGCAACTTTCAGTTCACTTTATTTTCTATTTAAATTGCTACAGACATTGTATATATTGTTTTCCTAGTTCTGCTTCCTTTGTAACACTTCCTATAAGATTTGCATGCTTCTCTGCCTCCCATATTGCTTGTTTTTATAGCATGATCACATCTATCTTTTGATAAAATTTTATTTCTGACTTTTGATTTTATGCTATCTAAATTTACCAATATATATGCAAAATCTCAACACTTCTTTGAGAGCCATTCCTTATAGCAAAGAATATAAAAGAGAAAAAGTCAAACAGTTCAGTTAAATTAACCAACGTTTTGAACAAGTCTGACATAGCCAGTGCTCCTTAATCCATGAGGCAGTAGGATGGCACCATTGTGCACAGAGTACTCAACCTGGAGTCAAGAAGATTGAGTTCGTTCTAGCTTAGACACTTACTAGCTTTGTGATCTGGGACAAGTCATTAACCTCCGTCTACATGAGATTCCTCAACTGTAAAATGGGATAAAAATAGCACCTCTCCAGTGGTTGTTGTGAAAGTGAAAGGAAGTAACATTTGTAAAGTGCCTATCAAAGTCCTTGGCACATAGTAAATGCTTAATAAAAGCTTATTTCCTTCCTTCACTTTCATCAAATATATATGGCTTGGTGGTGAAGGTGTTTTCTCATATGTCTTCCTTGGAGCCAAGCTTGATTATGAAAACTTCCTAGCATTCAGTTTAGATTATTCTATGGCTTTTCTTTCCATTTGCATCATTGTAATCATTGTCTATATTATTTTCCTGGTTCTGCTTACTTTACTTTGTATCAATTCACAGAAGTTTTCACATATTTCTCAGTATTCATCATATTTATTTATAATAACATTCCATTAAATTCATATTCTATGACTTGTTTAGTCATTCCAATTGATACATATTTACTTTGATTCCTATTCTTGACACAGTATCTTTCCATGACATTAATCTGCCACAGTTTAATTAGCCATTTACAAATTACTGGGTATCTGTTTTCAACAATCATTTATTAGGAGTCTTCTATGTTAAGGACAGTGTGCTAGGAATGGAATTAAAGACAAAGGAGGGGGAAAAAAAACCTTTGCCCTCAGTAAACTAATACTCTACTGAATAAATTATACTCTATATAATACAATGTAAGGCTCCTTAAAGGCAGATGTGACATTTTATATTTATTTTTATTCCTCCAAATGCTTTGAAGAAGTAAACTCTCTCCCTCTCTCTTTATATATATATATATATATATATATATATACACACACACATACAATACATATACATCTATGTATGTATATTCATATATATGCATGTATGCAAAAATATGTATATTTCTAGACATTAGCTTATCTTCGGATCTGTTATCTTTTTCTTAAAAGAGTAACAGCTGTGTGTTTACCTTTTATTGGTTTGATGTCTTATATGTGAAGAAAATGGTATTATTTAATGAAATATTTAGTAGGATGCTTTGGATTGCCCCAATTTCTCCTAGATCAATTTCTTCAAAGTTCTTTAAGACCATCTCAGGGACAGGATAGATAAGCCTGCTTCTGTTTGGAATATTGCCAGGCCACTTCCTTGGTCTTCGCCATTCTAACCTTCTTACACATTCCTCCCTTCAAGTCTAATGTTACCTTTCACTTACTTTCTCTATATCTTGTACATGGTGTTTCCACATTGGAATGTCAGCTCCATGAGGACAGAGACAGTTTTAGCTTTTTCTTTGCATCCCCAGTAGTACCTGGTGACTAGTAAGCTCTTGATTCTTATTAATTTTTCATAGATTTATCTCTGGAAGTACTGTTAGAGGAAAGAGGGAAGATAGGACATTTGGAAATGAAAATGAAATATCCATGTGTCTGTGTATGACTGTATATATGTATGTGTATGTGTGTGCGTGTGTGTATAATCTTAAGGATCTAGTCCAAACCCTTTGTGTTACACGTGAGACCCATGGATGTTGTGATTTGCCCAAGGTCAAACAGGTAACAAGTAATAGAGGTGATATTTGAACCCAGGTTTTCTGTCCTTTATTACCAGAGCTTTTCTCCTGTGCTCCTCTGTCTTTACATTTTTAACATGGTGTGAAAATGCTTGCATCGTCAATGAGGCAGAAAAGAGACAGGCCCATGTTGACAGATGCAGAATTTTCCTTCTTAATTTCAGGCATGATACTGATAGAATCCTACCATCATTCCCAGCTGGATGCCAAAGATCTGAAATAATAAACACTAAACTCCCCTCTTGCACACGCATTAAGAAAAAGGAAGGATTCAATAAACTAATGAGGAAACAATATTTCTCGGGGCATGCTTGTCTTTCTTTTACGAGGATGACCTCTGAATAAAGGAAGAGAAAGAAAGAGAGCAAGCTCGGATAGAGTTGCGTGCAGGGTCTCTCAGCAGGCTGGGTTTGATTAATTAGGAGGGCATGTCCTTCCGTTCCCATGCCCTCAGATGGAGTGTCAACCTGAAGCTAAACACACTTTATCTTCTGAAAACTCTACTGATGCTTCAGTCCAGACACAGGAAGTAGCTTCCCAGGAGCTCTGGGAAAGCCCTCTGGCTTCTGCAGTTTAATGTAATTTCTGGTAACTCTCCACTGACATTCTTGACAAACAACATCCCCAGAGTTTTTCTTTGCATACTGCTGGTGAGGACTTATGGCAAGGATATTTATGGACTTGCTTTTTTTTGTAAATTCGGAGATATTTCAATATGCATTTTTTCAGGATGGGTCTTAAAGCTGAAAACAATCTTGCTGCTCCCATGCAAAAAGGCCTATACTGTATGGAATAGGAAGGAACCTCTGGGATTATGATTGCATCATAGGAACATGTATTTGGAGCTAGACTTTAGACTCAAATAGTCAGTAAACATTTATTAAGTGTTTTCTGTGTGCGAGGCACTGTGCTAAGGCCTGGGGATACCAAAAAGAGGGAAGAAAAAAGAAAGGAAGGAAGGAAGACAGAAAAGGGGAGGGAGGGAAAGAGGGAGAGGGAGAGAGTGAAAAAGAGAGGGAAGAAGGAAGAAAGGAAGAAAGGAAGGAAGGAAGAAAGAAAGAAAGAAAGAAAAGAAGTCAAAGACAATGCCTGATCTCAAGGAGCTCACAGTCTAATAGAGGTGACAACTTAAAAAGAACTATTTACAAACAAAGTATAGACAGTCAGAAAATCCAGTGCCCTAATTTTAAAGTTGAGGAAATGGACTCTGAAGTCATAGGTTATTAAATCTGGAGCTAGAAGAGACCTCAGAGGCCATCTAGTCCAGTGCTCTCATTTTACAGGTGAGGAAACTGAGGCCAGGGGACATCAGGTGTTTGCATCATAGAATCGTAAGTTTAGAATTGGAGAAGACTTCAGAGCCTTCCCCAAGCCCGTGCTTGAATGTTCTGCCCCCTCACCAAAGTCACCAGCCTTTTCCCTCTTACCTTTTGGCTTCCCTGGTTCAAACCCCACCTTCTGCAGGAGGCTTCTCCTGGGCCACGCTGCCGGTTAGTGCCTGCCCCTTTCTCATGACCTGCTGTATTCCCATTGTGCAGATCTAGATATTTATATGAGATTTCCCCCATTGAAAAAAGGGCTGTGTGTGAGTTTTGTGGTTTAGTTGTTTATTTGGTCTTTTTGCCTCTTTGTTTATGTCTCCCCAGCTCTTAACACAAAGCCTGGCTAATAAAGGCTTGTTGATTGACTAACTGACTGTCCACCCAGGTCCCTCACTTTATAGATGAAGAAACTCATCCCCAGGAAGTCATAGGGTCACAGGATCATAGATTTAAAGCTAGAATTTGCTCAGAGGCTAGCTATGCAAATCCAATCCCTTCATGTTCTGCCTAAATGGCAGAGTTTGAATCATGTCTCATGCTAACTGTGTGACCCTGGGCAGGGAATTAAGCTTCTCTGTGCTTTACTTTCCTCATCTAGAAAATGAGCACAACAATAATGCCTACCAGAAAAGGTCATTGTAATAATGAAATGAGACAGTATGTGGAAATCACTTTTCAAAGTGGTTCACTTAAAAGTGCCATATAAATACATCTCCATCTCCTCTTCCTTCTCCTCCTCTTCTTCATTCTCTTCCTCCTCCTCCTCCTCTTCTTTCTTTGTTACTGATGTTAAAGTAATAGGATCTGAAAAGTTGTAGCTTGCCCAGGTCATAGCAGACCCAGGAACTAGGCTCAGGGCTGTCCCTTCATTCCACACCTAGTGCTCTCTGGACCCTCCATCATATTGCCAGGTTAGGCAACCTAAGAGGATGCTCCCATGTTACTTTGCCGCTGGAAGGCAGATCCATCTGTAAACCTATTCTCCATAAAGGGGAGCTGGCTCTCCACCCTGAGCCTGAACCTCTGGAGACATCTCACATTTGCCCTGAAGCTTTTGCCCAAGACTTGTCATGCACCAGAAGGTATCAAGGAAACCTAATTTCTGGAGGGATCTTTCACAGTTTAGGCTGCAATACTCAGTTAAATAGGTGAGAACATGAGCAATTTTAGCCAAAGTCTGAAACACAAGTGACTGATTAACTCAGTCTTGTTTGGTAGAAAAGATAATTACTAACACAACTTTAATGTAAATAAGAAAAAAGATCTAGGATTTTACCTATGTGGGAGACCTTCTGATATAAAGCTAATGAACAAAATCCCCCAGAAAGTGGATCACAAACCCCTCAAGATTAGACAATTCCAGGTAAGTATTAGAGTGTTGCCCAAGTTAAAACAGCCTGCAAACAGCAACCACCAGGCTGTATGATTTGCAGTTCACTTTACAATTATTATCTCATCTGATCCTTGGGTAACCTTGTGAAATAGGTCCTGTAATCAACCTCATTTCTACAGATCAGGAAACTGAGGCTAAAAAGTTAGCTGGCTTTCCAAGGGTCACCCAGCTGGTGTCTGTGAAAAGATTCGAACTCCTGTCCTCATGATCCCAGGTCCAGAGCTCCATCTCCCAGACTGCCTAGCTGCCTAGTCCTATTGTTAATGCCAGAGCCAGGATTTGAACTTGGATTTTTCTAACTCCAAGCCTTCACACCCTGCACTATTACATTAAACTTCCTCTGCCACTGATAACCCAGTCCATGACTTCATCGGTGTGGAGTACTCCTAGTGTGGAATTGACTACTATCAGTGCTGATCTGTTACTCATTTATAATATTTAGTATTAAGAATATCTTGGAGAACTGAGGGAGCAAATGATTTTCCAGGGACAAGTAGTTAATATGGGATAGACCGAAGGGGAGAAAGTTACTACAGTGGTTAGAACACTGGGCCTGGAGTCTGGAAGACCTGAGTTCAAATTTAACCTCACACACTTACTAGCTGTGTGACCCTGGGCAAATCACTTAACCTTGTTTGCCTCAGTTTCCTCATCTGTAAAGTGCGCTGAAGAAGGAAATGGTAAACCACCCTAATATCTTTGCCAAAAATAAATAAATAATTAAAATTAAAAAAATAAAAAACCCAAATGAGGTCATGGAGAGAGTTGGACATGACTGAAAAATGACCCAACAACAAAAAGACTCAGCGCTAAAACCCAGGTCTCATTGACTCTAGGCTTGACCTTTAACTGCACCACATCGCTTTGCAACAGTCTACAGATGGACAGATAGATAAATACACTTCGATAGATGGAGATAGAGTTCTATACAGATAAGATGCATTTATAAACATATACACATATATTTAATATAACATACAATCTGAGGCAATTTACTAAATAGTGTAGTCCCCTGGTTACTTTTTAATGAGTATTCCCTATAGCCTAAATGAAGCTTCATAAATTATCTTTGAGGCTCTTATTAATTGAAACAAAACAAAATACATCGTCCTGATATAAAAATTTGTTATAATTTTTCATTTTGTTGGCTAAAAGTAATGGCATTTTAAATATCCTCTTAAAGTAGGGCTTTTTATGATTTATTATCTCATTCCATTATATACTTAGTGACTTGCCCTGTGGTCTTTTGCACCACAGACCTCTAGCTGACTGTAGAGATTCATTCCCTTAAGACTTGGGATCCAGCCCTCAGAAGATGCTAAGTCAATCTCTTTAATTGTAGCCTGAGAGTTCTTGGATTGTCCATTTGGGGAAAGGCTGAGTTGGACCTTTTAAACACTTTTTTTGTAACTTAGGAAATAAACTTTATAAGAAAAAATGTAAATGCTTATTCTAATTATGGAATTAATTTTAAAGTCAAAACAAGTTATGCATAAATTTAGTTATATTACATTTACTTGAAAACTTCCTCCCCTGCTATGTTTCAGTCTTAAACAAGGGAAAAGAGGGGAACAATTAGATCAGCATCCTGGTCTCCAGCTGACCTTGACAGCTCTCATTAGCTTTTGAGATTCTTATGCCAATTTACTTAGAAATAATAACTCTTCCAAGATTGTACTAAATGACAAAATTAGAATCTAACCAGAGTGTGCTGGTAAATGTTTAACAAGCAGCTCTCCAGAAAAAAAAAAA
>CM053580.1:29704951-29722276 GCA_028627135.1 Pseudochirops cupreus
GTTAGTAGAATAAGACCTTGATGAGGATTTTGTTTCAAGAGGGTGGGGACTATGTAAGAATTTTGAACAGTGATGTCAGTGATAAAGATAAATCCTAGTGTGGGAACCCTCTACTTTGATGCAAAGATACTCCACTTGGCACTTATGTTCTGGGACCCCAAGAGGTTAAGTGTTTCCCCCAAGGCCATTGAAGATATAGGACCTGAATATCAGGTATTCTGACTTCAAGGCAGAGCCCTTGAGTGCCTACACATCACATGTAACATGAATTTTGTGTTGTAGATATTCATAGATTTACCGAAAGGAATCACAAAGCACATCACAAAAATTCTTATTTTATAAGTGAAGAAACTGGGGCTCTTATGAATCATATGACTTTCCCAAGGTCACACAAAAGTGAAGATAGGTGCATCTTCGGACTCCAAAATTTCAGTCTTTTCTCTGTACTCTGCTGATTTCCGAGTTAATCAAGATGATCTCCAAAAAAAAAAAAAAAGATTTGGGGGATTGTCTACCATAAACTTTCCTCATTATACCACCTTCCGTTAGTACAAATTAAAAACAGTTAAGCCAAACAAATCAGTAAAATCACCCCATCTGGCCCTGTATTTCCCATTACAAGCCTCCAGTCTCTTATCTCTACCAAGAGTAGGAAGGGATGAGACATCACCTGTTCCTTGTGACCAAGAGGAATCGCTGGCACTATTGTGAGTTCAGGAGTCTTTCATTATAATTCTCATTTTAATTATCTGGATTCTTGTTCATCTTATTTGCACTGTGTTTATTTCACTCTCAACTGAGTTTATACAAATTCTCTAAGATTATTATTGTTTGGAGAATCAGAAAATTGTTATTCTTTGGAGAACCAGAAAATCAAATGGCTGCTAAACATTCTTATGTTTTTTTCCTTCTGAAAAATCTTATGTACCTTATATATGTAGAATGTATTTTCTAAGTTCATCACATGAATATTCATTATATCCTTATTGCAAATACTCAAGAAAAAAATGAACAGGAATTCAATATTTAATATTCAGTAGTAAGTTGTACAATGAATATTTCTACTTGAGGTTATGAGTTCTAATAAGGCACTTTTGGTATTCAAGCTATTGCTGTCCTTGATTAGTGCAAGAATGACTGAAGTGACTTGTTCAAGCTTGATCACCCAGTTCATATCAGATACAAGATTTGGTAGACTGGTTCTTAACACAGTGATGCTAAGAATAGATACAAGGGACATTCAGAAAACAACATTACAGGAATGATTTTGGGGGGGAGGAAGGGGAGGAGGTTGCACTAGAATAACTTCTGAGACTCTTGCAGCTATAGATCTGCTCTATGATCCATCTCTCACACATGGTACTCCATCTATGTGTCTGAGTATCCCCCATGTTTGGCTCTCCCTCACTTCAAGACAGAGCCAAAGCACCACCTTCTAAATCAAGCATTTCCTGGCTCTCCTAATTGCTAGTATGCTCCCTTCTTAGCTACTTTGTATTAATTCTGTATATATGCATATGTGTGTATACATATACATATATGTGTTTACATATGTGTATATACAAAATTACTTTTGTGACTTCCAAAAGAATGTAAACTCCTTGTGAATATGAATTCTTCTTTTCTTCCTTACCTCTTCTCTTTTTCTTTCCTTCTTTTCTCATCCCTTCTCTTTCTCCCTCTCCATCTCTCTCTCCCTTTCCCCTTCCTCCTCCTCCCTTCTTCTTTTTCTTCTTCCTCCTCCTCCTCTTCTTCTAACTCCTCCTTCTCTTTTTCTTCCTCCTCCTCCTTTTCTTCTTCTTCTTCTTCCTTCTTCCTCCTCCTCCTCCTCTTCTTCTAACTCCTCCTTCTCTTCTTCTTCCTCCTCCTCCTTTTCTTCTTCTTCTTCTTCTTCCTTCTTCCTCCTCCTCCTCCTTCTTCTTCTTCTTCTCTCTCTCCCCCCTCCTTCCTTTTCTCCCTCCTTTCCTTCTTCCTTACCTCACTCTTTCCTCCCCCCACTTTTTGTGTCCCCACTGCCTAGAACATAGTAGGCAATTAAGAAATCTTTGTTCTTTGATTGCTCCTATGAATTAAAGCTCTCACCATACTCCAAAGTGATCAATAACAGACTGATGCTGTACGTGCCAAAATATTCACTGCAGCAATTTTGTGGTAGCAAAACAAAGCAAAAATAAATAAGTGCCTTGCAATTACAATGTGGATGATTGAATAAATTATTCCTTATAATGATAATGGAATATTATCATGACAAGAAGGTATGAATATGGACAATTCAAAGAATATGGGAAAACTTGTATGAACTAACACAAAGTGAAGTAATTAAAACTAGGCGAGCCATCTATATGATGACTAAAATAATCTAAAATGAGCAGTATAAAATACTGAAAAGTTACTTGATCTCAGATTAAATTCAATAAGCTATAGGGATTCCAGAGAACTAATGATAAAATTAATTTTATAAAAAAGATAAATTGAGTTAGATGATTTAAGTTGAATTTTTTTTTAATTGAATTAGAAGACCTGAGTTGAAATATTTGCTCTAATGCTTACTCTCTGTTTGATCTTAAGGAAGTAACTTAGCCTAATGGGCCTCAGTTTTCTCGTCTGTAAAATGAAGGGATCATACTTAATTATTTCTGAGTTCTCTTCTAGCTCTTACTGAGATCAGTGTTGGATGACCCTGTATGTCAATAAAAAGGCAGAAATTATATATAAAGTGTGTTACATACTCTCTAAGAATTGGATGGATTGGTTTTCTATGGGAGGATTCTGGGAAAGGTGGTATAGTTCTGCAAAGAACTAGTGTAAAAAAAGGGGGGGGCATTGACAAAACTTTTTAAAAGTTAGAAAATTAAAGTGTTTTTAAAGAACTTTGTGATATTCTGTAATTCCATAGCTTAAAAAGACCGGAAACTGTCAAAATAGCCATGTGAAAACCTTTTCTTTCTTTTTTATTGATAGAAAAGGTTTTAAACACACTCAAGCATATATGCATATAAATATACATATAGATACATGGATAGGTACACATAGATGCTATGTATGAATCTTATTATGGAAAGCAAACTAAAAATAGCTGAGACATGAAGTACTGACTTTCAGACCCTCTGGAATTTCACAGAGCCTCGCAGGAAATCCATCTCTCCCTTCAAATATTTATCCGTCACTCCCAGACAAGGAGTGTATGAGGTAATAAATAAAAGACAGCTGGAACAGGAGAAAACAGTTTTTTTAATGCACTGTACTGAAACTGTCAGTCTGGCAGGAAGTAATAACTGGATACTGCATTATTCAGGGTGAGCTAATGGACGGCCTCCTTTTCAGGGAGATTATTTGGACCTCCACTGAATCCCTGGCAGGGGCACAGGGTTTTCCAGGTTTTCCACCAGTGATGAGAGTTGTGGAATGGAGGGGTTTGTCTTGGTGTGATTGGCAACTCAGCCTTAATACTCCTTTCCCCAAGTAAGACTCACATTGAATGCATTCCGGTCTTTTTTTTTTCTTATTAGCTGATGGTCTGCTGAAGCAAGAGGCAGTGTTTTCACTTGGTTTGAGGATCTGTACAGAAGTGGACAGAACTAAGGCTTTCTCCTGTAGTGTGGTATATAGACCGACCTCAAGTGATTTAATTCAATTCAGTAAGCATCTGTGAAGGGCCTTCTATGTACTAGTCTCTTTGCTAGGGACTGGAGATATAAAACAAAACATAACAGTCTTGTCCACAAAAAGCTTATGTTCTGGGTCTAAGGTGAGAAGGGCTACTGTAAGTACAGAAAAGTAAATATAAAATTAAAGCTAGTAACATTGATGTTTGCCTAAGCCCAAAAAATTGGTTGTAGTTAATTCCACAATAAAACCAAATTAGATACTCATTTCAAAGTTACAGAATTTTGGAAGTGCCTCGAATTATATCCTTCATATGAAATTACTTTACAAAATTTTTAAAAAATCTAAATAATAGGAATCTCAAATAAAAATTATGAGATAATGGAGCTTTAAGGTCTGCAAAGCACTTTACAAATATTGCCTGTTTTGATCCTCAAAACACCCCTGAGGGGTAGGTGTTATTATTATTATGTTTTACAGATGAAGAAACTGAAGCAAGATAGAAGTTAAGTGATTTTGATCAGGGCCTTACAGCTATTAAGCATCTTAGGCTGGATTTGAAATCAGATCTTTTTAAACTCCAGGCCCAGGTCTCTAAACACTGAAATACCTGGCAAAGGGGTGTCAGATGTGGGATGCCAGAGGTGTATCAACTTCTTTTAAGTTAATTTATTTATTTTTAGTTTTCGGCATTCACTTCCAGAAGTTTTAAATTTTCTCCCCATCCCTCACTGAGACAGCATGCAGTCTGATATGAACTCTACGCATACATTCCTATTAAACATATTTTCACATCAGTCATGTTGTGTAGAAGAATTATAATGAATGGGAGGAACCATGATAAAGAAAAACAAAACAGTAAGAACAAAGAAAATAATCTGCTTCATTCTATATTCAAACTCCGTAGTTCTTTCTCTGGATGTGTTTGACATTTTCCGTCATGAGTTCTTTGGAATTGTTTTGGGTACTTGCATTGCTGAGAAGGGCCAAGTCTATCAAAGTTAGTCATCGCACAGTATGGCTATTACTATGTACAATGTTCTCCTGGTTCTGCTCACTTCACTCAGCATCAGTTCATATAAGTCTTTCCAGGTTTTTCTGAGTTCTTTCATTACATTCATATACCACAACTTGTTCATCCATTCCCCAACTGATAGGCATCCCTTCAGTTTCTAGTCCTTGGCCACCACAAAAAGAGCTGCTATGATATTTTTGTACATGTGGGTCCTTTTCCTATTTTTATGATCTCTTTCGAATGCAGCCCTAGAAGTGGTATTGCTGGGTCAAGGGGTATGCACATTTTTATAGCCCTTTGGGCATAGTTCCAAATTGCTCTGCAGAATGGTTGGATCAGCTCACATCACCAAAGACAATGAATTAGTGTTCCACCTTTCCCACATCTTCTCCAACATTTATCATTTTCCTGTTTTGTCATATTAGCCAATTAGTGTGTGTAGGTATACATACATTTATGTGTGAATATGCATAAATACACACATAATATTTTTATATTTTACATATTTGTGTATATTTGTACATTCACATACATGTTCAGACATGTGATAGGATCTACCTCACTAGGCTTTTATGAGGATTAGATAGTGAAATAGATCAGATAGATAGATACATGCATACATACATATATACATACACATATATACACATACATGTGTGTGTACATGTATATATGTATATACACATGAATATATGTGTGGGTGTAAACACACACACAAACATATCCTAATACCATCTTTTTATAGTGGAAGAAACTGAGGTCTGAAGAGATTGTCCAACAACCAAAGCAGTGTCTGAAGTAAAACCTGAATTCAGATTTTCTGGATTTCCAGCCCATCACTCTGTTGACAATTCAGTCTAACTGCCTCTAGTTCTTTATGTAATATGTTTCATTTAACATTGCATTAACACATTTTCGCTGCATTTAAAATTCATGTAGTTCCTTAAAGCTGATACTGAGAGAAAATCAATAAAAAGAGAAATTTCTCCTTTTTAAAATATAAATTCGGGTGAGAGCTTGCCCTGATTAAATAAGGAGACAGCTTTCACCTCGTGGCAATATAGGAGGAAGTATCAAATCATATATATGCCTTGACTGCCTTTGAACCTGACCTAAGAGAATTAAATGAGCAAAATCCTAAGAAAAGAGTGGGAGGTTGAGCCCTAGGACACATTGCTCTTCCTTGTAGCCACATTTTCCCAGTGGCATTGCTACTGGGCTGAGCGAAAACCTTGTTGCCCATAGGGGCTCAACTCAGAAAGCCTAGCTACGTATATATAATGAAGACGGAATAATTGGGAAGGCAGTGTCTATGGACAGTTCCAGCTAGAGGTATCAAGAAAGGTGTCTCTTGTAGGAGGTGGCACCTGGAAAGTCCCAGAGGCAGCATTGAGGAGGGAGGGCTTTGCAGGTAGGGGAAACACCTGCACAAAAGGCACTTGGGGCTGAGGATGAGATGTTGAGTAGAGCAAGCAAGAAATAGGGCAATTTGGCTGCAACACAGAGTATATGGGAGGAGTGATGTGAAGTCAGCACAGTGTGATCAGTTGGAGCCAGATTGTGAGAAGCTTTTGATGCCACACAGAGGAGATGGCATTTTATTCTGGAGACAATAGGGAGTCGCTGAAATTTCATGAACAAGGGAGCCATAACTGCAGACTCCATAAACTCTTGTCTGTGCCAATCTGGAACTTGTTCAGTGTAGTTTTTTCCCTCCAGGTATCTGTTTCTTTCTTTGGGGTTAATACAGTTATTTGAAGAAAGAAGGGATGGAGATCACTCAGTGCTGTGTGCATTAAACTTTCCTGTGGTTGGTAGTGGCTCAAAGGCAGTTTCTACTTAATTAGACTAGTTTTGCTTGGTCCCAGAGGGCAGAATTAGAACAACGGGTGAAAGTTGCAAAGAGGCAGAATTAGCCTTGGTGTCAGGGGAAAAATCAAAGACAAAAACAAAACAAAACTTCTTAATAATTGGAGCTCTCCAAAATTCAGATAAACTTTCTGCATAGTTGGTAGATTAATTCTCATTTTCAAGGTAGTTTTTCAAGCAAATACTGGGTGGGCATTTGTATAGAATATTGTAGAAAGGATTCTTCTTCAGGTCTTAGTCAGGCTATGTGATTTTTTTAGGTCCTTTCCCATTCTGGGATTCTGTGAAATGCTTATGCCAAATGATAAGAAGCACATTAATGTCAAAATGCATGTTACATGCTCTCGAATTTACTCTTTGGCACTATCATTCATGATTTGTCATTAAAGCACCTTCCTGTCCTTCCTTATCACACTTGTGGATATGCTGAACAACCCCCTTCTTTCTGTCATCATTGGAGAAAAGCCATATGGAGCACAAGACCTGTCTTCCCTGGTTTTCATCTTATATCTTCCCTGATCAAGAACAGGCTAGAAGAATTGGGGAATTAGAACGTGAAAATGGCTGGTTGCTTTTTTTTCTTATTTTAATTTATTTAGTGCTGAATTATTTTACTACTTATCATTGTACTTAATCAACCATAAAGGTTGCTGTCTACATTACTTAGTTGGTAAGATTCATTTTATAGGGTTAAAATTAAAGTATTACCTCTTGGTTCAATAAGAAAAATCAACTACCCAACTATAATATGGAGGAGGCATGTCTAGAGAGCAGTTTGTCTGACAAAAGACTTGTGGGTTTTGGTGGATTGTGTTTATCAGCCATATAATATGGTGGCTAGAGAAGCCATTTTGACTATTTACTGTGTTAAGAAAATTATTATCTATAAGGAAAAAAAAGAGAAGCTATCTGTGCTGTATTCTGCCATGTATATCACAGCTATTAGGTTCTGATTATTATTATTTCAAGTCATCACTAGTTTCTATAAAACTAGAGTGAGCTCCTATCAGAAGAGGAGGTCCCATGGGACCCTCTAGGCTTCCAGTTCCACCCTTTGACGGAATCCATACTTCACAGAACAAATCCTTTTATTAACGGGTCAGACTTAGATAAGTCAAAGGACTCATAGGCTAAAGGGAGGAGCTTAATTAAAAGTAAGAATAAAATATGTATGGGGCATTATGGTCCAAAGAAACTAGAACTGGATTTGGTACAAGATGATATGGATTGAAATCATTTGCCATGTGACCTTGTTCAATTCACCAAACTTCTCCTTGCAGTGTCCTTGTCTTTTAAACAAAAGGGTTCTGAGCAAGATGACTTCCTTGTTGTCCCAACTCTAAATCTAGGATTCCATGATTGTAATGCAGCCTGAAGTAAATACGTCAGAATAGGGCATAGCAAACTACTGCTTGAGGGCCAAATCTTGTAAGGCCTGAGCTAAAAATGGTTTTTACATTTTAAAATTCAAGAAAACTTTATTTTGTAGACTGTCCAAAAACAGGTGAACCAACCTGCAGGCTGTAGTTTGTTGACTCCTGCTCCAGAAGGTAGAATAAAAGTTATATAGGGAAGTAGATTTTGGCTCAATATAAACTGAAAGTTATAAAAATGAGAACTTTGGAAGAAATAAATGAGTTGTTTTGCCAAATGGTATATCTCCTTCCCCATTAAGGTTTTAAGCAAAAAAAAATAAATAAATCAATGAATGCACCATTCTGCCAGATGTTGGGGCTGGAATTGATAAAGTCATCTCTGTCTTTAAGGAGCTTATATTATATAGAGAAAGATAACACATAGAAGGGGAGGGGTGGTTGGAGAAAGATACTTTATTTAGAGAAGTCACAGAGATGGTGATTAGTCATCAAGTACCTTACTGATACACTAATGTTAGGCACTTATTATATGCTAGACACTCTGCTAAATTGAGGAACAGAAATATAAGCAGAAAGAAAGATAGCTTCTGCTCTCAATGAGCTTATGTTCCAGTGAGGGAAGATAACACATAAAAGAAAGGGGGAGGAGGGATACTTGATGCTGGATCATGGTAGAGAATTGTGAACCAGAAATAGAATAATCACTACTGAATCCACGGGTGAAAGAAAACAAGAATTCCAGAAATATAAATTAATACTGGAGAACTCTCTTCCTTAGTATGCTCAGCAAATCTCCCCAAACAGGTAGGAGCTTGTGCTTTGGGGCTCGCTCTGGGATTTTCCTACTGATTGAATGAATCTGTCAATACACAGGCAATGTCTTCCCTTCCCCCAGGTTCTGTTGCAAACCTCCCCCCCGCCCCCACACACATACAAACCCACGACAACAACAACAAAACAAACCCCAAACAGTAGGCATTGAATACCTAGCCATATGAGAAGGAATAGGAAGTGAAGAAATTGGGCAGTCTGCCCACCATCAAAGTAGGAGGAGTCATAAAGGGAGTAAAGGCAATTTCTTCAATTAGAAGAAAATTCTGTTATAAATACGGAGCACAGATAAATCAATAGGTGACACTAAAATTAGAAATGAAGATGAATACTAAAACATCCTAAAGTCTACAAACTTCTCTAAAAATATTGTGAAACAAAGGCAATTGAATCAACTCCTGTAACAGTGATGAAAATTTAGAATCCTGTAGATTCCCGAGACCGTGTGGTACTGAAATAAGACATTTAAAAGAGAAAGGACAATCTGAAGCGTGCTTCAGTCTGTATTAAAAATATATCTATTTTTTCTTTGGGGTAGGACTGTAGGCTTCATCATTAGTCCTTTAGGATTGTTTGGGATGATTGTATTTCTGAGAACAGCTAAGTCTTTGTTGAACAATATTGCTGTTATTGTGTGCAATGTTTTCTTGTTTCTGTTCACTTCACTGTGCATCAGTTCATGTAAGTCTTTTCAGGTTTTTCTAAAATCATCCTGCTTGAGAAATGAGTATCTTAAGAAAAGTTAGAAGGGAACATGTATGAAAATTTATTATTGACAAGGCAGAAATTATTAGTTCAATAGAGAAAATTTTAAAAAGTCTTCCCAAAAGAGTGAAAAACAGAAGGCAGAATATAAACAAACTGAAGTAAAGGACAATATAGAAGAAGGGAAGAATAAAATAATAATGTTCAAATAGCACATTATCTCTATATAATTAAAAGTCCTTGATTCCAAAGATACTATGTGTAGAGATAGGAGAAGGACAGTGAGTCTCAGAAGAACATTTTATATCAAAAAACCTGAACACCATCATGGAGTAAATAATATAAGGAACTTCTGAAGACAAAGCATCAATTAAAAGAATCCACACATTACCTCCAGAAGAAAGCAAACAAAAAACCTATGCCTCAAACTCCAAGCCACATAGTAGTTAAAATTTAACAATATAAATGACCAAAAATTCAGGGAAATTGTAAAAGGGTTTTTTGAACTGATGCAACAAACATTGATAAATCCCTCCTACGTGTGCTTCCCAAACCTGAGACTCTGCTTTTTCATGAGATTCCATAATAATAAGACCTATGACTTAGGAACACACACACACACACACACACACAAATGAAACAGATGCAGAAATATAGAATGGAGATTTCAGTTTGCCATTCATCTACATACCTATGAACAAACTCAATGCAAAAAAGGCAAAAGAAAGACCTAACACTTGATTTTACTTATAGCCACTTGAGGATGGAGCTTGCTTGTTCATTAGTTTTTGTCTTTGAATCACTAGTGCCTAGAAGAATGACACATAAAACTGGTAAGGAGTTAGGGGAATGCTTGGTGAATTGAATTGAGAGTTTCTCAGGAAAATGTTATATGTAGATAATTACTTATGGTAAAGGAATCACTGTCCTTTTGCCAATTCAGGTAGTCTTGTAGGGACACAGGACACTAATCTAGACAATTCTAATGCATAATATCCCATGATAAATGGGTGAGACAGGGACAGAAAAGGTGTAATTACCATTCTGGTTGCTTCTGCACTACTGAAATTTGCACAAAAAAAGGAAGATCCCTCCACTGGAGTTTAGTGGTTGGAAATGGTTATTTTGAGCTGCTAGGTGGCATAGTGGATGGCATGCTGGGTCCAGAGTCAGGAAGACTAAGTGTTTAGTGTAGTTAACAGCCTCAGACACTTATTAGCTGTGTGACCTTGGGCAAGTCACTTAACCCTGTGCCTCAGTTTCCTTATCAGTAAAATGAGCTGGAGAAGGTAATGGCAAACCATTCCATTATCTCTGCCAAGAAAACTGCAAATGGGGCATGAAGAATTGAACATGACTGAAGAATAACAATAAAATAGTTATTAAAGAGAAATTGATATCTTTATGGATTTTTATGCTCGAGAGAGAAATAGAGGATTGCTTAGATTTCAGAACAGTAAGGGAAATCAGAAGTCATCTAGTCCAGGGCTTTTAAAATGTTTTTCTCCTCACAACCCCTTCAGCATTTCTTAAACTGTGGGTCATGCCCCATATAGGATAAGGTGATCTAGTCAAACCCCTTCATTTTACAAATGAAGAAACTGAGCATCAGGGAGATTCAGTAACTTGCCCAAGTGGCAGACCTAGGATTTGAATTCCAACTTTCAAATCTAAAACCAGTGCTCTTTCCACTGTACCTTACTGCTTACAACAATGAATCCACCAATTAGGTTTTCTAGGCAATCGTGTGTTTCATACTAATAATGCATCATAAGTAATAAACTATCCCTTTATGATAATCCCTGATCCTGAATTCAGGACTCAACTCCCCTGTCTACTGTCCATGTGATGTTGGGCTGACCCTTTGTCCTCCTTTGAGGGCTTTGACAGCCTCATTTGCCAAATGGTAGAAATTGGGGTTGTTATTGCCTTTCAAGGATCAGCAACCCTTCTACCTCCTAGAAGACCCCCCTACCATACATCACCAAGATAATACCTCCTCCCTCCTCTGCTTCTGTGCTTATCTGTGTGTCCCCTGTAGTTTTCCAGAAGAATGAAGTTTCTTAAAGACAGGGGCTATTTTCTTTTTTGTTTTTGCCTCCTCAGTACCTACCACTGTACCAGGCACCGACATAGGCACTTAATATGTATTGACTGATTTAAAAAGAAAAATGCTTTCTTGCTTCCTTTTCCTTCATATTATCTGAGCTCTAGAAAATTGAAACGTTCTTCCCCTTCCCCCATCCTGGACTAGTGTTTTCTCCATTCCTAATTTTAAAAATGCTTAAAAATCTCTCCTTTTACAGGGACAATTAATGAAGATTTATTGGAGGTTGTTTCAAACTTGTAGGTCATGTTGATAATTTCCAAAGCTTTTTCTTTTACTTGGATTTTCTTCTTTTCCTACCAGATGTCCAGTAAAGTGATTTTGTTTGCATTTACTGTTATTCTGGGGATAATAAGTGTCACATATGCTCTCCCCCCCTCTCAAGACCAATTGGTGAGAAAGCTTTCCCCCAAAGTCCTAAGTAAACAATGAGTCAAATTGTGTTCACATTTCACTATGTGTCTATATTTGGCAGAACTTAAGACCAAAATAAAGTGAAGGGTGTTTTGAGGACAACCAAAATGAAGCATTCTTAGCATCCTCTAAAGAATAAATAATGACATTCCTGAGAAGATGGGAGCTCCCACACATAGCATCTCTTTGTGGAACCTCTAATGATTTGATGAATCAGATACAGATATCAGGAGGAGCCATAGAAAGCCCTAGGTCTTTGTTGTAGTCCTTCTTTATTGTAACTGGGTAGGTGTCGGGAAAACTCCTAATGGCTATCCTCATTTGACTACTTGCCACTGGACTCCATTGACTCTGGAGGAGAGAGTGAGGCTGATGACTTTGCACATCCTGCCTCACTTAAATCCACTTCACTTGTAAGTCATAGGTCCTCTTAGAGAACAAAAGATGAACAGCAATCTTGCCACTTAATACACCTCTTTACCTATTATTGGTCAGGGGGTGTTCTCTAGCCTAGGGAGTCTGGAGAAGTCAGTGGGTCATGTGACAATTGACGAGGGTATTAATAATTAGGATTTATATAGGTTTGAGGTTTACAAAGCACTTTTTACAGGTAACTCATTTTATCCTCACAACAACTCTAGGAGTAGGTGCAATTATTACCCATATTTTATAGGTGAGGAAACTGAGTTAGAAGGTAAATGACTTACCCAAGGGCACATATCTAATAAGAATCTAAGGACTGATTTGAATTTTCTTCTCGCTGTGTTCAGCACTCAGGCCACTGCTCTATCTAGTTCCTGGAAGGGAGAATATTTTTTCTCATTGAGGTCTTTGTACAAGGGATGACAGCTAGTCAGTGAGGTTGAAGTTGGGATTCTTTTTCATGTATAAATCAGACTAGAATACTAGATGGTCATTAAGCTCCAGTCTAACTGAGTTTTTGTGATTCTCTGGATGCAACTTCCTCATGGCTCCAGACAGGTGACACCACTGATCCTGTAAATGATCCCAAGGCCTATACATTGCCAAATGGCATCCACACCTTCAAATCACATCTCTTTTTAAGGACTGCTAACTAATAAGGCTTAGAATAATTCCGCAGAGGCACTTTTTTGAATGATCCATAGAATGAGGCAGAAGTGTAGAGTGCAAAGAGTTTTGGAGTCACTGGTTCAAACCCCTCCCCTGCCTCAAAACAACTATTGTGACATGAAGGAACCTTGGTTCATTCCCGTAGAAGGCCTTTGATTAAAAGAAGGGAGGGAGGGGAACCCACACACAAAAAAGTCCTCCCCCAGCCTGAGACCTATAATTCCACCATTAGTGATTCATTTCTTTCTCTTATTCTCAACAGGCCTCCATAGAAATATAAATATTTCTAAGAGAAGTAAATATCAAGTAAATTCCTAACACCCTAGGTTCAGGGAGTCTATCAGATTGTTTTTACAACTTTGCTTTGGGCTATGTCTGGATGCTATTAATTACACTGTTAATTTTCAAAAAGAAGTCTCAATTCGTGGAAACTCAATACCACAGACTGGCAGCTCTACCATGTTAGGCAAATAAACTCGAGGTTGAGATGCCAATCATTATGCATTTGTGGAGAAACAATGTCTTCCAACGACATTATCCAGATGGATTTGGGATATTGTCAACATACAGTGTGGATTGTGCTGGGATCTCTACTTGGAGAAGGATGGCAGTGTAGAGTGTAAATGACACAACCCTGGTCTTGAGTGCTTTCGATTCACTATTTATCAGTAGAGAAGTCTATGAGAATAGATTTCCCGTAAAAGATGTTCTTATGGATTTCATTTCAGAATGATTGTTATTATTTAAGGTCATCATAGAAAAAAAAAAGGCTAAATGAGATAGGAAAAAAATTCTTATTGTAGTGAAACCTCTCCTTTGTAGTTTTTCTTGGAATCAAATGTAGAGGATATGTAAATTGGGAGAAATTAATCAATAAAACTAGTCCATAGCTTATCATCCTTCATAGGAAACTTAACAGAGCCCATTGCAATTGATGAATTCAAGTGGTCACTGCAACTTACTTTTTTTGGTGGTTTATATCACATTACAAAATAGAATGGATGCTGGACTTGGTTTTGGAGAGTCTGAGTTTGAATGTTGCATTTGCCAGTTACTAACTCTGTGAACTAGGGCAAACCGTTTACCCTCACTGGGCTTAAGGTCTGACACTAAGTTGCCTCTGAAATCTCTTTCACCTGCCTCTTTCTTTGCCTTTCTCTCTCCTTCCTATCTTCTTTCCTTCCCTGCCTACCCCTTCTTTCCCTCTTTCCTTTTCTTCCTTTCCTCCATCCCTCCTACTCTCCCTCTTTCCCTTCTTCCTTCCTTTTCTCCTTCCTTTCCTCCTTCCTCTCATTTCTTTCTTCCCTCTCTTCTTCCCTCATCCCTTTCCTCCCTTTTTCTCTTCCAGAAGCAAATTCTCAGGAGTTCCATTCAAAAGAGAGGATTTTATATGAAGGAAAAAAAAAAATTCTTTAAAAGCAAAACTTTTTTGTTGGAGAAAAAAAAATGACATTTGAGTAATAGGGACTATAGATTACCAACTACATTTGAAACTGGTTAAGACCTCTTTTACAACACTATTTTAAATCCACAGGAAAGCTACTTGGAGAACAGGCTTGATTATAGAATCACCTCTAAACTTATTTGCCGCCTGCTATAAAGCAGTGAGAATGTTTAAAATGCATTGACTTCTCTGAGTCTTCTGAAAGGAGATCTGCTCTTTATTTCCCTCTTTTGCACGAAAGACATAAATATAATTAATGAAAACATAATACAAAGCTAATTTTGTATCTTTTTTTTTTAAATTTTAGTAAGATACTCTGGCCTCCATGGCCTGGAGCCGTAGTCCTTTTAATCAGATTATCATTATATTTGAAAACTAGTAATTTCGGTAAAGAACAAATTGAAGAAATCCCTCTGGGGCCCTGACTGTATTTGACTGCTGCTTTCTACAGCAGGCATTATTTCTGTTTTATTTCAGCTGCTGCTGATTTCAATGGGTTGGGCCTTTTTCAGCCCTATTAAACTAGTTATTTAAGACTTCTTTTTCAATGCAGCAAGACCTTTTTAAAAAATTTCTCCAGAGAGTGTGTTCCTTTCACTTCTGCTGATGGTCATCCCTCTATGACTTGGAGAAATGATGATAACTAAAAAGTCCATTAGCCTGAAGCCATCTTGATGATGGGCCAAGTCAAGCTTAGCTAGACCATCCCTTGGGCAAGAGACAGAATGTCTATTCCCCTATCCACATATAGGACAAGGATAGGACATGCCCCTGCTTCCAGTCTGTTTGCCTACCCTTTAGAACTCTGGGTCACCCTCATGTCTCCATAGCACTTTATAGACTGTCAAGTACTTTGAATGCATTGTAGCATTTAGGTTTTACAACAACTCTATGGGGAAAATTCTTCTATCTCCCCCATTTTGCAGATGAGTGAAGACTTAGGTTTAAAGAGGTAAAATGCTTTGTCTAGGATCTCACAGCAGATAAGTAACTAAATAGGACTGAAACTTGTCTTGACTTTAAGTATAGTGTCTGTCTCACAATTTTCAATGTGGAATGAATTCTCCCAAAGGTTACCTTCTGAGGATCAAAGAGAGTTAATGCTAGAAGTGATCTGAGAAATTCTTTGCATCATGTTACTTATATAATGTTCCCTTGCCCATTGAGGTGACTTAGTCATACCTCTGGTTAATGGTGCAATCTGGCCATAAACCCAGATTACCTGATACTTAATCTAATGTCCTGTTTGTTTGTTTTTATTTTTAAAACTTCAATTCACTTTTCCAGAGATTATTTCATTCATTTGAGAAATTGTGAATATAATATAATTAATGTAACATGCCATAATATTGTAGTATATTATGTTATAATATGATATGATATGGCAAAGTATAGTATAGCATAACATAATGTAGCATACTATAGTATATAGTATAAGGCAGCTAAGTGACACAGTGAATAGAATGCTGGGTCTAAAGTCAAGAAGGCTCATCTTCCTGAGTTTAAATCCAGCCTTAGACACTTACTAACTTTGTGACTATGGGCAAGTCACTTAACTCTGTTTGCCTCAGTTTCCTTATCTGTAAAATGAGCTGGAGAAGGAAACGGCAAACCACTCCATTATCTTTGCCAAAAATAAAAAATAAAAACTCCCAAGTTGGTCACAAAGAGTCAGAAATGAGAATAGGGTAGGATAGGATAATTAGTGTTTAGTACAGTAGAATAGAATACATTGTTAATACAGTATAGTATGAAATTACAATATAATACAATACAGGTATTCTGTGATGCATAAAAGTTTAAGAGACAAGTTTCTTGGCAATTGATCATCATCTTATTAATTAGCATTAGTGAGTAATTAATAAAAGGATGGTCATCTGGCTTTCTCTCATGAGCTAGAAACTTCTCATGGAGACCTTCTTAATGCTTATTTACCTTTAGAAAGGGGGTTGTTCCCAACAGGCAGAAAAAATTAATGGTTAAAATTAATGAAATAATGAATATTATAATGGGAGGTGGGCTTATTCTAATGAGGGGCTGGGTACATGACTCCACTTTTGTCACTGGTGGACAAAAAGAGACTCATTTTCAGCCAGACCACTCATTCCTCAGGACAATTCCTGCAAAAGGATCTACCCTCCACCCAGTCAGTGAACAATGAATGCTGGTGGGGTAAGCATTCCCCCTAAATTGCATTCTTCTCCTAAGGTCTTCTGGTTACATTGGGTGAGAGGCATGTGCTTTGAGGATTTGGGCAATCTCATCTCTCAGCAATGTCTTTCACAAAGTCTGGAAGAGTAACCTACAGGGGCTTATTTCTGAATGAGAAAAAAAGAAAAGGGCAATTCTTAGTCTTAATTAATAATTGGTTATTAATATGATTGAAGTAATCGTTTCTCTCAGTTCTAAAAGTCTTAGTGAACTTCTCAGCTATATCAGAAGATATATTATAGTGAGATCTGATATAATTTAATATGACATTATATAATGCTATAATACATCATCTGTTGTACTCAGACTTGGAACTAGGGTTAGGCAGAGTAGGCAACTAATTGGATTCTTCCACCTAGAGGAGATGCTTTTTTTGGCTTTCCTATTTTTACATTTTGTTAACAGAAAATTTTCTTCTTGATGGCAAAAAGAGCTATTTTCTATTTGAGATCTATCTATCTTTGTGCCCTTTTCATTGATGGCACAAAACATTTACTATTCTTTAGAATTATTCATCTCCACTTTGGGCATCTTTGCAAGGGCTATCCCCTATGCCTAGAATGAAGTCCCGACTCATATCCAGTCTTAGAATTCCTTAAATCTTTTGAAATTGAGCTCAAACATTGCCTTCTGCCTGATCTACTGGAAGCAAGCC
>CM053580.1:29729835-29779032 GCA_028627135.1 Pseudochirops cupreus
ACTTTTGATTCCCATAGTCCCTTGGTGAGGATGGTTCCATTATTATCCCCATTTGACAAACATGGAAAGTGGAAGCAGGTCTACACAGCTTGGAAGTGTCTGAATCAGGATTTAACCTTTGATCTTTCATGACTTCCAGTCCTGTACTCTATCCACTGAGCCAGCATATTGCCATCTATTGAGAATGTCATTGAAATTTTGTTATTCTGTGATGTTTGGACGACCGTGGGTACAGGTTTTTTCTAACATGGTCTTCCACTGTCGAATTGTCAAGGATATTTTGGGGTTTATATTTGTAGCATGGAGGTTCCTATTGATTATTAGTTTATGAAGGCTAGTGAGCTTTTTGTCTAGGATTCTGTCTGCTGTGTCATGTCTTTTCTTGTATATAGTAGATGCTTAATTTTTGCAACCTACAGCAATATATTACATACTTTCTACTTTTTCTTGTGAAATTTACATGGATCAATAAGTCAGACTCTTCAAGGCTATGTTCATTTTCATTCATTTTCTGACCCCCATTTGGAATTTTTTTGGTGAAGATTCTAGAGTGTTTTGTTCTTTCCTTCTCTACCTCATTTTGTAGATGAGGAAACAGGCAAAGAGAGTGAAGTGACTTTCCCAGGATCACACAGCTAGTAAATGTCTGAGGGCAGATTTAAACTTCAAATGATGAATCTTCCTGACTTTAAACCAACACATTATCCGCTGTGCGACCTAGACTCGGGTAACTATTCTATAATTTCAGTATTTTAAATCATCATTACAAACAACTTTCTATAAGCGAATCCTCAAGATTCAGCCATTTCATTGCGTTATATAGGTGACACACTGAACTTGGTGTCATGAAGACCTGAGTTCAAATCCAACCTCTAAACCTCCGTGCTGGATGACCCTGGCCGTATTATTTAACCTCTGCCTGGTTCAGATGGGGGTGGTAATAGAATCTACTTCCCAGCTCAGTGTGAAGATCAAATAAGATGATATCTGTCAAGTTATTTGCAAATCTTAAAGTGGTATATAAATGTTACTTATTGTTCTTGTTATTAATGCTTCTTTGTTGACATTTCGCTGATTGAGTTCGTGTGGATGTCACCAAAGGAAGACCTTCCCTTTTTTCTCTTGGATTGTAGCCATCACATAGGTTTTATCATCATTACTCATGTTCTCATTAACAGAAAAGACATGAATTAGAGTAATAATCAATAGATCCAGTTGTAAGTGACCTCCCCCTATCCCCTTTCATGCCCATTTTCAAATCTTACATTACTCTGCTGACATTATAGTCAGCATTATCTTTACTGTCTCATTTGGATAACACGTTCTTTCTACCGAAATACACAGACCACTGATCTGTTTTCCTTTCTGTTGACTGGGACTTTCTTCCTATAGACCAAAGACTCAGTAACAACCTTGAGTGGGAGTCTCAGCTCTGTGATTCTTCTTGAAGATCTGAACCTCAGTTTGCCATTTAAAAGGAAAGAGAATAATACCAGCAACATCAGCAAGTAGGTGCTATTATTATCTCCATTTTACTGTTGGAAAAACTGAGGCAGACAATGGTTAAGCGATTTACCTAATGTCATGAAGTTAGTATGAGTCAGAAGTTAGTATGAGTCAGAAGTCAGATTTGAAGTCATGACTTCCTGACTCTGGAGCAACCCATTTGCCACTTAGACAGAACCCTCACACCAATGAAAACAATTTATCCAGTCTGTGTGAATAGAAATTTACATGGTAACAATATCAGCTAAAATGTTGAATGAATGGAAGACACTTACAAACCATTATTAAATGAGATTAATATTAAATTTTAACATTAAATTAATATTACATTTTTATGGTAAGTGGGAATTCAGAACATAAAGGAACTCTCTTCTAAATTCTCCCTCTTCTGTGATTGCCTCCTTAAATCTTCTTTTATGCAAGCCCAAGAAAATGCCCAAATTTAACTTCTTTCTGGTCTTGGACTGCTCTCCCCAGATCATCAATGACTGCCCTTCCCAGAAACCACCAACCAGCCGTGCTTCCCTTGAATCCTTCCTCTGCAACTACCTTCTTCTAAAATTCTCTAACAACTGTCTTGTCACCTTGGTACCATATGTTCTTCCTCTCCATTCCCAACCCCTGCCCTCCCACCCCAGTTCTGAAACTGAGAGCTGTGATGAAATCATCTGTCATTGTTCTTGGAGGGGGCATGCCATTCTGCTTTGCAGTGGTCCCACTCAATATCCTTGTAACATTTGAGATCAGACCTATGTGTGTTATTTTCCTCTGTAAACTTACTTCCCCAAGTAAGCTCCTTGAGGATAAGGATGTTCTTTGTATGTGTATGCTCAGTACTTAGTAGAGTGCTCTTCACACAGTAGGTGCTTAATTAATATTTTTTCATCCATTCATTCATTCATTGAAATGAATTTTGACTTTATTTTCCTGAATTTAAATTATTTCCAGTTTAAATATGAGGCAAGGTCTATGAGAGAGGACAGCAGACCAGACCATATAAGTATCCATTCATTGAATAGAGTCAGTGGTCAATAGTGGAAAGAATGTAGGATCTTTTGTTAGCCCAGTGGCTTTGCTGCTTGGCTACCTGTTTAAGCTTAGACAAGGCATTTAATCCTTCTGAACTTCAGTTTCCCAATCTATAAATTGTTGTGTTTGAATTACACGAGTTCAAAGGTTTCTTCCACCTCTGAATCTATGATCCTATGGATTGAGAATGTTCATTCTGGAAATAAGACTATTCAAGAGGGCCAAAATTGTTCTCTTCAAGGCAGCACAGTAAGGTAGAAAGAGCCCTGATTTAGCAATCAGAGGACTAAATACTTATTGCTATGTGGCCTTGAACAAATCCCATGATTACCTGATCCTCAGTTTCCTCATTTATAGAATGAGCATGTTGGATCAGATGGCCTTCAAGGTCCCTTCTAGCTTTAGATCTGTGAGATTATGTCCTTGAATATTTGAAATGACACAATGTGAAGAAAAGATTAACGGGTTCTTTATGGCTTATGGGCAGAGATAGAAACAGTGGGAGAAAGTGGATTGATTTAATCTATTCTCTAACCATCAGTGGTGTCCCAAAGTCAAATGGACTGCCTAGGGAGATCCTGGGCTCTTGTATACTAGAAGTCATCAAATAGAAAATGAATGGCCCCTAATTAGGGATGCTAGAAGTGAGATTCTTGTTCAAATGGTTTGAACTCGATGGCTTTTGAGGAATCTTACAGCTCAGAGATGTTACATTGTTCTGTACTACATCTAAAAGCCACAGGGAGCTGGAAAACAAGCTCAGCAAAATACAAAGCCCAAGAATATCTTTCATGACTAAAATCTTAACGACTTCAGTGAAAATTGTAGAGCAATGACAAAGCAAAGGTTGACCCCCTGTAATATTTTTCATTCAATTCACATAATTGAATGTTTATCATTGGGAGAGATTCTGTTAACATGATTGGAAAGGAATATTATAAGGAGAGAGTATTCATTCAGTCAACACATAGTTATGATAATGAATGAAGATCATAAATGTGATGATATTCATTGATCCACATGTTGCTTTGTCTATTGATAATTTATATTGCAATCTTATAAGGGGTGACAAAGATATAGAATAACTGACAAATAAGAATGGTCGATAAACTTTTTTCTTATCAATTCTTATGCCTACTCTCTGTAACTTTTCTTAATAAGCATTCTTCTCTTTAGGAAGCATCATGGTGTAACGAAGACAAGGCAAGTTATGAGCCTGAAACAACTAGGTTCATGAGTCTGGCCTCTGACCCAAAGTGACTAGAGGACCCTCTGCAAGTCACTTAACTTCTCAGTGTATCCAGACAATTCTCTAAAGCCAGATCAGTGTTCATAAGATTAATATTCTATAGATTGAAAAATCAAACCAATCGCATCCCTGTTTAATCACTGATTATGTTGCAAGCACAGACTCCAAGTGTGGATCTATGTAACTACATTGATCAAAGTGAGTCCCAGGTTTCAAACCACAAATGTGAAAAACCTGTTTCTCATTGAATTACATGAATCACAAGTGTGTTCCTCAAGAGAAATGAAAGGGTCATTTATGAAACCACATTGTCTTACAATATTCCAATATATTTTGATCCGATGCAGGTTGTTATTCCATCACAACCTACCTAAGCCTACCCACCCTATTTGCTTGTCTTAAATTCTCCACAGATAGTTAACCCAATATGTGAAGGTCTTCTTCATGTTCTCTTGGCACGGTGTGGATATCATTTGAGCATATCTATTATATGATCTAACTATATAATATTTTATTTTTCCAAAATTAATGGATTAATACTAATTTTAACTTCCTGAGTCATGAGATAGTGATTAAAATGGGTAGACCACAATAATAGCTCTCATACATGTTCTCTCTAAACATCTCATTCACAGGAAAATGCATTGCATTGTTTTAATAAACAAGGGGACAGCTTAACTTTTGTTCAGTGAAGGACATTGATTTACTTTTTCAGCACGAACTCTTTGTATAATAATAAGTTGTGTTAAATACAATGTTGTTGACCTGGAGACCTTTGTGTAATGATAATTACTCTAATTATGTTATCTTTAAGGAAACATCCTGCTTGTTCCCAGATGTGCTTTGGACATGATTAACAGGGCAGCATTATTTAATGCTGTCAAGAAAATCAATATTGAAATACTGTTAGGCTGGACAGTGTAGAAGTGAATGCCTCGTTACCAAAGGCAGTGTTATTGGGGCATAGAGAAGATGAAATAAACTACTTAGTTAAAAGTTGCATTTTGCATTAGACTTATTGAAATGGAACTATTTCAGCTTCACCAAGGCATTATGAAATTTCTTCTCTGTAAACAGAAGGGGGCAGTCTCTAGATCAGGAATATGAATTTGGGTTGAAAACAATAAAACTTCAGAAAATCTTTGATAGCTGGAAGCAGCTAAAGACATGCCCAGCAACACCTTGAGAAACAAAGGTAAGCATAATAGAAAGAGTCTTGGACTTGGGGAAATGAGGCTTAGATTCTTCCACTTGCTCTGTTAATGACTAGCCATATGACTTTGAATAAGTTGTTTTGTCTTACTCATCTCTATCTCAACTCTAATGTGAAGGATTTCAAATATAAATGAAGTTTGGATTGCTCTAAACTTTAACTTTAAAAATCTATATATGCTTACAACTTTATGAGAAGGTATGGATATTCCCATTTTACAGGTAAGGAAACAAAACCATGGGGAGGTTGACACTTAAGATCACATACTTCGTTAGTGGCAAACCTGGGAATGAAACATGTCAAATATCTCTTCCACATTGTGGGGCTTAGGGGTATGATGCCCCTGTGATTTGGAAAATCCACATAAAATTTTTTGGCCCTCACTTTGTACCATGGAAGAAGTCTGATTTTTTTTTCTTTGTCTTTCATCGGGTGTTTACAGTACCTTATTGTAAAATTTGGCTTAAGTATTAAGCATATACATATATAGGTATATATGTGCAGTATATACACATAAATATATGCATAAGATTAAGTATAATTACATACATAGGCTCTGTGTCATTGGCTGGCCTTCATGTGCTGTCTTTGGCTTCCACCAAACTCCCCCAAAATTCCTGGTTAATTTCTTATGCTGACCCACAATTTATCAAAACAGTGATAGGGAAAGTTATGCTGTGGAAGGTATAACTATAGTTATATTTTAAACAAAAGACTTAATACTCCCACTTCTTACCTTAAATGTTTTAAGTGAGTTGTGGTTTTGAGTTACTAAATCTAAAAATAAAATTCATTGTTGTCCCATCTCAGTGTCTTTTAACAGGGTTTAGCCACCAATGAGACTAATCAAATAGCAGAAATTATACAACACTTTCAAGAATCCTAAACTTCTCCTTTGTAATTTCTTCTGTTGATACCATGTCCTTGAAAATCCTTAAGCACTACATTCTCTAGGGAATCCAAACTGAGACCAATCCAAAGGGCAGTGGCATAAGGGGGCTATCCCATATGGCTGATGAATACTTGAGCCCAAAATTTATGATGAAAGACAGCAATCAGGAAATGAGTACTTACCAATGGATGTGGGACAATCATTAAATAAACATGGGTAATAGATGATGGCACAAAGGCCCCCGTGGCATCCCCAGAATGTTAAAGTCCAGCATGTTAGATCAACCTTCCTGAAGTACTTATAAGAACCCATGAACAAGAATCTTATAGGATAAGACAGTGGCTATGTTTTGATCAAGAGAATACTTATATTGATGAAATCCTGGATCCATTTACATCCATGACAAATATTTGAATATAGAGAGGAAAGAGGATCACTGGCTTAGAAGTGGGAAGGGCCTTGAAGATCCTTTACTCCAACTCCTTATTTTGAAGATGAGGAAAATGAGACCAAAGAAATGAAATAACTTGCCCAAAATCACATAGAGAAGGCTGGAATCCAGGTCCTCTGACTCCAAAGCCACTGCTCTTGTTCATCTATCACAAGGTCTTCATGGTCATGTAGTCTTGTTGATGGTGTAGATACAAGGGCAGAAGCAAATCTAACTAGTGAATTGACAACCTTGTGTCAGAACAGTATTTGGGAAGTAAGAGATGTACAAACCATCTGTTGGTTCTTTTGGCTTCTTGGTTGGGTTTCATGTAGAAGAACATGACATGAAGCATGAATAAACCACATCAGGCCCAAAGAATACAATGTGATTGGATGTGTCTACCTCGTGTAGGCTTGGCCTAAAACTTGGACTCCTCAAATGAGACACATTAGTTTTCAGCCATGGCAAAAATCAGGCATTGCTTCTGGCTTGACATCCATTTGAACGATGGATAGTTTAATAGTTTAGAACAGATGATTGCAAAGCAAGTTGACTATCCCCACAAATTTGAATCCCAAATCTAATATGGGAATTGGATAATTTGTGTTTTTAAAGAATGTATCATTTGACCTTGTATGTCTCTGAATAGCATTGTGCAGCAGAAAGAGTTATAGAGTTGGAATTTGAGAAATTGGGTTTGAATAACAGTTCAGCCACTTTGTGCCCTTGAGAAATATACTTAATATGCTTGACTTCAGTTTCCCCATATGTACATTGAGGATAGGAGCAGAGTAGATGACCTCCCAGTCCTTTACAAGTCTAAGTCTATGATAGGAATTGATAGGCTGCTAGGTAGAGCAGCAGACAGAGCCCTGGGTCTGGATTCAGGAAAGATTCAAGTTCTAATCTGACCTTAGACACTCTGAAATGGGCATAATAATAATGCCCGCCTCTCAGGATCGTTGGGAGAATCAAGTGAGATAATATTTGTAAAGACTTGATGCATAATAAATGCTATATAGATGCTTATTCCCCTCCTATACTCCCTCCTGATTCATAATCTATAAGTATTCATTATAAAGAGTTGTGGAATAATTATAGACATGATATAGATAGATGTAGTTGTTGATATAAACATAGAGGGAAAGAGATAGAGAAAGAGATGCCTTCTGGTCTGTCTATATCTTATCTCTTCTAGTTTCATAATTACTCTACCTCCATTCCCTAAATGTGTATGTATGTCCAAATATGTTTGTACATATGAAACACATATATACACATATGTTTGCACATGTTTATATATGTAAGTTTATATTATGAGTTATATATCAAAAGACTTTGATGGTAGCTCATTCCAGTTTCTGGACAATTAATATGTACTTGGGAATGATTGATAATAATAGGTCTTTTATCCAACCACCAATGACAGAAGCACTTACCTCTTGTGATTTCTGTTGATTTGCCAGTATTCTCTTTGTCATGCCCTTTGTCACTCATTGGCATAATTAATAAAATAAAAATGACGATTCATGTGTGTTGGATTCCCTCCACAGAGCCAGTCATATAAATTCTCATGACACCATTAGTAGGGTTTTCTGGATCAGTAGAGACTACTTCTGTTGTCTCCTGTGCCTGTAGGTCACACTGTCAGAATCAGTCAGTAGTCAGCTACTATAGGCAATATAGGGTAAGGTCCATATCTCTCTGATTGCAGTAGTTAAAATAGATGTAAAAATTAAACTGCCAATTCTTACCTATGTATTTGTTTTCCCCATTAATTTGATATATTAGCTGATTGTAATATTAATGTTATATAAGATCTTCCCCATCCATTAATAGGCTTCATGTGGACTCCATTAAGGGAAGTTTGCTTAGGGAAGGCTTGATTGTAGGAAGGCTTTCACGCCTTTTTCTAATTTCTAATTAGGCACTGAGTCACCAAGGGTTGGGGTGCCTTCTGGCTCTGAGAAGTGCATATATATATATACTCTGAGTTGAGATTTTGCTCCGGGGGTTTGCTTATGAGGAGGATCTTGTGATTCCCTGGTTGAGATTCTGAGTGGCAGTATGTTTGGAGCTCCCCCACTGCTCAGACATAAAGGCTCTCTGGATTGAGGGATGTATGTAAAGTATTTAGTTGATTCAGGCATTTAGAGCCCTGCCTGTCGGTCTTTATTTCTCTGCTTATATTTTCTCTGTTTGCATTTTCTCTGGAAATGGGTACTGCCTTTTCCCCTGAAATAGTGAATATAATTTTAAAAAAAAGAAGATTGTTGACCCCTTAAACAGCTTCTTTCCTAGTAAAGCAGATCTAATAACTTATCCTGGGTTTGCCAGGGACGTTGCCACTACACAGATTAGCAACCATAGACAAGGAAGAACTGAGACAGAAAAGGATGAGTAGAGAAGTGGAAAGTGTTTTGACCATGGATTCAGAGGACCTCCCTGAGTTCCAGTCCAATCTCTTTGACTTAGATGACTTTGGGAAAATTTTTTTTTCCTTTGGTCCTTATTTTCTTCTTCTCTAAAATAAGAGGATTAAATTCAATCCCTGAGGTTCCTTCCAGGTCTTAATTATGTGATATTTGGTGTTTGTGAAAAAACGTAATTAAACATGAGGCAGTTTTCTTCAGTGAGAAGAAAATATGGACAATGAAGTGGTAAAGCCTAATTCCTTTAGTTGAGAGTAAGCTTCTTGAGGGCAGGGACCCCATCTTCTTCCTCTCCCTTAGCTCTTAGCATAGTAGGTTCTTGTTGATTATTTGTTGAATTTTTTTTATTTAGCAGGTCCAAATTATACTTGCAATTGGTCAGTTTGAGTAATAACTTCAGTTTAGTGATTTCATTCATTTGGATGACCATCTTTCATATTGCAACTCACACCTTATACCTGCCCTCTGATCTTGGGAAGAGCTTCTTCAGGACCTCCCATGGGTTAATTATAGAGGATTTAATTCCAAACTCTGGAGTCTTTCTTCTAGCTCAGTGGTTCTTCCCTTTTTTTTTTGCGGGGGGGGGGGGGTCTCCTGGAACCTCTTGGCATTTTGGTGGTGCCTATGAATCTCTTCACACAATAGTATTTTAAAATGCATAACACAAAAGACATAGGGTTAGAAAAGAAAACAATCATATTGAAATATAATTATCAAATTAGTTTTTCAAAAGCTTATGGGAGCAATGTTAAGAACCTTTTCTCATTTAATATTGGTTGGATACCTTTTCAACACTTGGATTAACCATTTGTTATTCTTTTATTACCTGCCTGGTATAACTCCTTTTCTAATCATAAATTTCCTGGATTATGCTTTTTATGCTATGGTGTGCACACAGGTAATAATCTATTATATTTTGTAACCAGTTTTTACCTGCCATACATTTAGGGGTTTTTTGTATACTTGCCATTTTGATTTTTTCAAAGACTGTGGACTTTATATTTTCTAACCATAAATATGACAAAATAGACTAGAGACACATAAACTCTTCATGGTGTTAAAAAAAAGTCTTAACGCAGTTTTAAACTTTAATACCTATTAAAAATTAAAATGCTCTAATCCTATTACAATACCCTTTATTTTAAAACTACTTCAAGTGCTCCAGAGGAAGAAAAACCACTTCTGTACTGGGGGGAATGGAAGAGTGGAGATGTCATAAAACCTAGGAAGGCTCCGGAAAGGTAGAAGCTCCATGGTCTAATGAATATAATATTGAACTGAGAGTCAGAATGATGTTAGTTTGAATCTTCTCCCTGTGTCTAGTGTTAGCTGTGTGACCATAGGTAATCACTTAGCTCTATCACACTAAATTTTCTCATCTATAGAAAGAAGCTAATTACACTTGTAAAATCTGCCTCATAGGGTGGTTTTGAGCTTCACATGAGATGAGGTTTGTAAGACACTTTTTTACACTTTAGAGTATTATATAAATGACAATTTTCATAATAATTAGGAATCTGGGCATTAAAGAGGAAGAAAGATTTTTTTATATAATATTTTCCCCAATTACTTGTTTTAATAATTTTAACATTTTTTCAAGTTTTGAGTTCCAAATTCTATCCCTCCCTCCCTTCTTACCCTCTCTATTCCCTGAGATGGTAAACAATCTGATATAGGTCATACCTGTGCAAGTATGTAAACATTTCCATATTAGTTATTTTGCAAAAAAAGATACAGTGGAAAAAAAAAGTAAAGAAAGTGAAAAATAGTATGCTTCAGTCTGTATTCAGATAGTATCAGTACTTGAATAGCATACTTCATCCTGAGTCTTTTGGGATTGTCTTGGATCATTGTGTTGCTGAGAATATCTAAGTCGTTCACAATTCTTCATCAAACAGTATTGCTGTTACTATGTACAACGTTCTTCTAGTTCTGCTTACTTCACTTTGCATCAGTTCATAATGTCTTCCCAGGATTATTCTGTAATAACCCTACTGATCATTTCTTTAGCATAATAATATTCCATCACAATCATATACCACAACTTGTTCAGCCATTCCTCAATTAATGGGTATTCCCTCTATTTAAGAAGGAGAAAGATTAAGGAATTATAGAAATAATCCAGGAGAGAACTCACAAAAGCTAGAATTATAATTATAATAATGTTCATAAAAAGCAGATGATGTCATGTAAAGGTCACCCTCAGATTTTGCTTGTTGATTCATCCCTCATCCACATTCAAAGATTTTTATGATTTCAGGAATAGGTAAAGTTGGGGGTTGGATCTGTGATTTCATTAATATATGGATCTGAGGAAATTCCCTCTTCGAATGCAAGCCAGTAGGTTTTCTGCAGATTACAGTTCTCCTAAAAGTATTGCCACAGTTTTAAGCTTGAGTAGTCTTTCATTGTCATAAGGAATTACCTACAGCATTGAGAGGTTAAGTAACTTACGCAGAGTCACATAGTCAACATGTGTTAGAGGTAAGACTTGACGCTTGGTGTCTTGGTGTCAAAAGTGGCTATTTGGCTTTCTTAAAAAAATGATATCCGTATCTATATACATATATATTTTTGTATGTGTGTGTGTGTGTGTGTGTGTGTGTGTATGTATATGTATATATATATATATAGACATATATATATGTGTATATGTATCTATATTATGCCTACTTAGTAAATTCTTGCTCAGAAGTTTTGAGAGTAGCTGCTAGCTATTACTGGATAAGACCTTGAATTAGGTTGTATCATGTATAAACATAGCAGTTCCTCATTCATCCAACATTGTGGGTAATGAGGTGTTCAGAGGACTGAATTTTCCACTTAACTGAAACTGTTCATTTTAAGGAGTGAAATTATTTATATTTTAACCATTTTCAATGGAATTTTTCCTTTACTATATTACATATTTCCATGCCTGACTAAACCAAGACTAGAGAACAGAATCTAACATTTTCTAGATGGTTCTTTGACCATTATAAGCATATATTACTGTCCTGTAAATATAGTGATTCCTTTGAAGATTATTGAAGTATATGATATTTTCATCTTTGCGTTGCATGTCCTCATGATGTTATATTTTCTTAGGTGGCAATAATCTAGTATCTAGACTCTCCTTCCTTCTGAATTTTATTTTGCATTTGGATTGCTTTTCACTGAACCTACTTTTGACCCCTGGAATAAAATGCTTGGGCTTTTGGGCATTTTTCTTATTACTCATAGACTTGTTTTGCCAACTTCTCTGTGCATAGCTCCCAGATAGTGAAGGCTGTTAGTAATCTAACTTGCTGAATATGTGTAGTTTTATTATGCATGAGAAAGATAGAAAAGACTAAGAGAAAAAGAAAGTGACTTTTTTGTTTTGTTTTTTTTTAATTGAGGGGTGAAGGAAATGAGTACTCTAACATAGGCAAGAAATTTTCAGTAGAATAAATGTTTACGTTTTTTGATGTGAAGTCTATTAATTTCTGCAATGAAAGCTTTGGTTAGGTGGTATAAACTGATCCTTGTGGGGTTTTCATATTTATTAATATTTATTCAAATAAACATTACTTATTTTATGTTTATTATATATTATCACTCATAATGCAACACACATATATTTTAAATGTCACATGTAGAACAAAGCAAGCATGGTATCTTTTTAAAATAAATCAGTATTTCCTATGATGGATAATTTTTTAAAAAATATCAGATTTTAATATTAGAATGATAATGTAACAATTTCATTCAGAAGCCATATTTATTGCCTATGGAAACAACTGCCATTTTAAAATCTAGCATATGGCCCATAAAAAGACCATTCAGAGTATGTTCTACAAAATTGCAGTTCCTGATTTAAATCAAAATAGGGTGATAACTTATTATGGATGCTCATGGCTTGGTTTTTCTTTTCTTTTCTATCTTTTTCAGGATTTTTTTGCTGATATCTATGAGACATTATTTATCTATGTGCACAAAATGATGAAAAGTGTAAAAAAGAGTAAAGCAGGTATTTCATTCTGTTTCTACTGGTCCTCTCTAATAGGACATCTATGACTAGAGACAGACTAGATATGTGTATCCTACAGGCTTCTTTGTCTGAAGGCAGCAAAAGCAGAGTTTTCTCACACACAAAAAGACTCAGGGGTCGGGCGAGAAGATTCTCAGGTGCCTTAAAGTTACAGCAGGAACCTTAGAAACCACTAAGAACAACAGTGACTAGTAATGTTGTGTCACAGCCTTGGTCCCCAGGGATACAGAATTACCTACCTAGCCATCTGTCTTGAGGCATCCTGGAAGACACTGTAGATGCAGACCCTTGAACATCGAAGATCCATGTAGTCTAATGTAGGACATGTTGGTCAGTACAGGAACATAGCTGACCAAATATGTGAGGGAATGGCCATAAGCAAAATAAAGTCCCTCATTCTGAAGGGTATTAAATGGAAAGAAAAAGAAAAAAAGAGAACAAGAATTTAAAGGGATGGCTATCAGTTGAAGGAATTGCCAAACTGTAATATAGGAGTGTCATAAAATCTTATTGCTCTTTAATAAGTTATGAAGGGGATAATTTCAATGAATCTTAGGTAATATGCACAAAAGAAAGTGAGAAACAGAAAACAATGTATAAAAAGACATCAACATTGTAAAAGAAAACAAAACAGCTTTGAAATATCTAACAAATCTGGTCAATGCAATGACTAGTCATGTTTCTAGAGGACCAATGATGGAGCATGTGACCTACATGGATATCTACATTTATGAACCTGAGAAAGGGAAGGGAGAGAGAGAGAAGGGGATGAGGGACGAGGGGAGGAAAGAGTTGAGGAGGAGGTGGAGAGAAGCATGGAGGAAGAAATCTCTAGAGTCCATTTCTCACAGAAATAACACCCACCATGTATTGTAGGAAGGAGAGAAAAGAGTGCTTAGGGATCTTCTTTTGGATGGCAAAGAGAATGGCTTAGTAGTGCATTGATTTTGAATTAGGGAAGTCAAAGGTTAACTGTTATGATATGCAACGTCAGCCAAATGCTAAAATGTCCCTGTCACAGCTCTCCTACCATCACAGAAATAGTATGGGCTCTATTCCCCCAGTGGAATGTAAATACCTAGAGTATACAGGTTGTTTACCTTCTTATCTTTATATCTCTGGCCCCTAGTACATACAAATTGCTTAATAAATTCTGGTTAGATTGGCTTAAGCTGACTACGATGTTAGTAATAATAATAAGTCATTTCTTAGAATCTCTTGTTTCCTTCAAAATTCAATTAAAAAATATGTTACAAATGAAGCTGTTACTGATCCCCCAGAGATTCCCCTCTCCCCAGAATCATCTTGCATTTGTTTTTTGTTTTTTTTAAAATTTATTAATATCCAGCTCTCCCCAAATACCATGTAAGCCTCTGGATGGCAGAGAGTAATTCACGTTCTTATTTCCATCTACAAATCAAGCACTGTACTTAGCACGGAACGCAGTAGGTATTTAATAGAGAATTTTTGAACAATTGGTTCAATGGATTAATGGATCAAGAATGGGTTGAGGCATTTGGTGAAAAGTTTCGCTTTTAGAAGAAGAGATGTTTGAATTATGATGTTTCAAACTAAAGTAGAATACAAAGTAATAAGTAATACAATAGAGAAACAGGTCATGTCTGGGAGGGGAAATGCCTGAAAGTACAAATGTGAACTGTAGTGTGGAAGGCAGTCTCTGAGAGACGGGCAGTTTTCAGATTTAAAGGTGTCTATCTGCAGACATTGTAATGGGCTTATATGTGCATATGTGCGTGTGCGTGCGTGTGTGTGTGTGTGTGTGTGTGTGTGTGTGTGTGTTTGACCAGCTGGCTAGAGCAGTAGGTGGAGTAATCATTGGCCTGGAGTCAGAAAGATGTGAATTGCAAGCTGGCCTCAGATACTGGTTGTGTGACCCTACATAAGTCACTTAACTCTGTCTTACCTCAGGTCCTCATCTGTAAAATGAAGTGGAGAAGGAAATGGCAAACCACTCCTGTATCTTTGCCAAGAAAACCTGAAATGGGGTCATGGACAGTTGCACATGACTGGGGAAAAAAAAGAAAAAGAAACCTTTTTTTTTTAAAACAATGTCTGGCTCTTACAGACACACACATAGTTTTAAGCATGGGGATCTGACTCCTCTACTATCTAATCCTGATTGTGCCTTTTTGAGATAGTGCCCTTATGTGCAATATAAGATCAAGGATTTGAGATTGTGTCTCAAGCATTTGTTATATAGGATGATGGATGTCACACCATGTGCACTTATGTACTTAAATGAAACATAGCTTTGTGATCTTTTGATAATTCACATTCTCCTTTGTAGTATACATATGGTGTCTTTACACTGGTATTCTCTCCTGGTGTCTTTGCAGTGTTCACACATAAACACACACATACTTTATGTGACTATACTGTATATAAATGTTCATGAAATGTCAAAAGAGATCAAAAGCATAAGTCATTTTAATTAAGACCAATTTATATTGTGATAATTGATGCTTTCCTGAAATTGAGCCTGCACAGGGAAAACAAAACAAAACAACAACATTTTCTGGAATTATTAAGGGTAAATTTATGAAATAGAATTGCACAACATGTATTGGTAATACAGCACAAACACAAAAATGAATTTTAAGAGTAGAAGTATATCAAATCATTTCAATCTTTTGTACTAGGTGACCTCTATGGACTTTTACAACTCTAAGCTGCTGTAATTTGACTGTTTTGTTTCAGAAACAACCTCAATAATATTTTCTGATTTTAAAATAGCTCCCCTATAAGGAAAGCTTGGGCTCCCTTGTGGCTATCATCCCTGGAGACTCAGTTTCTTTGAAGATGAGAGCTTTTCACGGCTGGCTCAGGAAATCCTGCCTTTCCATACAATTAAGATTACTTAAATAGCTTTTCTTTGACTTGGCAAAGCTACCTTTGGATAAATATACCATAGTTTTAATAAACGCAAATCTACACAATACTGACTGTCTCTACTGGGATTAGGCTAAGGAAGGTAATCGAAAAGCATCTCAAACTAATTTATCTTGATTCTCATTTATTAGCTGGCTGTCACATTTAGATTTAAGCTGAAATTATGTTTGTTGGTGGATTTCATTTATTTTAAATTTTAAAATCAGGGAGTCTTTTTGTCTGTATATTTTGTGATGGGTGTCATTTCTACTATCCAATTCCTTTCATTCTTTCCTATTTTCTCTTGTTTCTTTTTCTTTCTAGTTGTTTTAACTTGGGTTCATTAGAGGGGAGATAAAGGAGGCTTGGCCAGATAGTAGGACTGTGAGATAACTGGTGGAAAGCCCGTGTGTTAGACTCTTAGCCACTTATCAAGAGCACTGGAAGAAGGATCTCCCCAATATTGAATGTACCTTCTGTGTGGAATGTATAGACAAGAGTCTTTGTGGAGAGTCAGAGAATGGGAAGGTCTGGATTGGTTACAATCTGCATTGTTGTAGGGAATGTCTGCATCAGAGAGATTATGGATCTTTCAAAGTCATTTTCGACTTACCAACTATTGAACAGGTGGCTATTGTCCCAGAAACCCACTTGGATTATCTTACTTTCTTTTTAGTTACTTGGCTTGACATGGCCCTATTCTTCTAGCAATTCTTTTTTGTTATTAGTATTATTTCTAATATTTTGTTCCTTATATAAGTACTTGGACATAACTCATTTTTTTTAAATTAAAAGAAACTTTTTTTACAATAAAATATATAATTTTGTTGTCTGATTGACTTGTTAGGAATCTACTTTTAGTTAAAAAAAAATCTGCATGAAAAAATATCTCTTATGTGTTTGTCAAGCTTCTTCATTGGCTGGCAAGAATTAAGAGGCTACCTAGTGATAATGAAATGTTCTAGAATTTTTGTCCCTGTGTTTCATGTGTACTGCTCTACTTTTTACCTTATTGAATGACCTTTACTTCACTCCTCCCCATAATAAGGAAACAGAATGATGTATTTGCTCTTCTCAAACCTTGGAACCCTATTCAGCCTTTAGAAAGAATACAAGTGGATCAGGATTTAAAAATACTAGAAAAGCAGCATCAGGGCTTTTGAAAGAACAGGTCATACCAGATTCACTTCATTTTACCTTTTTGACAAGATGACTAAACTAATAGGTGGAGAAAATACTGTGGATAGATTCACATAGATTTTAGAAGAGCTTTTGATAAAGTATCATGACCTCTTCTTTTGGAGAAGATGGAAAGATATGGATTAGATAAGAATACAGTCTAATGCATTTGAAATTGATTGGGTATCTGAACTCACATAATTGTGAATGGTTCAATGTCAGCATGGTAGGAGATATCCAGCAGAATGCCCTAGGGATCTCTGTGTAGCCCAAATGTTTTTATATATGACTTGGATAAAAAGTTTTGAGAAATATTTGATGACTATGTGATTAAGGCTCATCAGATGTTCAGACCTGAGGGATAACTAACAGGGTGAATGACAAAGTCAAGGTCTTGACAGGCTAAGGCATTGGGTTGAATCTGGTAAGATGAAATATAATAGGGATAAATGTAAAGTCTGGCATTTGGATGCAAAAAAAAATTGACCTCCAAAATATAATGTGGGGAGGGTATGGTTAAATAGTTCTTTGGGGGGAGGGATAGATAGATAGATAGATAGATAGATAGACAGATAGATAGATGAATGAATGAATAAACAAATAAATATACACACATATACACATACATGCACACGTATGTATGTATGGGTCTTTGGAGACCCAGAAGTGCAACATGAGGCAGCAGTATCATTCAGATGCTAATAAAAGCCACTGCAATCTTAGTTGCAGTAAGAGGGACATGGCACTGAGGCTAGAGAGGTGATGGCCTCTTTTTACTCAACCCTTCTCAGAACTTATGGGGAGTATTGTATTCAGGCATGGGTCTTCTCAGTTTAAGAATATTGATAAGTTAAGAGTACGCAGAGGAAGGCAGCCATGATGCAGAAGGATCTTGAGTTCATGTCATATGAGGACTGGATGACAGAGCTAAGCATGATTAGCCTGGAGTAAAGAAGATTAAGAGATAATATGATGGCTGTTTTCAAGTATTTGACAGGTTTTCATGTTGGGGAGGAACTAAACTTGTGCTTTTTTGGCTCCAGAGGACAAAATGAAAGCAATGACTAGAAACAACAGAGGATGATTTAGGTTCAGTGTCAGGAAAAACTTCCTAATAATTAGAGGTGTCCAAAGGAGGAATGGATTATCATGTAGCCATATGGACTTTTTTCATAGAAGTTGTCTATTGGAAGCTGGTTGAACATTTGTCAGATATGTTATCATGGAGATTCCTTTGGTATATGAATAGGACTAGGTAGCCAGTGAGTTCCCTTCTAACTCCCATATTCTGTGATTTTGTTCACATTACCAAAGCTTTCATCTTTTCTTTCATCTGTTCTGCTCTATGAATAATGTCCTACTGTGAAACCTCATGCATTTGAACTCATGTTGGGGGATACCAATCAGAATAAGACAAAGGTAAATTATAAAATATGCTCATAGAAATATAGTTATTCCAGAATGCATCAAGAATTGCCTATTGGATATTTCAGGTTTAATGTGTACAGAACAGAACTCATTTTCTTTACCCCCCAAATCCTTCATTGTTCTGAACTTCCTTGGTATTGTCAAAGGCTCCACCATCTTCCCAATTATCCAGGCTTAACCCTTGGTGTCACTCATAATCCCTCCATATTTCTCACCTTCCTACTAAATCCAATCAGTTACCATGTTGTTTCATCTTTTTCTTCACAATGTTTCTAATATATATACCTTTCTTTCTACTCAAACATGTGCCACCCTGTGCAGGTCATCATGAAGTCATATCTAGACCACTGAAGTAACATTCTGATTGGTCTTCCTCCTAGAAGTATCTTTCCATCCTAGTCCATCCTCCACTTAGCTACTAGGGTGATCTTCATAAAGCACAATTCTGATTATATCACACCCTAGTAAAACAAATAAACAAGTGACATCCACAATTTTAAAAGAAGAAATACAGTTGCATTGTTTTTGCGTTGCATAGAGTTACAAATTGAACTAATAAAATATTGTCTCTCAGAATGGACTCCTTAAGATAACTGCTTTAATTTGTGTTTGAGAATACTTTATAATTAGCTTATTTCTTATCACATATGTGTATGTACTCTGCAACCAGCACAGGCACTTCATCCTGCTCCCTTTTTCTTCCTGGGCTAGTTTGCCCCTTCTTATGTAGTGTGGTGGCCTCCTCTTCCAATATTGGTTCACCATATTGGTGCTAGAGTCAATATAGACACCAAATCAGCTTAGCTTCCCTCATCTCAGAAATCCCAAACTCAAATGATGCATTAGCACCAGCCTTCTGCAACAGCAGGAAATATACATGTATGTCATCACATTGGCCTTGTCCAACAATTATTGCTTATTTTTTCCACATGCCCAGCCTACCGTATTATATGTTTCTTTGAGAAAATCATTTCGTTTGCTTATTCTTTATAGCTTCTCATTTTCATTTTGCTTTCAACTTTTAATAGCAAACCTCACTTTAAATGAGTTGGATTTGGGGGGGAGGGGAGCAGGGAAGGGAGACAGTGGTGGTATTAAATTTTTATTCATGATAGGAGAGAGGGAAAAGATATTGAATACAAATCCAAGTTAAATTTATTTGATGGCATTATTTATAGCTAAGGACTCAGGAAGACTGGAGAGAGGAAAATCTGTGGGTCTACATTTCAAGATAGACCTCCACTAGTCATTTCATGATGCCCATGTCTGATCAGGTTGTAGGGGCAGTATGCAACCACAAATGGTTTTCTTGCTTTTTTAAATTTTTTATTTTTTATGTATATTCATTTATTTTATTTAGTTGTATATTATATATTATGTTAGATAATATTATAGTACATCATTTGTATTAATTAATTTTGTTCAACTTCAGTTTTCCTTTCTTAACAGAGATTCTAGAGCAGTGATTGGTAAAATAAGGCCCAGTCTGTTACTTCTGTGTCATGATCTATGCTTTGGTATCTTTTGAGCAATGTAAGTTGAACAGAATGAGCTGTGGTCACAGAAATGGAACGCTCATTTTCACAATGACTACTGAAAGACCTTTAAAAAAGGAGATGGAAAAGTTTCTTATCTATGATTTCAGGCCCAATGAAGAGTATTCCATTTGTTTCTATGTAGACATTTATCTAGAAAGCCATAATTGTTGACATTCGTCAGTGGAGACCTCTGTTGGTTTAGAGATGGGATCCACAAATAGTAGGAACTAAAACAACATAGGTGTCAGAAGAAAAATCATTTGGCATGGGCACAAACATACCAGGATGTTCTCTGAATCACCAGGGCACTGCCAGGGCAACAACAAAAAAGCTGAACTTGTAGAGAGAAAAAGCCTAAATAGTAAACATGTAAATTAGGCATTAGGTAATGAATTGTGCTAAGTCATTCTCTAGCAGGTCCTGTCATATCTTAACATCTTTGTAGCTTCTTATTTAATCTTGTTCACATGATGAATTAGCTTGGTAAGCCTTGTGTAGCAGAAGAAATGTAGGATGTGGAATCATACAAGAACTGTCCTCAAACCTTGCCCTGGCACTTAATTGTGGGGTCGCAGGCCAATCATTTTACCATTGTGAGTTTCAGTTTCTTCAAATCTAAAGTGTAATTCCACCTAAAATATTGATCTCATAGGTTTGTTGAAGACTAGAATGAGAAAAAAATCTATGTATGTGTGTGTGTGTGTGTGCACGTGCATGTGCGTGTTTGTGGTTTTTTAACTTTTCTCCCCTACACTCACATTATTCCACTGCACATCTCCCTCCCATACTCTGTGGTCCAGCCAGATTGTCCTTCTTGCTGCCTTTCTCACACTACATTCCATTTTAATCTTAGCATCTCTGTACTGGCTGTCCCAATTCCTGAAATGCTCTCCTTCCTTAATCTGCTCCTTGGAATCACAAATTTCCCTTAAAACTCATCTCAGGTTCCCTTCTCCATGGCTCCTGCCCCATATCCTGCCGCTCAGACCCTTCCTCCCAAAACTACCTTGTGTGAACGCTTGTATATTGTAGTCAGACAGAAGGCACAATGGACAGAGTTCTGGAATTAGAGGCAGGAAGACTTGAGTTCAAATATTCCCTTCAGTATTTACTTGTTATGTGGGATAGTCAAAATCACTTAAGCTCTGAGCTGTTTCTTCCTCTGTAAAATAAGAATTATGGCACTTACTTTATATATTTGCTCTGCGGATTGAATGAGATAATATTTATAAAGTGCTTTACAAACCTTAAATGCTGGTTGTTGTTGTATACATACATCTTGTCTCCCAAATAAAACATAAGCAGCTTGAATGCAGAGAATAATTCACTTTTGTTTTTGCACCAATAACACTAACCACGATGCGTGTCACATTAAATGGCACTTCATGAATGCTTATTAATTGGCTGGCAAACCATGAAGTCATTTATAGAAATCAAAAATTCTTTCTCATATCATTGTTATTTAGTCATTTTAATTGTATCTTACTCTCTGTAACCCCGTTTGGGGTTTTCTTGGCAAAGATACTAGAGGGGTTTGCCATTTCCTTCTCTGACTCATTTTACAGATGAGGAAACTGAGGCAAACAAGGTCAAGTGATTTGCCCAGGGTCACATAGCTAGTAAGTATCTGAGGACAGATTTGAACTTTTGTCTTCCTACCTCCAGGACCAAAGTGCTATCCACTGTGCCACCTAGCTGGCCTCAATTCTATAGCCATAGATATTGAAAAATCTCTGTTCCAATGCAGAAAATTCTGAATTGGTGAAGTCTAAAGTAAGATTATTTTATTCCATTTTCTCCAATATCATCTGCAACAAAAATGTATTAGGTTGTATGGAAAGTCACTGAAAAGCTGCATCACATAGATCCTAATGAAATGGAGTTCTCCATAATGCTTTTATCCTACTCCTATTAATGGAATGATTTTGAAAAAATGAGTTTAGATGAAGAGGCAACTTGGCATAGCAGAAAAGCCTTTGCACTTGAAGTCAGAAAGCATCTGTATTCAAAACTTGACTTTGACAATTAATAGCTGTGAGATCACAGGAAAGTCATACAAGCTCTTGGACCCTCAGTTTCCTGATCTGTAAAATGAAAATCAAAAAGAGCTTTAATACTTGCCTTCCAGAGTTGTTATAAGAAAAGTATCTTAGAAAACTTAAATGCTCCATAATTATATTTTAGTTATAATTATTATGATTATTGTCATACACCATCATCAGTATATACCTTCCTTACTGAAATTTATCTAAGGCAATAAGCTAGAATTGATTTTTTTAAAGATTGAGGATAAGTAGAATATGCTGGTGCTAGAATTATTCTTCTGGCAATGAGACATACTCATTCTCCCAGCAAATCATATTAAAGCAACTGGATAGTTTGGAGATGCCAAAGAGACTTTTGAGTAATAATAGATGTTTAGACCACTGTGAAGTAACAGAGATCATTCCTAAAAGTTAAGGGTTGTCTTTTTGCATAAACAAAAATGTCAGATTTCTATGGAAAAGCTAAATCATTTCTTCAGCTTATTTCATTTAACAAACCATTTCAGGAAACATTTATTAAGTTTACTTTGTTCAAGGTTCTGTGCTAGTCTGGGGGTAAAACAGACAAAAGCAAATGTCCCTACTCTTAAGGCAGAGATGAGAGCAGGAAATACAGCATGAGATAGAGAAGTACACAGAGTCATATAAAATGGTTTCATGAGTAAGATAATGCAAAAAAAAAGTTATTTAAAAAATAAATTTTGAAACTGGAAAATAAAAACTTATCTATGTCATAGGAAGTAAAAAAAAAAAACTATGCCGAGCATAGAATGTACCCTCCAATACTGCTCTGTATCCAATCAGAATTTGAAAGAACAATGAATGGTAAATAACAGCCTTCTCTATTACTCATGACTCAAATGTAAGTAACAAGTCACCCCAAGAGATATTTATCACAGAATCCACTAAAGATGGACATCTTTTCTGCTCTCCTCCCTTTTTTTTGACTTACAAATTATAACCACAAACTTAAGACATTTTTGTGGTTACAGGGAGAAAAACAAACCAAATTTTAAATGATCAGATTCTTATATTTCATCTATGAGCTAGACCGTACTAATGTTAACTACATTTTATAGGTGAGAACACGTTATTGGATAAATAACACCTTTTGTTCATGTTCACATGAGCTAGTAGTTATCTGATGTGGAATTCAAACTCAGGTCTTTATATATAAGGAAAAATTTCAGGATTCCATGGAAAGCTAAATCTTTATTTCAGTTTATTCCATTTCGACAAACCATTCCAAGAAATATTTATTAAGTACTGACTATGTACAAAGTTCTGTGCTAGAGTCTGGGGAATGATCAGACAAAAGTCAAAGTCCTTGCTCTCGACCTCTAGTGGTCTCTCCACTATTATATTGTTTTTTGATATCACAAGTAGTGTTACTCTAAATCTTTTTGTATAGATAGGGTTTTTTTCTTCTATTAACTTCTTTGGGAATGGGACTAGTAATGATATTACTGGACCAAGTTGTATGCAGAATTCTATAACTCTTACTTTGTAATTCTCTATTATTTTCTTCAAGTCATACCCATGTCACTAGTAGTGAATTAGCACGCCTATTTTCCCATAGCCTGTCCACAATTTATTTTTGCCATATTTTATCTACTTTGCCAGTTTGATGGGTATCTCAGAGTTGCATAATTTGTATTTCTTGTGTTATGAGAGGTTTTGAATACTTTTTTCTTGTAGTTAATAGGGAGAGATCAACAAGCTTTTATTAAACTCCTGCTATGTTTCAATCGAAGCACTTTAATCAATCAATAAAGATTATTTACTTAATTTACTTACTATTTACTCACTTCACTTCTCTTCAGTTCACTTCCTATTTGCCAGGCACTGAATTAAGAGAGAAGACAGTCTCTGCCCTCAAGGAACTTATAATCTAATGAGAAAAGATAGCATGCAAACAAATATATACAAGGCAAGGCATATACAGGATAAATAGGAAATATTTAAATAAGGGAAAGGATTAGAATTAAAAGGAGTTGGGGAAGTCTTCCTGTAGAAGGTAGGATTTTGATTCAGACTTAAAGGAAGCCATGGAGGTCAGTAGTTGGAGCAGAGGAGGGAGAGAGGAGGAAGGCGAACATTCCAGGGAGACAACCAGAGAACATGCCCAGAGCTGAGACATGGAGTGTTTTGTTCATGGAATAATAGCCAGAAAGTCAGTGTCGCTGGATCAAAGAGTATGTGTTTGGGAGCAAGGTATAGAGAGTGAGAAGGTGAGAGGCGGAGAAGTTGTGAAGGCCTTTAAATGGTAGAAAGATTTTGTACTTGCTCCTGAGTGAAATAGGAACCCACTGGAGCTTTTTGGGAGGTGGGGCACGGCATGATCAGACCTGTAGCCTGTCCTGTTGCCAAGAAGCCTCTGTGGTCAGAGACAAGTCAGGTAAGAGCTGGTAGGTGGAAGTACTGGGAGAATAGATTCAAGCTGAAGGGAAGTTTGTAGCCTATGGCGCAGGCATCCCAGAGGGCACAGTGGAAGGGCTCGCTGGAGGTAGGATGGAACATTAGGATGAGAGGATTGAGGTGGGTGGGAATGAGGAGTCAAGTAGGGATGATAAATGGAGTTTGGATGATGATCTACAGGAGTTCAGAGACCTGGGATATGAAGCATATGACCATGCATGAGAATGGCCATTGTTGAGAGGAGGGCTCCCTCCTGTACCCTCAAAGGGCAAGTGCTATGGGAGATCTGAAGTCAAATGGAGTGTTATTCTTTTTTGCACTAGAGGGTCTCCACTGCACACTTGGGAGATTGGGCTGGTAGCCAGAGGTGGCAGATGCTTTCTGCTGCCATGGATGGAAATAGTTACTCTGTGCCACAAGGAAGATGACTGGCCTGGCCCCTAGAAGACTTTCCAAATAGTATTTCATTTGATCCTCACAAAAACAGTGGGAGTTAGGTGCCATTATCTCCATTTTACAGTTGAGGAAACTGAGGCAGATAGTGGTCAACTAATTTGCCCAGAGTCATACAGCTGTCTGAAACTGGATTTGGACTCAGATACTCCCTAACTCCGGTTGCAGTTCTCTATGGACAACACTCTAGAGCTCCCTCTGAGAGATTCTATTTCTTCTTTTGAAAACTACCTGTTCCTATCTTTTGACCGCTTACTTAGCTATGAGAAATGGCATGTGGGGAAAAACCATGGCTTTGGAGTTTAGAGGCTCTGAATTCAAATGCTGAGACTGAGGCCTCCTCCCTCTATGACCTTAGCAAATCATTTTGTCCCCCTAGGTCTCATTTGTAAAACTAGGCATTTGAACTCCATGACTCACTTAGATCCAGCTCTAAATCCATGATCTCATGATATTACTGGGGAATGTTTCTTAATCATATAGATAGTGTTAATTCCTCATCCACTTTTTTTTTTAAATTTCACACTTTTATCAGCCTTTTAATGTAATAATTTCCCCCAGTCCATATGCATTCTTCTGTTCTGGCTGCATTGCTTTTATTTGTGCACAATCTTCTGTTTTATCTTTTACAACTTTCTGTATGTCATTGATTGATAGACCTTTTTTTCATACTCAGTATAAGAAGAAATATAACATTCTTTTCTCCTGTAATTTTTTTTTACAATTCTGTATGTTTTCATTTATTCATTTGTACTCTTTTTGGTCAAAAGTTATAGCACAGTTTATGCAGCTTATCACAAACCGTTTTCATCATATTTTCGTGTGACTTCACAATTTTAGTGATGGCAATGATTTTCTGATGTTGTCAAACTCAAATATTATGCAATCTATGAATTTTACTCATCTCCTATTTTTATAAAACATCTTATAATTTTGTTGATGTGGCATCATATGCTTAAATTATATTCTTGGAATTTATTGAAGTGTATAGTATGAGATGCTGGTAGAAACAGATGTCTACTAAAATAATAACAATTGTCCCCAGCACTTTTGAAAAATAGAAGAACTCTTTCCCCAATAATTTATTGTCTTGAGTTTACTGAATAATCTCGGGTGCTCTCTGTCTCTGTTTCTCTCTCTCTGTGCGTGCGTATACGTGTGTGTGCACATGCACTTTTTCTGTCTTATTTACATTTTTTCTACTCATGTACTTTCCTTTTTAAAAAAATATCCACGACCAGATTGTTATTGTTTTTATTTTTTTCCAATAAAGTTCTGAAAATTTTATTTGAAATCTAACAATGCCACTATCCCAGGAAAGGAAGTTTGACTGTCTGTCTTACTTTCTCCTTTCTTCCTGTGCTCCATCTACTTCCTTTTTTAAAATGCCCGTCCTCTTCTTCCTCCCCTTTTTCTCCCCTGCTTTTCCATCTGTCTGTCTGTCCTGTTGCTCTCATTTATTTTCTGAATGGACCCTAGTATAAATTATATGGAATTATTCATTCATTTATTTATTTTTAATAAATACATTTATGTTTCTTATTCTTTACTCTCATAATGGACAAACTGAGCATTTTATATATATTTTCTCTTTTTCTCAGTTATTTAAATTTCTCTTTTGCTTGTTATCATCTATCCATTGCACATACACCTCCATGGGTTATTGACCCTTGGTAGATCTCCCTCCATTTCAGTTCATTCTCCATTCATTGTCGGATTGATTTTTCTAAAATACAAAGTTGATCGTGTCAAACAACAACACTTGCACCCCCCCAATTCAATGAACTCCAGTGACTCCCTATTGCATCAGGGATCAAATGTAAAAGCTTCTCTGCTTTTTAAGGTCCTTCATAACCTGGTCACTTTCTACTACTTATCCAGTCTTCTTACTCCTTACGCTATCACCTCCCCTCACATAACAGTGTGATCTAATAACATTGGCCTTCTTGCTTTTCTTTACACTAGACACTATCTCCTAAATCCATGTATATTCACTGGCCTTATTTACCATATGCATGGAATTCTCTCCCTCCTCATCTCCATCTCCTAAATTCATTGACTTCCTTCAAGTTTTAGCCAAAACCCTACATTCTAAAAGAAGCTTTCCTTGCTCCCTGTGATATTTGTGCCTTCCCTCTAAATTGATAATACCCAGTGTATCTTGTGTAAATCTTGTTTGCAAACAGTTGTTTGCCAGTTGTGTCCCCAGTTAGAGTGTAAACTTTTTGAGAGCAGCCAGTCTGTCTTTTGTCTTTCTTTGTAACCCTAGCTCTTGGCACAGTGCCTGCTGCAGAGTAGGCACTTAACTGCTAAATGCTTGTCGATTTATTGATAAAGAGAAACAAATCTCTTCTGTTAGATGCTAGAATTTGTCAGTCTTAACCGGAAGAAAGTTGTTTGATTTCCCAAAACAGTTAGATGTGTGATATACTTTCTCTGTGTTATGGTAGCATCAACAGTAATAACTGCCATTTATATAATAATTTAGTTTACAAAGTATTGTACGTAGTTCATTTCATTTGAACAGCATGACAACCTCTTGATTTAGCTCCTACAAATCTTACCCATTTTATAGATAAGGAAATTGAGGTCAAAGAGGTTAAGTGGTTTGCTTTCTTGTCAAAACTAAGGATAAGAGGAAAGATTCAATCCCCGAAATTTCTTGATTCCAGGTCTTAAATTCTTCCCACTACACCACATTAATGTTATGAAGCAGTGTTATAATGGGGATGCTATGACCAACCTTTAGTATTTTAAACTTATCTTACTCTTACTCTATAGAAGCTTTCTTCATTTGTTGTCTTCTCCATTGAACATTTACCATGAACCCACAATCACCACAGTAAGCAAGCATCCCCAAGGAGAGAACCTTGGTTACCATATGGAGTGGCAAGAATGCCATTTTGCAGGGGTGAAATGTAGTTCAAGAAAAGGTTGGTTCTCAACACCACTCAAGATGCATGTTCCATTTTTTAAAAATTACCTTTAAAAACTCCTATAAAACCTAAGGGATCATGGAGACTTCTAGTTATCAAGAGAGTCTTAGTGGTAACATTTGTCCTTACAAGCTATTGCAGCAATAAGTTCACCTAGTTAACCTTCATCAGAGTTGCTGTTTTCTACTTTATCATATGAAACAACTGGTGAAGGAGAAAATGTTAATTAGGAAGCTTTCAAGATTATTTTTTTTTTCATTTTCACAAAGTGGAGTGCTTACCACTCTCCATGCTAAATAAGGTTCTCTGCTTGGCAATGCCAGCTTTGCTGTGGTAATTGTGTGCTCACAGTAAATACTTGATGGTGGAGAAGACAAGTTCAGAAAGCAATTTTTTCCAACAGCCAACCAGAACAGTGTGTTCTGTTCCCAATAAATTAATGGATTTAACCTTGCAGCTGGCTCGGTGTTATTATGCAAATATTCTCCTGGGATTATAAAAGCCAACTGATTCTCTACAAAGAAAGTTGTCTCTTTTTTCTTGCAGATTCCAAGTGACTAAATAATTGACACATTGTATAACCAAGTTGAGTGAAGAAAAATGAGTATTTTCAATGCTTTTTATCTAGTTCCCTTTTACATGCTGATATTCGCCAGGTGAAATTTATGGAGACAGAATTAGAATAATGTTACTTAGCCTCTTCTACACCAGAGACTGGCATTCTTCTTGAAGGCAAAATGATGGGAGAAGATAGCAGGGTTATTTACTTTCCTTCTCCATTAGTCATTATAATTTAGCGAGTCAATCCAGACAGCCTGAACACTTCCATTAATAAAGAACCCCAGTTAGCTCATGTTTCATGTTTTTCTGCATTACATCTGCTCTGCCATCCATGATGGCAGGAGGGATAAGTGAACTGCTTAACTGATCTCACCAAAGCCCTACTTGGCTCTAAATTGGCTTGAAACTGTCAAACACATTAAAATGAAATGCTCTCAATAATTGACCAGTTATGAAGACCTCTCAAAATGTTCTTCACTAGAGTTTGAAGTTTCATTCTTAAGGAAACCTGTGATTGTTTGAAAATATTTAAAACTTTGCAAATGTGAAGTAGTTCTTAGGAGTGGGAGAACCATCACTTCCAATGATACTAGGTTGCGGAATATAACAACATGGGTTAGTGGACAGGGCCCTGGACCTGGAGTCACGAGGATCGAGGTTCAAACCCTGGCTTAGGCACTTAATATGATAACTTTGAATTCCTTTTTACCTCAGATTACCTGTCTGCAAAATGGAGAGAAGAGATGGTGGACGTGATGAACTCAAAAGTCCGTTCCATCTTTAAATCGGTGATGCTCTAATCTAACTAATGAATTTCTAGAAAGAATGTTGGTTCTTTCTAATAATGCTAGACATTGTTTCACCATTTGGTTCTCTCAACATTACATGATTTTGATTCTATGCCATTTTAACTTTCATATTTGTTTTGTTTTAGCCCATTTATTAACCAGCTTTCATATGTATCAGTCCAGCAAACCTTTGCTGAGTGCTGGTTAGATGCCGGTCTTTTCTGGGTAATGGGAACACAGGCAAAAATTAAACATCTATCAGAGTAATTTGGTTCTCCCCTGTTGTTACTGTGCTCTTCAGCTTTTGTCTCACCCGGTTAAAATCAAAGCTCTCTGACAATACAGACTATTATCTTTTTGTCTTTCAATCCCTAGTGCCCAAGAAACAGCCTGGTGTAGAGGAGAGAGAGGCAACCTTGGGATCAGGAGACTTGGGTTCAAGTCCCCTTTCTGTCCTACACTGGCTGTGTAGCTCTGGATAAATCACTTAACCTCTTAGTGCACTGAACAACTCTCCAAAGCTGTAAATCATACAGAAGGTGCTAATCTGCATTAGTAAATGAGTTTCCTGGCTAGGGAATCTCCAATACCAGTGAAATCAAAGGAGCAGTCACTCTCTTTATCCCCTAGGACCCAGCAAAATGCTTTGCATATAATAGATACTACAATATTTAACAGAATTTGCTGAATTGTCCATTTCCAAATAGAAAATTTGTTTCTCACAACTAATTCGAATATCTATATGCCTCATGTATATGTAAAGGATTCAATTTTAGTTCATCATAATTATCTGTGGTTTATTTACTTTATGGTTAAAAAAAGGTTTATTTAAATTCAAGACATTGGACTCTATATCTATCTATCTTTCTATCTATCTGTCTGTCTATCTATCTATCTATCTATTTGTCTATCTATCTATCTATCTATCTATCTATCTATCTATCCATCCATCCATCCATCCACCCATCCATCTTATCTGTCCATCTATCTATTTCTCTATCTACCTACTTACCTACCTACCTATCTATCATCTATCTTTCTATCTATCTATCTATACCTTATATCTCCTGTAATAAACTCCTTGGTGGCCGAAACTTTCTTTTTGCATATCTTGAGTACCAAGCTTAGTGCTTGGAAGATAGTAAGTGATTAATAAATACTTGTTCATTGTTTGCTTGATTGATTCTTCATTGTAGGAAGATGGTTTATATCATGGTTAACATTAACTGTATCTGTAAGCAAAAAGCATGAGATCCTATTCACAGTGTAAAGATTCTTGAATACTTCCCCCCAAACCTATTTTCTCTTAAACACAGAATATTTGTTTAATGCAAAAGCTTCTAGCTTACAAATAACAGTTTGTCCTGTTATTTATGGACAGAAGGCAAAACTAGGATCAATGAGTAGATTTAGGCTTGATATCAAAGAAAATCTTCCTAGCAATTTAAACTGTCCAAAGTGAATAATTTGTTAAATATATGTACAATGAATACATCCATACATATCAACCATGGACTTGCCAACTTGAAACAAGTCACACTCATTGGATCTCACTTTCTTTCTTTACAAAAGGAGGAAGTTGCTTATAAAGGATTTCTTTGTCTCTCTATACACATGCAGGTATATGGATGTATATATACATGTGTATCTATGCATGCATATATACATACATAGACATGGGTGTATACATCTATCCATCCATCCATCCATCCATGTCTGGATTGGGATAGAATCACTCCTGATTTCTTGGACTTCTTTCCTTTGCTCTTGTACATGGAGAACATGTCAAAAAGTGTTAACTGATTTGTGTGTAGTGGAGAAGAGAGGGAGATAGTATGCCCCCTTCTTCCCTCTGGTAAAGCTGCCCACCCACCTGGACCAGACCTAGGTTCTCTGCTAATCAGACATGTAGTTGCCTACATCATTTTAAACCTCTAATACAACAATGTCTCTTTAGATTTAGCAGAAAGAGCTACTTTATGTCTTATGTTCTCAAAGGATAGTTTTTCCATATTTAAGGCATATGGTTTTCAGCAAAAGCTGTTTTTAATTTTAAATAATTTCTTATTGTCTTTTAAAATTCTATAAGCAAAGTATCTGACAAGCAATTAAAAAGATAGCATCATGAAATTCTATGAAATTCATATTTTTGGACCCTTGATTTGAAAAAGTAAGTGCATGATATTTTTATTACTTCTCCGGTATTTTGCTTTATATCTTAATGACTACTTATGTTAAATTGTTTAAAATATAAAATGGCTTTTGTTGAAAATCAAAGTTGACACAAAAAATGAATCTTCCTAATTTAACCATGAATCATCAGAAAATATTTCTTTTTCTCAGTATATTCTTTCATCAGGTAGAGAAAGGTAAAATATGATTTTTTAATAAAAAAGGATTTCCATTAAAAGGCTTCAAATTTTCCATTAAGCTGTGCTTTTTATATGTCACATTTGCTCATATAGAATACCATATTCCCTTTTGATAGATAAATCACACTTTGGGGCAGCTAGATGGCTCAGTGGATAGAGCGCTGGATCTGGGAGACAGATCTGAGTTTCAATCCAGCCTTAGACACTTACTAGCAGTGTGACCCTGGGCAAGTCACTTAACCTTTGTTTGCCTTGATCCACTGTAAAAGGAAATGGAAAATCACTCTAGTTTCTTTGCCAGGAAAATCCCATAGGAAGTAGGGCCCAGAGATCATGAAGACTCAGAGTCAGATACAACTGAATAACAACAAACTTATTACTCTCTAGGGATTTGAATATATCATAGATCAAATAATTTCTCTTGAATTTAAAATTTGCCGTAAAAATTCAATGTGGTCCACTTAGGTGGTGAGTATGTCAGAAAGGAAGTTTGTTAATAGAAATAGTTCAGAGTTAAATCATGCATTTGGGGTCTTACATTATATTTTCTTTACCTACTTCATATTTTTTTAAACAAAATAACCTGTGAGTTACATATTAAAAACATTATCAACATTTTGAAAATGAGATTGAATTCCAACATAAATGATTCAACGTTGTCACTCATTGGGACTCAAAGCCAGATTTTGCTTGTCTTTATATGTGGTGTTTTTTTATGAGCTTTTGCTTATCCTCTTGGGTGGTGAGACTGTCTGCAACAGTACAACCCACTCCCTGCTATACTCCTCTCCCAGTCACCCTTGAAGAAGGAGCAATTTGTTGCTGCTGACCTAGCTAGAGCAGGCCGGATCCATTGGCCTCTGCCAGCTGAGTAGAACTCAGATACAACATCATCCAACCTCTTCTAACTGCTCCCAGCAGGTAAGAACGAGTAAGGTACTAGACCACTGCCCCTTCCCAGAAATAGAGTATGATCTTATTTTTTTAATCTTCTATCCACTTTTAACCTATGACTGACAACTTCCCAGCACTTATTTGTCTCTCAATCTTTGTAATCAATTGCTGGCCACGCAAGGGGGAAAAAATTCCTAAATCTCACTTCCTGTCCTCTCATCTCCATTGTCCTCAACCCTACCTCACCCATACCCTGCTCTCACTGTTCCTACCCCTTTCACTGTGCTCTCTGGAATTCTCATTCCATAGTGAACAAATCTCCATTCTCTACCTATTTCTCTTATATTCCTTCTATCCACTAGCATTCATTGATACATTGACTGTGTCCTTCTTCTGTGACACTGTATTCCTGGACATCCTATCTACTACTTTATATATATTCAAACACATCTCAGCACCCTGGTCTTGGAGGAGAAGTTGGAATCTTGCATGCTCCCCACTGCCACTCCCAGACTCTGCCTTTAGCACATTCACTTACCAACCTTTCTTCCTTTGAAATGAGTAGTATAAAAATTTTCTATATATTCAGAATGATAGTTTTTTTTTTTTAAATGGGTCCTCTAGGTCATTCTCCCCATCCCCTTTTACAGCTGATTTTTAAACTAATTTCTCTTTGTAAAGAACACAATTTCATTTTCTCTCTCTCTCCCCCACCTTCTTTATTGGGAAAAAAAGGAAAAAAGAAAAGCAAAAGAAAGCTCTTGTACTAAATTTGCAAAATCAAGCAAAACAAGCTCCAGAATTAACTGTCCAGGAACCATGTTCCATTCTGCATCCTGAGTCCATCCCCTTTTTTGTCTAGAGGTTGGTAGTATCTTTTATCCTCTGGAATCATGGTTGGTTATTGCACTGATCAAAGGGTTTTTTTTATGATTTCACAGTGATTTATAGTGTTGTTGTTATTGCATAAATTTTTCTCCTGTTCTACTCACTTTATCTGGCATCAGTTCAGAGAAGGGTTCCCAATTTTCTCAATATTTCTTATAGCACTATTACATTCATATACGATAATTTGTTTGGCCATTCCCCATTTTATGGACACCATCTTAGCTTCTAGTTGTTTTCTGCTAAAAATGAGCTCCTGTAAACATTTTTATACATATGGGTCCTGTTCCTATATCTTTGACCTCTTTGGGATATAGACCTAGTCATGGTATCCTTGAGTCAAATAATTTGCATATTTCAGGGAACAGTTGCAAATTGCTTTCCAGCATGGCTGTACCAATTCTCAGAAACACCAGCAGGATGATGATGATGATAATGATGAATTTGATGATGATAATGGACAACCAAAAATGCCTAACATTTGGTAAAGACTTTATATATATAAACTCATTTTGTTCTCCTAATCTCCAGAGAAATAAGTGATATTATCTCTATTTTACAAGTGAAGAAACTGAGGCAGTGTAGCACCAACATGATATTCACAGCACCTCTGCCAGCTATGAATATGCCAGCATAATTCTGAATCACAAAATATAACACTCTCTCCACATGGAAGACAGAGCCAAAACATTTATTCAAACACCAGAAAGCCAAATCCCAACAACAGAAAGCCAAATCCATCATAGCAACAAAGAAATCTATACACAAAAACAACGCAGGGGGCACCACCATCCCCAAGCCTTTCCCCTGCTAAGGCCTTCCTACAAACAACCACTCACAGCTTTCTGCCTGCTTCCTCTCTCTCTCTCTCTGCTCTAACTGTTGTGCTCCCAGCTCTGTCTACTCTGACCAACTTCCTCTCAACTCTGCTCCACCTCTTCTTGCTCTACCTGTTCAGCAAGCTCCTCCCACCACAGACTCATGTGACTCAAGAAGGTCATATGAACCTATTAATGAATGGGAAAGATCTTCCCATTAAGCAGAAATACAATGTAGGCAGGTGGAGGATAAGTGGCTTGCCCAGGCTCACACAGCTGATAGGTGTCTGAGATTAGATTTGAATTTAGATCTCAATCCCAAGTCCCAGTGCTCCTTCCCCTACATTTGTCATTTTGCTTTTTTTTTTTTTTTAGCTTTGTCAATCAGACATGTTTAAAGTAGAACCTCAGAGTTGTCTTAATTCCCATTTCCCTAATTATTAGTCGTTTGGAACATTTTATTTTAATTTGGCTGTTGATTGCTTGGCTCTTCTTCTTCGAAGATGTTCTGAACTACTCTTGGCCTTTGCCGTGTGACTTCCCTATTCATGTCAATGCGTTTCCATTCTTCCTTTTCCCTAAATCCTATGACCTCTTTTTTCACTCCATCTCAGTAACATATATGGATGATCACCAATTCTCACCATTCTCCACAAGCTTTCTAGTTCCACAATTAAAAACTCTACATTCCTTTATCTGACCATAACTTCTTATTATTCCATCTCTCCTTATGTCTCTGCCTTCTTAAACCCATTCTCTAACCTTATTTATACTTCTAACCCTTCTATTTCTCTGTACATTTTAGCCATCACCCATTTTGATTTAGCATTCTTCTCTCTCTAATCTCATTAGATGTTTCAACTCAACCCTGTTCTCTACTCTCTGGCCTCTTTCCTCTTTGTCCTGTCTACACTCATCTTTGCTAAACCTCAGTCCTGTATAAAACTTCCACCATCTACCTCTTACACTCTTACTCATCTGTTGCCAAATGGAGCTAGAAATCAAGCCATGTTGATTGACGCAATATAATTTCATGATGTTATGGAGAGTCTAGTCCTTTGACTACATGCAGTCAACTCTTCCTGGTGCCAACTCATATAAATGACTTTGTATCTTGCTCCTGGACATATGTATTAGAACATCCTGGGTGCAGAAAATGTGTTCAAATGTTAAACAGTGGTTCAATGGTATTTTTTTACAACACCAAGTTCACCAAGCAGAGATGATGGATCAATTGTTCCCTCAGTTGCAGGACATGATATCTTGGCTGTTGAATAAATGTTCTCCAGAGTTGGGCCCATAGATCACTGCTCAGGGTGGTGCTTGCTCATTGAGTCCCACTGCCAAACTCCAGTGTGGATTCTAGCCCACACTTGTTCGTCCAAGAGTAGAAAAGAATGAAATACAACAGAGAAAGAAAGCCAGCATCACGTCAAAACCACATTGTGGTGCAAATGGAAGTATAAAGGCCTCTCTTCCCTCTTGAAGGCTTACACTACATCTTACCTCAGATGCCACAAGTAGAGCCAGAGATGGCCTCCTCATGTCCTCATTGTATATGTACTCATTTCAAGCTCAACCTCCAGATAAAAGTCTTTTTAAAAAAATTCTATTGCACCATAAACAGGCAGGAAACAGTTACAGAATACTTGGATATGTTCTGAGGTAAAGGGCACACAGAACCACTTTAGTCCAAATCATTTTTACCTCCTCTAGATTATTGCATTAGCCCTTTAATTGGTCTTTCCGCCTAAAGTCTTTTTCCTTTCCAGTCCACATACTAGAGCCAGAGTAATTTTCCTTAAATGTAGATCTGACCAGGTTATATCACTCCCTTATTCAATAAACTCTAGCTCCTTCCTATTGCTTCTAGATTCAATAAACTCATGCTTAGTTTTTAAATGCCTGCAGGACCTGCCTCCCAGTACATTATTCCCTATTGTATGTCTGATATTCGACCCAACTGTACTTCTTCCATCTTCCTAGGCAGAACTCCTTCTGTCTTTGTCCCTGCCTCTGTGCCTTTGGCCTAGCTGGCCCCATACTAGTAATGCACCTCCTCCTCCCTTTTGCCTCAAAGAACCTCTTTTCCTTCAAGACAGTTCAAGAACCACCTTCTACACTAATGTTTTTCTTGAGACCTCCAAATGCTAGAGCCCTCATTCTCAAACTATCCTATGTGTAACTATTTTATATCTCTTTTCTTTATATTGATTTTATCAATATTTATATATGTACTTCTTTTCTCTTCTGTTAGAATTAAATTCCTCATGACTAGGGTTTGTTTTATTCATTCTGTTTATAGCCACAGTGCCTAGCACATAGTAAATGATTAATAAATGGATCAATCAAGGGATGAATGAAAACATCTTTTTATATATGAAAGTAAATCTTTTTTTCCTTTGTCAAAGCAAACTCCCAGGTAGTAAGGTAACTTAGATCGTATCTTTAAGCCTGAATCATGGATTTTGAGTGCTCCAGTCCTAGACAACTGACATGTACTTGACTCATTGCATGCTACTCCCTATGCCAAGTTCAATGCAGTCCCTTTCTCCCTTCTAAAGGACTTCAGAAGATTAAGGTGGGGCGTGGGAAGGGTTGCTTTCCCTGAGTATAACATTTGGTTCATTACAAGGTGTCAAGAAGAGTTTGTTGATTTCAATTGAGATATCATTTTTTTTCACAAGTTGAGCATTGAATTTAATCAGTACCCTTGGAGAGAGAGAGAGAGAGAGAGAGAGAGAGAGCCCCATTATTACAGTTTGTTCTTTGGTTTCCTTATTTGAAATTCAGTTTGGAAATTCAGTTTTCATTTATAACCTCAGCTTAGGCAAATCCTCAACTATGTTAGATAGTGATTATCTGAGGTGTCAAAATGTACATTTGACTGTACAGTTCTTAAGAGAATGACTCATATAAATCACATGGGATACAGGACAACAGTTTTGGACAGTAAATAGCCAGTAAACATTCATTAAGCACCTGTCATGTGCCAGGCACCGTACTAAGTCCTAGACATGCAAAAAGAGGCAAAAGACAGTCCCTGCCCTCCAGGAACTTACAATCTAATGGCCTTGTGAGATATATTCATCTTGATGATGAGGATAATCTTGGTCTTCATAGAGTTGGTAAGAAGGAAATTTGACCCCAAAAAATGGAAGATCATATGAACTTTAAGTATTTTAGGATGCTTTATAATTTATCATAGATTGTCTTATTTTTTTCCGGATAAAAGTAGGACAATGTAATTGAAGGAATTAGTAGATTGGGGTTGCAGGAGAAGTAAGGTAGAAAAATAGTCAAGATGTGGACTACAAACTTATTATCATCTCTAGATCAGACAACTTCACAATTGCCCACTGTTCCCATTTCATCAATAAGCTTAGAAGGATTTTTTATATGCCCACATCTCTAACTCCTACGCGTAGTCTTCAGGTGGTTATGACCATCATCTTGGCCAACTCTCTGTCCAGGTTCAGAGAAATTACTAGAGTTCTGTTTTATGTACTGTTGTGAGAAAGATAAGAAGTATGTTTTTCTAATGAAAGTAAATCAATTGTTCTCTTGGGTAATTTTTACTATTTTTTAAAAATGCATCAAAGCTAATAGTCAGTATTAAACTGAATGAGAAATGCAGAAACATTTCTCTCTAAGATTTGAATTCAATTGTAAGTTATCTCATTTCTGCCTCATAGACTGTAAAACTTTTAATTATACCCAGTCCAGAGTACCCAAAGAAAGTATCTACAAATAAGCTTAAGCAAACCTTCTGATTATTCTTTGAATATTTTGTTGGTCTGTTTCCAAATAATTTAATAGTATTCTTATGCTACAGATATAAGGGCTGATAATAATAGTGATCGTTGGCATTTCTGTAGCACTTGGAAATTGAAAAACACTTTACATACTTGTAATATATGTAAATAATAAACCAAAATCACAATTTCTCAATTCTCTGTGGAGTCAGTCCTCAGGAGACTATGTTTCCAAAACTGAGACTCAGATTTGTTAAATAATTTACCTAGAATCTCATAGCTTGGGGGTATCTCAGGTGAGAGTTGAATCTATGTCTTCCAGATTCCATTCCCAATGACTCACATAGTGAAATTGATTACTTATATCAGCGGTTCTCAACCTGTGGGTTATGTTCAATTTGTGACAATGAAAATACATCCTGCATTTCAGATAGATTCATAACAGTAGCAAAATTATAGTTATGAAGTAGCAACGAAAATAATTTTGTGGTTGGGGGTCACCACAACATGAACTGTTTTAAAGGGTTGCAGCATTAGGAAGGTTGAGAACCACTGACTTATATAATAGTGAAATTATATTTAAATTTCAATTTCTTGCCCGATAAAGCATTATATCATGAGAACCCTGGCCTTGATCACTGGAGGTTCTGTTTTACATTCTTGTTTCTGCTAATTAGGAGCTGTGTGACCAAGCCCCACCCCACCTACTATTTTTACCTCCATTCTTCTTCATCTGGATAAATGAAGAAATTGACCTTGATGGCTTCTGAGGTCACTTCTAGCCTTAGATCTAGAATTCCATGACTTTTGTGGACTGTAGGTTTTTCATTTCTAAAGAAAGCTTATTTAATTAGAATATTTCTAAGTTTGCTTCCAACTGGAGATGCCATATTCCTGTGACATTGTAGCAGCTGATGGAACAGTGGATGGAGATTTGGATCCAGAGTCAAGGAAGATCTGGGTTCAAATTTAGTCTCTGACACTAGCTTTGTAACCTTGGGCAATTCATTTGACTCCTGTTTGCCTCAGTGTCCTCAAGTGCAAAACAGGGGATCATAATAGTACTAGATTGAAGAGTTGTTAAAGGATAAACATTTGTAAAAAAAAAATAAAATCACTGGCGTAATGTTTGACATATAGCAAGTACATGGAAATGCATATTTCCTTCCATTCTGCCCATTGTGGATAGAAGATTATCCGTGAAGTGGTGAAGAGTGACATTCAAGGCTTGCCTCTGATATGTTCCAACTGTTTGATCTTGTGCACATTATGGTAACCTCTCTTACTCCCTAGCCCATGACATCAACAGAGAGAGTCCCCACACCAGAAATCACTCACTAACAAAATAATAGACCTCAACACCCTCCCCTGATGTATATAAGAAAATTAAAATATTTTGTCCAATTATATTTTATTTTATGATCACACGTACAAGAACACTACATATTTTTGCTACCTTGTGTTATCTAGTACTTTTATGACAATTCACAAAAATCTCATACTGATGAGCAGAGTTGAGCAGTTTTTGTCTCTTTAATAGGTCATATGTCGCCAAGGCTCCCAGGTTCTTTTTGGAATGTAGTTTCTCCATTTTGTTTTTCTCTGTTTATTAGATATGGTTTTCAATGCAGAATGTTTCAAAGAAAAGAAGTCAAGGATGATTGTGAACATTGAACTTCCTCCTCCACGAGGATGTGTGTACACCTATACACCTATAGTTCTTCCCACCTCGCTGTATTGATTTTTTTCTCCCTGGTCAAAATTAGATGACATCGATAACTCAATATGCCACAGTCTTGTGTACAGTGCAAAGTTTAAATATTAATTCACTGAGTTAAATTTTTGATTGTCAAGGAGAGTTAATAAGATAATAAGTATGTATCATTTTCTTAAACCAGATTTAACCATTTGGCTCCTCTGATATTTACATGTCTTAATCAACATAATTGTTTTTCTTTGCAAACCATTGTGCGGAAATGGGCAATTATCTTCCTAACACATTAGATACATTTCATGCTTTGCAAGAACAAATATATAAGTGGCTTCTTTGCTCCTATTATTTTTTATTTATTGGTTTGGCACCAGGGTGCCTATTAAGCGAGGAATTCAGAAGGAAGCCCAACCTCCCACTGAGGTCAGAGACTCAGTACAAATGGAAATGATGTCAAAGGAGACTCCAGGAATTGAGCCCATTAGAGCTAAGTCCTTTTCTCTCATTTTGACATCTTGCATTGCAAAACAATAATCTTAAAAATCATTTCAGAATAAATCAAAAAGAAAAAAAAATAATTATGTCAGCCACGTAATTATGGAGTCTGATTTTCTTTCCACAGATTTGAGGTTATTTCTAGTAATTTTCAACAATTGGGGGTTATGTGAGCTTTCCCCTGTGAGTAGTGAATGAGAGAAAAGAATTGCAAGTAATTCAATAATAATAATAAAAAGGTGTTACCTCGACATTGACAATTTTTAATCTTGCTCTCACACTGAAAGCTAATCATTCATCGCACTCTGTGCGCGATTTAATGTAAAAATGGGAATCCATTCCGGGAGCAGCTACAGGTTGTCACTTCATGCAGTCCAAATGGAATGTTTAAAACATTGCATATTTATGAGATCCATTTGCTTTGCATAGATTCTGGTTTTTAATTCGTCTTGTCTTTTGTTGTGACTTCAGAGTGGCTTGTTGTCATTGTTGTGTAGTCGTTTCAAGGAACGCTCTTTGTGACCCCACTTGGGGTTTTCTTGGCAGAGATACCGGAGTAGTTTGCCATTTCCTTCTCCAACTCATTTTATGGAGAAGGAAACTGAGCAAACAGGGTGAAGTGACTTGCTCGGGATCACACAGCTAGTGAGTAACTGAGGATGGATTTGAATTCATGAAGACGAGTCTTCCTGATTCAAGACCAGTGCTCTACCTGGCTACTCTCAGTGTGGGTATGATTCTCCAATTCTTTGTAGGGCCTATGCATTGAATTCCTCTGCAGCTCATCCTCATAGGCTCCTAAGGGAGCTCTTTTCCCTTTCTTTGGCTGTCACAGCAAACTTGCAATCAGCTGACCTCTTCCAACAGACCAACATTGTTTTCCTGTCAAGAAGACAGGCTTTGCTTAGGCAACAATGCTTCAGTCTGCTTCAGTGTCTGGGCCTGGAGTTCAAGTCCAGCCTAGGACACTTACTAGCTATGTAACCCTGCGCAAGTCACTTAAACTCTATTTGCCTGAGTTTCCTCATCTGTAAAATGGTCGTAACAGCACCTCCTTCCCAGGGTTGTTGTGAGAATCAACTAAGGTAATTTGTAAAGTGTTTAGTACAGTGTTACATAAAGGTTTATTACCTTCCCTCCCATTATTAAAGTGCCTTATTAATCTCGGTTTTCACTTCTTTAGGGTGCTCTCTTAGAACTAGCATCACACTTAGCAAAGTACTCAGATATTAGCAACTAGACAGAAAATGCTCGATGTGGCAGGAAGGCCACAAGTATTATTAATAACTTAGTATGAGCCAGGCACTGTGCTAAGCCCAGGGGAATACATATACCAGCAAAAAGAAGACAGTCACTGCCCTCAAGGCGCTTACCTTTTAATAAAAGAAGACAATACATCAAAGTTGCTGAAAAGGAAGGAGAGGGAGAGAGAAAATACCTCCTCAGATAAATGCTAGTAAAGTCCATAGAGTCAGAAGCATCTCTTTCCATTTTGGGGATAGAGACATTTGGGAAGAATGTACATCTTCCTATACAAATAAATTAAATGTACTTGTTTTTCTATCACCAAAGTCTCCGATTTTAGTCTTTGTGTAATATTTCCTTTGAGACACAGAGAGGAAGAGAAGGAGGAGGAGGAGGAGGTGCAGCAGCAGCAACAGCAGCAAGAGAGAAGCAGAGAGACAGAGATAGATAAAGTCAGACACAGAGAGAAGTTTCGTGGCTTCGTTAGGTATCAGTGACTGACATCTGCCCACACGATTTCACTCTTCCAAGAGTCATCAGTTGGTCCAGGGGCCCCCAGCTTCCTGAATCCTATGCCCACAGAATGGTTAGCAATCTGGAAAAGCTAAGAGTATGAACTTCATGCTGGATTAAGGTTTGTTTGGTTTTTTGTTTGTTTTGCTTCCCTTTGTTTTTGAGGATGATCCTACCTAGGACATAATGGCAAATATCGGAATTTCACAGTTAGAACGAACCTCTGTTGCCATCTACTTCAACCTGTACATGAACAGAATTCTCGCTCTCAGCCATCCTGGTTGTCTTCCTCTGGACACCCCTTAGTTTATCAATACCCTCAAGCTGTGGTGTCTAGCACTGAATACAAAACTTGAGATGCCACCTACTATGGTGAGGAATGGTTACAATGTGATTCAGCAGAGGGGACAGTGGTACATATGCATTTGTGGATCGTTCAAACAATAAATTAATAAATTATTGTTATTAAGGTCCTGTTTTGTGCCAATCGTTGTACTCCATATTGGGGATAAAGGGTAGCAGTGAAATATAGTTATTCCTTCTTCATCATGGAGATTAGGGGCATGGCACCCCCACCATCTGGAAAATCCCTATAAAATTTTTGACCTTCTTTTCCTCCCAGAGAAGAAGTCTGAATTATTATGGTATTAAAAGATAAAATATCTTGATATTATACAATAACATTTGTACATTTCATGCATTTCTGAGTTTCTAAACTTTTTCTGTGTCATCTGCTGGCCTTTGAATGTCGTCTATGGATTCCTCAAAACTCCCTAAAAATTCCCCTTTAATTTCTTATGAAGACCCATGATATATCAAAACTGCAAAAGGGAAAAGTCACAATGTGGAAGGGGTAACTGTAGTCCCTGAACCCAAGGAGCTGTTACAGGACACATGTAACCAGATGAATATGGTATATGGTAGCTAAATAGATAAATGATTCTGGAGAGACGGCTCTACCTCATCTGGGAGTTCCCTTGACTTTGAAGTTTAAGGACCTCAGTTGCTATCTAATCTAACCCAAACATAGAACGAATACTTACTATAGAATGCTCAAGAAGTGACCATCCAACCTCTGTGTGAAGATTCCCCAGGAGATCAAGTTAAAAATCAGAGACTCATTTCTGATCCTGCCTTCTAACATAAGGCAAAGCTAAATCATCCCCTCTAAAGAATCACTACCCCTGGGTGACTCCTATAAACTTCAACACATGGATATAAAATTGATAAATCAATCAATATTTATTAAAATGCCTACTATGTGCCAGATATTGTGCATGAGACAAAGTGGGGGAAAATAAGAGTTTCAAGGAAATTCATTTTCTTTTCTGTTGATTTTTGCTCTCAACTTTAACTCACCTGAATTTCTCTATTGCCTCTCCATGATAATGTACCCCCTGGTGCGTCATTACTTTTCCTGTCAAAGAGAAAATGCCCAGTGCCAAAAAAGGTATACTTTGCTTTAAAGTGTGATAGTATATGGCCTTCATAGTTGATTTTCACCTGAATTTAGAAATGGAGTTAATCTTCTGTTAAGTATTGGGCTCTTCCAGATCAACTTGTGAATGGGATAAGTTCCAATCATCTTAAAATTGGTAAAACAATTCAAAGTCAAATGAAAATACATTGGGATAGGAGATGGGTACAAGGTGTCTGATTTTGTTAATATATATAGGATGTGTAGATGACACAGTGGACAGAGTGCTGGGCCTGGAATCAGGAACACTCATCTTCTTGAGTTCAAATCTGGCCTCAGACATTTGCTGACTGTGTGTCCCTGAGCAAATCATTTCACCCTATTTGCCTCAGTTTCCTCATCTGTAAAATGAGCTGGAGAAGCAAATGGCAAACCATTCCAATAACTTTGCCAAGAAAACACCAAATGGGGTCACGAAGAATCATATACAACTGAAATGACTGGATAGTGGCATCATGGGACCCCAAGATGAGGAGACTCCTTCTATTTATATAGCCTGGCAAATTCTCTGCAACTTATAGTCTCTGAGAGGTTATGGGTCACTGGGAGGTTAAGGGATTTTCCCAGGATCCCACAGGCATTTTGTGTTCGAGACAGAACTTGAGTCTAGGTATTTCTGGCTCCAAAACTGACTCTCTATTTGATATACCACCCTTCCTCCATAACTGTTTTGTGTCACTACAGGTGAAATCTATGCAGTATTTTTAAAAATTATATCATCTCTTGAACCTTGAACTAAGAGGTTCTGAATAATAGAACAAAGGGCCAATTTTGGTCCCCATTTTACTTTTAGAAACAAAGAAAATCCAACCCCTAATCACCCAAATTGTTGAGAGAGGACAGTCTTGATGTCAGAGGAAGCATACTACTTGTTATCAATGCTCCTCACATCAACTAATCAATATTTCTTGGTCATCAGCTACTATACTTCTTCATACATAAAATATCAGTATGGATCCTTGTTCTTATTTGGGAAAAAAATAAAAAGAAGAAGACATCAAGGCACCCTTCACCTTCAAAGTATTCATTTGGATAACTGAATCTCAATGTCAGCACCTTGTCATTCATGTAAATGTATAATGTAGCTTCAAGAAAGTTAAAACAAAACTTTGAGAAACTTGGTTCTCGACCTATGTTTCTCCTCTCCCTGCATCCCCAAAATGGACCTATTTGTTCTCTCCTCAGCAAAACCTGATTCATTCTTTAACTTAGTGTGTGTGGTATAGAGACCAGTTTCACTTAACCCTTTCTTCCCTCATTTCAGAGTGAAAATAAAGTCAAAGGACCAAATTAGAAAATGTTCACCACTGAATTTAAAGCAAATTGTGCTCTTTTAATTTTTTTGTCCTTTTCAATATCCATAAACTTCTGTCCTCAAGTTTATTGGCATTGAAAGCAAAACATATTTACAGTTATAATTTAAATGAAAGAAATAGTATAAGATACATCAAGGACACTGCAAATTTAGACTTGGTATTGGAGTCTGGAGGGTGGGGAGAGAGAACTTCCTAACAATTAGAGACATCTCTAAGTTCAATCTGCTTCCTTGAGTGGTGGTGAGTCCCTTCTCCTTGGAAGTTTTGAAAGATAGGTTGGATGACCATTTCTGGTAGTGGGGATTCATGTTCGTTTACAGTTAGATCCCATAGCCTTCACAGTCCCTTCAGACTACTACTACTACTACTACTACTACTACTACTACTACTACTACTACTACTACTACTACTACTACTACTACTGCTGTTGCTGCTGCTGCTATACTATTCCTACTACTCCTACTCCTACTACTCCTACTACTACTGCTTCTACTACTACTCCTACTATTCCTACTACTGTTTCTACTACTACTACTGCTACTACTACTACTACTACTACTGCTGCTGCTGCTACTACTACTCCTACTATTCCTACTACTGTTTCTACTACTACTACTACTACTGCTGCTGCTGCTGCTGCTACTAATAATAGTTAGCATTTCTGTAGCACTTTAAGTTCTGAAAAATGCATTCCAAATATTTCATTTGATCCTCCCAACAACCCTATGAAGTAAGTTATCTTATTGTCTCCATTTTATAGCTGAGGGAATAAAAGCAGAGAGAGGTTAAGTGACTTGCCCAAGGATCACATAGTTAATGTGTGAGGCAGGATTTGAACTAGGGTCCTCCTGACTCCAAGATCGTCAATCCATCCAGTCCACCATGTAACTAGCTTTAAAATTAAAATTCCTGAAGTACTTGCCTTTCCCAAATCTCTCTACAATTTTTTAAAATATGGAAAATCCATATACTGTGACCTTTTTGCTACAGTTTTCACCCAGTAGAAGTAGAAATGCCCTGAATCTTGGTTACATATTGATTGATTTTCTTGAGTAAACCATGTTGAATCAAGGACTCTTCCCTTTATTTCCTAACGGTGAGTGTCAGTCATGCCTCTTTTCATTGTCCCTGCCTTTGTGCTGATGATCTCCTGCATCTAGAATACCATCACTCCTTACCCCTAACTCTTGGATTTCTCTCTTCCTTTAAGAGCTGTCTCACGTATCATCTCCTGCATGAAGCCTTTCTTGATCCCCCAACTGCTTGTGCCCCTCTTCCCAAAAAACCTTGTATTTAACAACTTTGCATATACTTGCATTTATAACTTTCATTTATAGGAAAGGAAATGAAACAAGCACCTGCTATGTGCCTGACACTGTGTTAGTGCTACGTGCATATTGTCTCACTTGATCCTCACAGAAACCATGGGAGGTGGGTGCAATTATTATCTCTACTTTACAGTTAAACTGAGGCACACAGCTATTGAGTGACTTATCCAAAGTTACCTAGCTAGTGAATGTCTGATGCTGGATTTGAACTTAGGTCTTCTTGATTCCAGACCCAGTGTTGTATCCACTGCACCACCTAGCTGTCTTTTATATCTATTCCTATGTGCCTTTGTTTTCATGTACATTAGAATGTAGATCATCATTTTTTTTGTTTGATTTGTTTATTTACTTTTAGTTTACAAGACTCAGTTCCATAATCTCTTGAGTTTCAAATTTTCTCTCCTCCCTTTCCCCCTCCATGGCAGCGTGCAGTCAAGTATAGGATCTGCAAATATTTTCACATTGGACATTAGTCTGGTTGTATAGAAGGGTTGTAACCAATGGAGTGAACAAGGGGAAAGAAGAAAGAGAACCAAACATGAAAAAGAGTGATAGCATGTAGATTGCTTCAGTCTCCATTTAAACTCTTCTTTCTAGATCTTTCTCTGAATGTAGATATTAGATCATTATTTTTGATATGGCATAAAGGGTGGGTGGGGGGCTTTGAACTTGCATTCCTAGTACCTAACAATGCCTGGCATATAACTACCATTTAATAAATATTTGATTGGTGGATTAGTTGATCTTTGGGAAGCATAGTTCTGAGAAATCAGACTTAGGCAAGCTTATACTTGAGAGCCTTTGATGGATGTCCTTGGGAAGGATTTATAAAGGTGCAAGCACAGTACCAGAGTTGGGCCCTTAGGCAAGCTCTCAGGAGCATCTGAGTTTCTGTTCCAAATCAAATCCTTCTTTTTTCTAAATCTGGATATTTTATTCAAGTCTGAATGCAATCAGATGTGGCATGAGCTCTTTAGTCTCCATACACATGTGTGCCCATGTGGCAGTACTCCACCTGACTGGTGAGCATCTCCAGGTGGGAGTTCCAGACTGAGCTCCTTGAGAGCAGAGACTATTTTCGGCTTTTCTTTTTATCCACAGCACTCAATCTGTCACTGAATGACTGACTGTTACCAAAGTGCCTGGCACACAATAGGTGCTTAATAAATGGTTTTTTTTTAACTTGACTTGATGCATCAATACTTCTTGTATGCATCAATACTACTCTCATACTTATTTGTCACAAGGAGAATCTACTTCCATTCTCTTCACAATACATGGTTTCCAAGGGAACATGTGATGAGTCCATCGGTTATCTTTCAATTGATACTTACCTGTCTTCTTCTACCTGTTATACATTTCTCTGATGACATAGTTTATGTCCCTTCTCCTGAATAATTCTACCTTTGTAATATGCCACATCATGCCCACACCCACCATGCTCTCTCTATTGTCCTTTGGGTGAGCCCCAACCTCCATTATTTAGACAAGGTTGTATTCCATGATATGAAGTTATATATCATCAGAAGACTATTGGATTATTATAAAATTATAATAAAATATATGTTATATATATAAATTATTATATATTTATATAATTTATATATTTCATATATAATATAAATTTATATCATAAAATATATATAAAATTGGATTATTATAAAGACTATTGGATTATTATGTTTTTTCAGGGAAAAACTAGAGGAAAATGTATCTGTATAATTTCCAAAAGGTAATCCAGCCGTCTCTCCTCATTCAATTCTGGACCTGGTTCATTGGATATGCACAGTATTTGTCTCAGGTATTGGTACTGATGAGTATGCCTCCCTTCCCTGAGTATGAAATAATATGTGTGTCTTGACTTTTCAATCATAATATCTTCTCCCTTGACTTGAACAGATAGTATGAAAGCTAATATAGACCAACTGTGGATTCACACATCTCTGGAAGTTTAATGAATTTGCTAACTTCTCTATACAAGTGTAAGGAAGCGAGAGGGCAAAAAGAACTCATGCATCTTTGTGGGTTTTGCCTGCTATCAAACTAACAGTCTCAGCACATTCTATCTCTTGGGGATTAAGAACCAGTGGAGAACTAATGGCCCAGGACCATGTGTGTTCTGGGCCATCATTTCCTCCCCATTGGTCATTGATCATTAGGAAGTCTTCTGGCCTTGACCTTTCTTAACTAATTTGATTCCGTTAGGAATGGAATTCAGGTTTCTACACTGCTGAGAATGTGCTGAAAGTACCATTTTATTTATATTTTAATTTCAAATGAGGGCAGAACCTCAGAGTTAGAGGGAATCATGGAGGCCATCTTGTCCAAAAGATTAAAGTCACCCAATATAGCTCTGGATTGAAAATTACATTTTCTGTGATAGTCAGAAGGTTTGCACTCTTGCTCATTCTGAAGAATTCATTCATCCCATGTAAAGCTGTTTAAGGACAATATTAATTGTTGCGTTCTTTGTTGCACTTCATTAAAATAGGAAGGCATCATCAAGCTTTAAGATATTTTACTTGTTAGGGGACCTGGAATTGATTTTAAAGAGATTTCTCTAGAATGCATAGAAAGGACGATGTCTTCAACATTGTTTGTCCATGAATGTGCTCATTTTCCTAACAACTATTTCCCATCTAATAATAGCTGAGGAGTTAGTGTGACATATTTGGAAGAGCATTGGATCTAATGTCAGAAAAACCTGGGTTCAAATTCTTCCTCTAACAAAGGGCATTTTGAGAAATGTGTGGACTCAAATCCAGTCTGTTCCAGAAATATCTTGTTAACTTTGGACAATAATAATAACTGTCACCAGCAGATTGAAATTTAAAAAGCTTAGAGCAGCTAGGTGGTGCAGTGAATAGAGCACTGGCCCTGGAGTCAGGAGGACCTGAGTTCAAATCCGACCTCAGACACTTAATACTTACCAACCGTGTGACCTTGGGCAAGTCACTTAACGCCGATTGCCATATCTTCCCCCACTTCAAAAAAGAAAAAAAAATTTAAAAAGCCCTTCCCATACCTCATCTCTTCTCTGCCACAGAATATTCCTGTGAGATAAATTGGGCAGACCTTATTATTCCCCCAAACCTGGCACGTATCCCTTCCCTCCTCATATGCCTCTTAGCACCCCTGGTTTCCAACAAAGCTCAATTCAGAGACGTCTCATCTTCCCTTATCTTCTTACCAGCAGCTAATGCCTCTCTTTTCTAATTGTCCTTTTTTATGTTTCTGTTCATATATTCTTACTTATAGTCTCCTCTGATAGAATGTAAGTCTCTTGAGACAGAGATAGAGAATGGAGATTTAATCCGTATGTATGTATGTATGTATGTATGCATGTATGTATGTAATGAACACCTCTCTATACGTATGAATATGTTA
>CM053580.1:29779532-29823162 GCA_028627135.1 Pseudochirops cupreus
GAAGCCCATAGTCTATGGGAGAAGATGACATGTAAACCACTATATACAAATAAGATATTATAATGGTAAGTGGGAATTTGAAGACCTTCCTTGCTTTTGAAGATCTTCCTTGCCCCTTAACAGGCCAGATGAAATCACATGGAGTCTCTGGTGGGAGGAGTTTGCTGAAAGGTGCAGCAGAGCCCACAGGAAGCTGGGAGTAAGAGTAGCTAGACAGTGGGAGAGAGAGGACACACATAGGGAGACAGCTAGGCTTGTGAGTGTTGGGTTGTGGGAGGGCTAAAGGATGGTGTGTTATGATATATTAACTTCTATGTTGCTATGACAGATTCAGTTTCTGGTGTTGGGATTTGGTTTTCTGGTGTCTGGATAAATGTTTTGCTTCTGTCTTCTATATGGAAAGTCTGTTATATTTTGCAATTCAGAACTAGACCAGCATATTTACAGTCACCATCAGCACTGTGAATATTGCATTGGTGCTTCAGATATTTACAGCACTAATTGTAGATAATCAATGGAGGGAGGAAGGGATATCAGAAAAGACTTCTTGTAAAAGGTGGGATTTTAGCTGAGACTTAAAGAAAGCCCAGGAGTATGAAAAGCATACTACTTCATCAGATAAAAAACAATTTAAGAAAGATAAACATGCCTATATAGCATGAAAAGACCAATTGGACAAATCAATGTTTACATACCACAATTAAGCAGGTTGAGGAAACGAAAGTTTACACCAATACATTCCTTGATATTGTTAAATAACTTAACATCAGAAAAATAGGTGTGGTTTTATCAAAGTATAACTTTAACTTACCATTTCTTTTGCCTCATCATTCTAAATAACAATGACCTTAGAATCTGACTTGTAGTTGAACATTTCTATATGTGTTTTCAGGTATAAATTGAAATCAACTAAACCAAAATAAAGCAAGCAAACAAAGACAAAATCTGGTTGGGAGAAACAGGCTTAATAATTATTACCTTAAATGTTAATGGAATACATGTCCTATAAAGTGGAAGAGTAATTAGAAAAGAGAAACTGATCTTTTGCTTCACAGAATAAATTAAATTATAATAACAATTAAAGCATAAACTATAAACAGAATTAAAGTAAGGGGCTAGAATAAACTATATTATGCCTCAGGAGACTATAAAATAGGAGATGTAACCAGGATTGTATATAAGAGACAGTAAAAGTGTTACTGTCAAAAGAGGGAAACTAGACTAACTAAACAGGTGAAGGTTAGTTCTGAATGTTATTTCTTTGGTATAGAAACTCAAAATATGGAGGCATTCTTCATAAGTATAAATCAGTAGCTCACATTGAGTGACAGATATACCTGAAGGAATGAAGAATTTGATTACTACATATACTAAATATTCATTGAGTGACTAACATGGCATCTAAGTACTTAAAGAAAAAGCTATCTGAAATGCCAGAAAAAAAAGATCCATGGTAGTAAAGAAATATTTAGAGAAGACCTTAAGATTCTTCTTAAAGCTCAATATTAAACAGTTTTAAAAATTGTAGACCTGAATAGTATGCTGGGAAAACTAAATTTGATAGACCAAATTCAGTGAATGAGAATGTTAAATATTATAGCTTTTTGAGTATCACATAAAATATGAAAAAAAAAACATGCTGGGCAAAAGGAACTCAATTTAATGTAGAAAGGTAGAAACACTAAACATCTTTTCCAAACCATAATGCAACAACAACAGCAAAAACTAATAAGATATATATATAGACAAAGGACTTGGTACTAAAGAAATAAGTAAAGTAAACATATCCTAAATGATGTGAGTTAATAATAGAAATAATAGCAAATAGAAATAATAGAAAAAAATTTCATTAAAGAGAATGAGAGGAGTAAGCTCACACACCAAAATTGAGGGGATACAGCTAAAAAAATCCTTAGAGGAAAATTTACAACCTATATTAGCAACTGAGAAAAAAAAAGAAAGGATAAATTAGCCAGTAATACCATGAAATATATATAAAAAAAACAAAATTAAAAAGTTGAAAACAAAAGACCAAAAAAGGTTTATTTGAAAAGTAAAAAGACAGAAATATTAGTAATGTAGTATCATCAGACTATGAGAGCTGAAACAAGGGCTTCCCTTGTTTCCACGATTGCTTTATAAAATACAAGAAATTTTAGGTATAATTAAAAGAAAAATTAAGGGAATATACAGGCAAATGAAGGAAATCTTAGAAAGTGTGAACTCCTTAAATTCTACCATAAAGAAGAGAACAATTATGCATAATCTTACATTTATGCCAGAACTTGGGGTTCATAAAAATGGTAGGATCCTTTTAGGTAGAATATTGTGCTTTTAAATCCTAGAGAAAATGGCACAAAAGTAACTTCAAGAACTAATTTCTGGAGAGAAAACCATAACATCATATATATGACTATAATTCTCATGAACAAAATAAAAACACGAAGAATCATTTAAATGTGCACATAGAATCCAATGACCATCTTGGATCTTGAAAAGCTATATACAGAAAATTTGAGCAAGAACATGTCATTTAGGATGAAGTCAAATCAGTGTTATGGACCTGTTAAAATAGTGACAGGAACCCCAAAGCTCAGAATGAACTGAGGCTGGTCAAAATTTCTAGGTACAAACAAAACTGGAAAGACTCTTTAAGCGATGTTTGGTGCAAGAGGTAGAATTTTTTTTTAAAAGGACTAGAAACAATAATAAAAGCAGATAAAATTAAAATATATAATATACAGAGGGTAGAACTATTTAAATCTTATTTCTTTATGTTTTCTATGCCAAAAGGAATGATATTCAGAGTGGAAAAGACAGAATAAAATTAAGTAAGAGAAGAGAAATCCAAAATGAGAGAATGATAACAGAGAGTCTACCTGCTTTCAGTGAGCTCAATCTACCAGGCTCAGATAAACTAGAGTCCAGTATATTGAGAAAATTGGCAGATATAATTGCTAAATTGCTATCACTGAACTTCAAAAAACTGGAAAATGAGCTAGGTGCCACAGGACTAAAATGAAGGCAGACAAATCTCTCCATTCTCCAAAAAGGAAAAAGAGTGGATATTTCCAATCATTGGTCAGTAAACTTGACGTCAATTCCTGACAAAAATCTAGAAAATATTATTATTGAAATGAGGGTTTGTGAGTACTCAGAGAAGTGGTTATTACTAAGATACAACATGGCTTCATCAAGAATAGATCTTCCAAACAAACCACTTTTTTTCCCCTTTCATTTCTGATAGGAAGACTGTACTGGTAGATTAGGAGCATGTCAACAATATAATGTTTCTATATTTCAGCAATGGATTTGATTGTCTCCAGACTGTCTTTGTTGAAAAGATGGACACATATAGGGCAGATTATAGAAAAACAGTAGAGTTAGAATTTATAGAATATTGGATATTAGGGGCAGCTAGGTGGCACAGTTAATAGTGCACCAGCCCTGGATTCAGGAGGACCTGATTTCAAATCTGGCCTCAGACACTTGACACACTTACTAGCCATGTGACCTTGGGCAAGGCACTTAACCCCAATTGCCCTGCCTTCTCCCCTCTAAAAAAAGCAAAAAAAAAAATTGGGTCTTCAAAATAGTTATTAATAAGCCCCTTTCAACTTGGAGAGAAATGTTGATTTGAATATTCCAGGGATCTGTCCTTGGTCCTTGGGTGGGTCAGTATTTTTCTCCCTGTCTTTAATGAAAATCTGTATCACATACCCATTAAAATTTTAGACAACTTCAAGTTAGGAGGGATGGTTAATACACTGGGTTACAGACAGGATTTCAAAAGACACTGATGACATAGAACAATGACCCCAGAGTAATAATACTGAGTTTAATGAGGTTAAGTGTAAATTTCTAGACATGGACACAAAATTCAACTTTACAGGTACAATCTAGAAGAGATGTGACTAGAGAAGAGACTCTTTGAAGAGCTTCTGAGGCTTTAAATGGGATGTAACCTTAAAATGATTCAATAATGTGATATGGTAGCCAAAAAAAGAGTGCTACCTTAGTGCATAAATAAAGGCCTGGTATTCATAAAAGGAGTCCCACTGTACTCTGCCTGTTCAGTCCAAATCTGCATATTGACAATTAGAAACAAGACCAAGAGACTGGATAATAAATAGCACATAATAAAGACTGGGTGAAGCAACTGACAATAACTAGCCTAGAGAAGAGAAGGTCTGAAGGGGAGTTATGTCAATTTTTTGCAAATTAAATTTTGTCACATTGAAAAGACAGGGGACTTCAGTTCATTTTAATTCAACAATCATTTAAAAATGCTTACTATGTGCCAGGCATTCTGCAAGGCATTGAGAATACAAAGAAAATTGAAAATACCCTGACTTCATGGGGAAGGTATAAAATATATTCAAGAATTGAATAAATGCAAAACAGATGAAAATTTTCTCAAAGGATGTGGTATAACAACTAAGTCTTTTTTTCTTTTTGGAGGGGGGAAGGCAGGGCAATTGGGGCTAAGTGACTTGCCCAAGGTCACACAGTTAGTAAGTGTTAAGTGTCCAAGGTGAGATTTGAACTCAGGTCCTCCTGACTCCAGGGCCAGTGCTCTATTCACTTATGTTAACTAAGTCTTGAAGGAACTTAGGAGTTTTATGGGGTGGAGGTGAATTGGGAAGCATGGGAGCCAGTCTATGCAAAGATGGTGGTTTTGCTATAAAAAATGATACCTCTTAGGACCACTTCACTGTTATACGCATACATTTGTACAACCTAGCTGTGTCTTATGACTATGGGTATTTGGGCATGTGCTTATTTGGATGGTTGCATCATGAAAATCTTAGATCTGCTTGGAAAATAAAATTCTTGAGCATATCATCCTCTAAATTAATATTTGAAATGAATTTCAACAATATTTGTATTATATTTTAAAAATCTAGAGCAACACGTATTTACATAATATAAAATTTGCATTTCTCTGAATCATACCCAAAGTTTGCTCTGCTCTAATTTCCTCCTATTCCCCAACCACTATAAATGTGATCTTTTCCTGCTTTGAAACAAGAACTTCCTGGGTAGAAGAAACCTTGTGTTTATAAACAAAAGATGGAATTAAATAATTGATAAATTTATTTGAAAGAGTTCAAGAAGGGAAAAGAAATGAGAGAGAGAACCCATTTTTCTGTTTCTGTCCAATTGCTTCCCCCCTGGAATCCTTCTTCTACCTTGTTTCTCTGTTATCCCTCTGGATTTGGTTTACGGGGTTATTCAGTTTCCCAAAGTACTCCTCATATGGGAGGGAAGTACTTATAGGATGAGACGAGGCTCCAGGAGTTACCAAAATCAAATGTTTCCCAACTACAAATCTGATTCTTGACAAGACAGAAAATCCTATATTTCAACAACACATTTCATGACAACATTGTTTCTCTATAAGCAGGACTTTTTGAGAAATTATGGAAATGTTGAATGAAGGGACAAATTTTTAGAGATATAAATTCTAATTAATCTTTGACAGTGCTTGTTAAAGATTGAGACATTTGGGGAAATGGTAGAATATGGGAACCTAGAGGCATCCATAATCACCCATCTTCACTTTAGACTAAAATTACCCTGAGCAAAGTAGGTAAGCCTATGATAATTGTGGCAGTTAAGGATTTATGCCAATATTTATGAAATTAGGAAAAATTTGCAATTTTTAGTAAAAGATACAGGCCTGTTAGATCATCCCCTTCACCCAGAAAAGGCAGAGAAGTGTCATGTAGATAGAGGCAGCTAGAGTGACTGATGATATCTATGGGTGCAGAGCCAGACTACAAAAGGATTCAGGTAAACCCTACATTTCATTTTATTTGACCCATTTGTCATTGGAGTATATTCAAGAGCAGCTGGGGTTTGTTTGTTTTGGACTGTGACATCTGATTCTCTTTAGCTATGTCAGCTCCCTAACATCTGTGGGTCATTGAGAGCCTGTCAATTGCCCTGACTGAGTTAGTTGCATGGGATTCTACCCACCTGCAAAAGAGGCAGGTCTCTTTGGGCCAAAGTATGGATCCATGAGGGCCATAGTGCGGAGAAAGAGTGGAGTTTGTTTTGTTTTGTTTCTGTTTCTGTTTTTTGGTATCAGCAAGTATTTTACTCATAGTTTGCATACAACCAGGACACTCTTTAGTTAAATCAGTCTTAGTTCGTGGGCAGCACAAAAACAGGCAGTAGGTGGGATTTGGCTTGTGAGCTAGTCTGTCAATCCCTGAATTACAGCAAGGAGCCATAATCTGAAATCTCTAAAACTATCACAGTAAAAACGATTATTTGATTATTTTTATATGTCTACACATGCATATGTAATGCTTAAGATTTCAAGGTTATATACTTAACAGCTTAAGAACAGAAACCACATCCCACCTCATGTGTGATATATTTGAGACATAAGGTTTATTTAAAATAAAATTTTAATAATGTAATAATTAATTTAAATAATAAAGATAATTACATAAATAATTTAAAATTAAATTCCAAACCTTAGGTTTAGGGTTTATATAAATATTCACATACAACACATATCAAAAGCCTACTAAATTTCCAGAAATGGATCAAAATAGTTTTTCTACTTCCACAAATACTATTTTAAAAAAATTAATGAAGAATATTCAGCTAGCCAAAAAATAGCTTTTCTATATTCTTTCACTTGGAAAAATAGACATTAAGGAAAAAGTTAAAAGGATGGGAATTTTTTCTCTATAAGTACAAGTATAAAACACATATGATGCAAGTTAACAAGAAGAGATATATCAAATTTGCAAGGAAATATTGAAGATTTATTTTAGTTATATACAGAAATGAAACCACTTCTATAAAGATGATTTTCAGCATCAAATACGAAATGAACTGCTGCCAAACTGATTAATGGGGTGACAATTTGATACCTTTGAAATTTGATTCAAGAATCACATAAGAAAGCTCCCAAAATAAACATGAAATCCAGCACAGCACATCTAAGACCTAGACAACCCAACATGGAACTGAGAAAAGTTAATTATTTCAACTTCTTCCATTAAAAAAAATTATTTCCAGCTCTCCCTAGCTGGCTGTTTATTTCCGATAGGACTATTTTTCTTTTATTCTTTTAATAAGAAAATGGTCTGCAGTTTATCTTCCTTTGGCAAAGCCAAAGAAAAACAACATTTAAGTGAAGACTTTTTTTGGAAAATCATTGAAAATGCATATTTACTTCAGACACTTTCTAATTGTATACCAATGACAACTGCTTTCTAAAAATTTCTTTACTGAACTTTCAATGCCCCACTGCTTCATTTTTTCCCAACTATAAATTCAAACTTTTTACAGGAATAAATGTCAGAAATGATCCAAATAAAAGCCTCATTTGCTTTATGCAAACATATTGTAAAACCAAGACCTGAAAGGACCAGAAATCCTATCTTAAGAAAGCTAAAAGCATGAAGGACATTTTAACTAGGAAACCAACGACTGGCGAACCTTTAAATTTCTTTTGGGATTTTCAATGGAGGATCTCATCAGTCAGTTCTTTTTTTTTCATCATTTATTTTCCCCCCTGTCTGTTTCTCTCAAAGAATAGCTACTAAATTGTGATATCCATCACAGGCAAGGAATCACAGCCTTAACAGCCTTGATCTTGCTCATTTTGGAGATTGTTCACGACACTAAAATTTATTCACATTTTATCTCAAGTTATTGCTCTTGTTAATTCACTTAAGTATCTTAATTATTATATTGGTCTTACACTCTCAAGTTTCCTCAATCATAGGGAGTGTGTGTGTGTGTGTGTGTGTGTGTGTGTGAGAGAGAGAGAGAGAGAGAGAAAGAGAGAGAGTGAGTGTGTATGTGTGTGTGTGTGTGTGTGTGTGTGTGTGTGTGTGTGTGTACACACAGAGGGAAGGCTTGAAGGGAAAGGAGGAGAATAGGGGATTCTTATCCTAGCAGAGAATAAATTCATAGTTATATATAATTCATTATTAATTTGTTCAATTAGACCTTAGACTATTTTGATTTGTCTATCTAAGCATATATTTGTATATAAATACCCACATGCATCAATACAAACATATAGATGTATACTACATGTATGTTGCATGTGTGTGTGATATGTGTGTATAGAGGCTATATTCCAAACCCCTACTCTCTCTGGCTTCTCTCTGGGTTTGGAACTGGCCAACTTACCCAGCCTATCACACAATTCTAGCAGGCTGGTGTAGTTCACCAAATGGGTTGGGAACACTGTTATGACTCCCTCTTATGGTCCTAAATATAGACTTGATATAGAATAAGTGTATGTCAACTACTAATATTTGCAATTCTAATCATTGTGCTACTTATTTCCCCAAATCAGTCACATGAAACATGTATGAAACGAGAAGGCAAAATCAAGAAAAATCATAACATTTTCTAAATATAAGTTAAAAGCAAGAATAATCAAGATATACCAGGACACCACTTCACCCATAAAACTGGATAGCATATAAAGCTGGATGATATTTTCCTACTAATGCACACACACAATGTTCACAGGGAGGAGTGGTCACAAACTTGTAGAAACCTAAAAATGAGGCACATCAGTAAAGAATATATCCAGAACATCTCACTATTATGGACTTAAAGGCCCAGGTGTCTATGATACATTTATGACAGTCTAAACATGTGGCATGGCTCCCATTCTGAATCTCTCTTCCTTTCTCAAAGCAACTTATCTTCTATAAGTATGGAATCTGTAAAGCTATTCAGATCAGATCTGTACAGACCTTGAAGAGTTTTACTCTCTTGAGTCACAGAAGTCAGTACAGGGAAGCTAGCTTTAGAAGGCAAGGCAGATTTTCCTAAAGTTGCTCTTCACACAGAATGTGATACAGTCTTCTCCAATCAGCTCCCAGCATGAACATTTTCCTCTAATCAGATCATCTCCTTACATCACCTTCTGAGTCTCTTTTTCTCCCTTTCAATTGGTGTCAGATCCATTGGCTTCTGGGTTCTGTTTTTCATCTATTGGGGTTTCAGCTTCTCTAATCAGTTTCTCTTGTTGGATTCTCTGTATTGTTTTAAATTGCCTCTGATCTTTTGTACGAGTTTCTAATGGCTCAAATCAGAGTTTCCTCATGTGAAATAACCCATCTCTAACTCAGGTTGAAAAATTCAAAATCCACATTTTTGTCAGCTATAATTCAAATAGTTATTATACAATAGTCTCATAGTCCCAAAATTATCCTTTGATTCAAACTTTTTCAGCAATAAACACACAGCTCCTAAATAAACAATGCACTGCAGGCATCTTTACCATCAGTCAGAACCCTTGTCTCTTATAGGGCATGGTTCCACTCTAGTCCCCTCAGAGCTCTAAGTGTCTTAGCACTTTTATTCAATGGGCTACTTTGTTTCTTAGGTTATCTCCGAACTGCCTGTGCTTTTCCTCAAATTGCCTTTTTCTCTCTATTTCACACACACACACACACACACACACACACTCTCACTCACTCACTCTTCTTTTCCTTTCAGTACAGAAAATTTACACAGAAAAAGGGGCAATACCTTACTATATGGTTATAATTGCCTCCAAATCCTATTTAAACTAGATATTGGAAGGAATTATCAAGAAGTGCTATTAACCAGGGCCATACTTCACGCCTAACTAATATGAGATTTCTAATTACTTTTGTAGTTTCTCATTGTTTAACACAATCAAATCTAATTGACTGGAAAATTTTTGTGAGACCATAGACTGCTATGGCTACTTTTTTCCCCAACTGTTATTGTTCTGGTTTCTTTGTGAACATCTCAACCTTTATTGCCCCATTAAATCTTAAATTAAACTTTGATAATAAGTATATTTTATAAGAATTATCAAATGGCTACAAAAGTCATATCTGAGCCTCTGTCCTTTTAACTGTACTAGGATAGCTCTCTTTTTTTTTTATGGATAACCCTTCTTTCTGGATTATTAAAAACAAGGACACTTTGATTTTAATTAAACCCTCCATTTGGAAGATGTGGCTAATAAATGTCAAATGTTAAAGGTGCACTTATGTTATATGGGTATCCAAACATCTTCCTTGGCAGGAGAGAAAGTCTGCACTGTGTGAAAGAAGCACCTATAGGATATATGGAACAATGGGGTGGCAAACAAATGTCTGAATTTAGAAGCTTTGCAAAAGTATACTCTTCTAGAGATACTATAAGTTTCTGCATTCCAAAATACTTTAATCTCATCAATTAAAGTTAAGGGTTACCCAATGTTCAATGGAGGAATATATATGGGTAGGCTCTAACATATCACCAAACAATAATTGTGTAGGAAAAGCCTGAAGGATGTCATCAGAAAGACAAATGCCTGGAAAGAAATGAGCCAATCACAAAGCAAGTGAAGTTACGATTATTGAACAGTCTAGGGGATCCATTTTAATCCTTGTGAAATGTGAATCAATTAAGAGGAGGGTGTCCATTATGTTGTGTGGAACTCTTGTAGTTCACTGATGGGCAAATACGGATAGAAGATGCAAAGGATGGGCTGACATATTCTATTTCCCTAAAGACCCTAAGGCACATAACAACTGGACAAAATGAAATAGAAAGAATGCACAGAGTATATCAAACCAAATCATACTCTCAAATAATGCATTCTTCAATGGAATACCAACATGGATGAGATCATTGATCCACCACAGTGTAACATCTACAGTTCCCCTCTCTCATAGGTGAACAGAAAGTTAGTTCAGGTTTTAGATACTTCACAGGGCAGAATCTTCTCTAACTCATAATTAACAAAACCCCATCAATATGTTCAATTGTACTAGAAGATTCACATATATGGTCAAAAACATTTAATGAATAGTGTAATCACAAAATAATAACAGAATACTCTATAATATACATGAATCTCTCTTCTTCCTGTAACTATCCCCACAGACATATGTGCAAATACTTATATAAGCATGTATATGTACTCATAAATGTATACACTCTATATGTACTATGTACCTATATATGTATATAGATTATACATATATCCATAAATGTCTACATCTTTATAGAAAGATTACACATGGGACATACACATGTGGAAATATGTATAGTTGAGTACAGACAAAAAGAAAATATGGGACCAAAATAAATATGCAGGGAAAACTTATGCCTTTAATGCTATAGAGCTGCAAATGTCTTCTAGTGATGTCATTGTATTTCTCTTTCCTGGCATTGTTTCCTGATTTTTTTTCTTTTTCTCATTTGCTACCTATTAAATATTTAATCCTTAACATTTCCACATCAAAATTCACATTTCCACTTGAGCTATGTTATTTTTGAAATCCTTATCTTCAGATTTATTTGGTATTCTTTCCTGTATTTTCTGGTGGGTGCTATGGTTAGTGAAGCCTCTTCCTGACATGGAAGGGCTACAAATCTCCTCTATCAGCTCTATCAATGGCTATAAAGCACTTTCTCTTAGCAAGCATGTTTATGTGACCTAACATATAAACAATCTAGAATCACACAGTTTTTTTTTTACAGTTTTATTTAGGATTTTGAATTTCAAATTCAATCCATCTCTCCTCCTCCCCTTTCTCGTCCCTGAGACAATAAGCTATCAGATATAAGTTATATATTTGCAGTTATGTAAAACATTTCCATATTAGTCATTTGGTACAAGAAGACTCAAAATAACTGAAAAAGAGTGAAAGACAGTGAAAAGTAGCAAATGCTATGCTTCAATCTGCATTCAGACAACATCATGTCTTTATTTGGAGGCAGATAGCATATTTCACTATTAGTCCTTTGGGACTGTCTTAGATCATTGTATTGCTGAGAATAGCTAAGTCATTCATAGTTCTTCCTCAAAGAATATTGCTGTTATCGTATACAACATTGTCCTGGTTCTGCTCACTTCACTATGCATGCATCAGTTCACGTAAATCTTTCTAGGTTTTTCTGAAATCATACTGCTTGTCATTTCTTATAGCACAATAATATTCCATTACAATCATGTATCATGGCTTGGTTAGCCATTCCCCAACTGATGGGCATCCTTTCAATTTCCAATTCTTAGCCACCACAAAAAGAGTTGCTATAAATATTTTTTAGCAATAGGTCCTTTTCCTTTTTTATGGATGTCTTTGGTATATAAATTTAGCAGTGGTATTGAATGCACACCTTATAACTTTTTTGGGCATCTCCAAAATGGTTTGATTAGTTCACAACTCCACCAACAGTACATTAGTGTACCAGTTTTCCTACATCCCCTCCACATGCAACATTATCCTTTTTCATCATATTAGCCAATCTGATAATAAAACAACCATCAGAATTGTTTTAATATCCATTTCTCTAATCAACAGTGATTTAAAATATTTTTATTTGACTATAGATAGCTTTGAATTCTTTCTCTGAAAACTGCCCATTTATATTCTTTGACCTTTTATCAAATGGGGGATGACATTTTTTTTTTATAAATTTGACATAGTTCTCTATATATTGGAGAAATGAGAACTTTATCAGAGGTACTTGTTGCAAAATTTTTACCTTTTTTCTGCTTTCCTTATAATTTTAGGTTCACTGGTTTTGATTGTGCAAAAAAAATAAATTTTATATAATCAAAATTATCTATTGCAAATTTTGAAATGCTCTCTATATTTTCTTTGGTTCTAAATTCTTCCCTTATTTATAAATCTGACAAATAAACTATCCAATGCTCTCTTAATCTGCATATAGTGTTATCGTTTCAGTGTTAATCATATACCCATTTTGACCTTATCTTGATATATGGAGTGAGATGTTGGTCTATAATCTAGTTTCTGCCATAATATCTTCCAGTTTTCCCCAGAAATGTTTGTCAAACAGTAAGTTTTTGCTTCAAAAACTTAGGTCTTTGGATTTATCATATACTAGATTACCATGGTCATTTACTGTAACGTAATTTGTCCCTAACCTATTCCACTTATCACTGTATTTCTTGGCCAGAACCAGATTGTTTGATAATCACTTCAGTGTGAGATCTGGTTTGGTTAAACCACCTTCTTTCATATTTATTTTTTTCACTGATTCCCTTCACATCCTTGAATTTCTGTTCTTCCAGATGAATTTTGTGATTATTTTTTTCTAACTCTGCAAGATAACTTTTTGATAGTTTGATTGGTATGGCCTGAACAAATAGATTGAACTCAGGTAAAATTTTCATTTTTATTACACTGACTTGGTCTACCCAGGAACAATTAATATTTTTCCAATTGCTTAGATCTGATTTTATTTTTTGAAAAATGTTTTATAGTTGTGTTCATATGGTTCCTGGGTTTGTTTTGATAAGTAGACTCCCAAGTATTTTATATTGTCTACGGTTATTTCAAATGGAATTTCTCTTTCTATCTCTTGCTGCAGGACTTTGTTGGTAATATATAGAAATGCTGAAGATTTGTGTGTGTTTATTTTGGATTCTCACATAGATTTTTTTAAACACTTCTTTTAACTCTTCACTCCTCTATTATCTCCTTTTGATCTCAGTTAAATAATCAACCAATCAACCAAGATTTCTTTTTTTTTTAATTTTTTAATTTTTTTTATTTACTCATTTACTTTTAATTTACAAGATTCAGTTCCACAATCACTTGAGTTTCAGATTTTCTCCCCTCCCTTTCCCCCCCCCCCATGGTGGCGTGCAATCATGTATAGGATCTGCAAATACTTTCACATTGTACAATAGTTTGGTCATATAAAAGGTCAACCAAGATTTCTTAAACACCTAAAATGTGTCATCCCTGCGCAAGGCACATCTGCATTATTAGAGATATATTTTGGTTCTTAGTTCTAATTCTTCCTCCTGAATTCAGCCTGCATTGCAGGAATTCAACTTACTGAAACACAAAATGAAATGAGTCATATTCTATATAGGAATGTTTTAACCTTCTCTACTCTGCTACTCTATTCTCAGCAAACAATGAGGTCCAACTTGGCAGGAAATGACAAGAAAGGCTAATGATCTTTGTCCAACTTTTTTCAGCAACAAGTTACAGTCTTGTTTTTCTTTTAAAAATATTAAATTGAGAGAAAAGCTTTTCTACTGTGCCATGTCAAAGAAAACATCTGGCATTTATTCATTAAAGTGAGACTGACAACTATAGAGGAAAAAAATGGGCTAACTTTCTAAATATCCATTTTGTTTAAGTTATCTTTCTATAATTGTAGTGGAGAACAAAAATTGATCATAACATATCTGATCAATTGATTTCCCTCTGGCCTAAATGATGATATAGACCATAAGATGTAACATAAATGGGTAAGATCTTAAACAATAAGTAAAGAAGATTTTTTATCTCTGATTAAAATCAATGAATTTAGACAGAATGTAGGAATTGACTGGGCAAAGATTTTCCATTTTTCCATTTTCCCTTTAAAAAACAAAACACACTTCCTAGGAGCCTGTTATAAAGTACGACAGTAGGCACTGGCCCTGGAGTCTGGAGGACCTGAGTTCAAATCTGGCCTCAGACACTTAACACAAAACTAGCCATATGACCTTGGGCAAGACACTTAACCCCAATTGCCCCACCTTCCCCCTCCAGAAAGCAAAAAAAAAAAAAAAAAGTAAGACAGTATTTAAAGAATATGGCTCCTGTGAATCAAGAAGATAGAGAGCCTAGCTGAGTGAAGTTGTACTTTACAGATAACCAGATCCAGGGAAGTCAGGTGAACCACTTGCCCAGCAGACAGGCTGACCTAGTGGATGGGGTATAGCATACAAACAGTATGAAGATGGAAAGGATACCAGGGTACTAGCGTGCCATATGTATGAATCACCGTGGCCTCGTGTGTTGTCTAAGCATGTAAATTTCTATTTGGATACTCCAAATGTGACTGCTCCTCCAACCGACACTCCATGTCAGAAAGTATGCCACAGGTTCATGGCAGGGATATGTGTGTGTGTAAATATTTTGTCAATATTGCTTTTATAGTGCTGTCTAAATAAATGTCTTTGCTCTGAAGTACTTGTATCATCTGGCTAATTATGAAAGGTAAGCACAAAGGTAAGTTTGGGTACCTGGAACCATCAAAAAACCCATCGAAGCTATCCAGGGAACTGAACATAACAAGCTCAAGTTGGAAGGTATCCCTGGAGTGGGTACTACACAATCAAAACATTGATTTAATAAGTTTGTGTTAATCTATTTTATAAAATAGGAAAAAATAATATGTTACCATATTGGCAATTTTTATAAAATATTTTAAAGTGTGTGTAGAGAGCCAGACCCATAGTCCGGAAGACCTGAATTCAAGTCCATGTCTAATACATATTGGTTATGTGACATTGGGGAAGTTCCTTGAGTACTTGGGACTTAGTTTGTTTTTCTGCAAAATCAAGTAGGGTAAACTAAATGATCTCTTAAGTTCCTTCTAATTAAAAGTTTACAATCCTAGTAGATTAAGGATCGACTCTAAACAAAATCTGGGAAAATGCCTGTGCCTTGAAAACTTACTATTTACTAATACAGCCAGGAAAGTGACTGCCCTGATCTCCACAATGTGTAAGCAGCAGCAAATGGCCTGCGTGTCTAGAGGAAGAGTGCTTGAGGCAGGCTAAAAAATGGTTGTTTTCTTTACTTGTTTGTTCTCCCCTTTCTTGGGTTTAACAACTAAGTCCTTCAAATTTTACACTGACTGTTCAAGAAGTGAATAGCAAGAATTTACAATGATTGCTGCATGTGATTGGCTTGGGGCTCCCAAGGCAAATCTCTTTCAAAATATTATTCGGGGCTTTTGCCTCATAGGGTAAAACCTTTCTGCTACCATGTAGAAAGCTACCAGAAAGGTATGACACTGATTTCCACTGAGGGGGCACATACTCATAACAGTTTCCTATAGAATGGAGATTTAAAAAAAAGTTAAAAGTTCATACCAGATGTGAAATATACCAACGTCTGTCTACAAATACATATGTCCATGAAATAAAAGATAATAAAAGTAACAAATGGAGGGAATGGGAAAAAACTCATTAAAAGCAAGGAAACTCAATTTCTTTCTACTTCTTGTTACTTAAGGGTGGGTCTGCCTGTGGGAAACAATCATTTTTCCTCTATCAACTCCAACCCCCAAAAAACCTGGGGAAAAAAGAATCAGAAAAGGGGGACAGAATAGTAGGATCAGTCAAGGACCGAACTGAGACCTAACTCCCATCAGGTCTACATAAAATGTGCAGATTTGTATTTTCATAACTGAAAACAGTTTTTCACAGACCTGAAGAAAGATAGAAATTGCTATGAAGGCACTGTGATATATAGGACTGAGTTTGCATCTCAGCTCCACTGCTTATTTCCTATGTAACTCTGGGCAAGTTTTTCTCTTCTCTGAGCCGCAGTTTCCTCATTTGCAAAATGAAGGCAAGAAGAGGTAGAGAGTCCTTTCCAGCTTCCTATCATCAGATAGAATAGGTGTGGAGAAAAGAGAAGAAAAATGAAAGGCTACGCCAAAATGTTTAGAGAATATCGTTATCTTCTATTTATGCTAACCTACAAGGTCATTTTTTTCTAGCACATTTAACATATATCTCTGTATGTCTGACACACACATATATGTATGTATGTACTCACACACATATGTGTATACGCATGTAGATGTCTACATATATAGACATATAGATGCATATAGATGTATTGCATACATATAATATACATGCACATATACACATATATACAGATACATGCATATATATACATACACACTGTCTATCATCTATCTATCTATCTATCCATCCATCCATCCATCCATCTATCTATCTATCTATCTATCTATCTATCTATCTATCTATCTATCTATCTCTGTCATGGGCACACAGAAAAGCAGCATAGCAGAGGGGATGACAAACCAGCCTTCCAGTCATGAAGACTGAGATTCTAAATCTGTCTCTGCCATGTGCAGGCTGTGTGACTCCAAGTAATCCAGGTAATCTGTCAGTGACTCAGCCAGCTCCCCAAGGCTAAGTCACATTATGGGTGGCAGTAGGTGGCCTTGGTAATGGAACTTTTCTCAACAGGAGTTCTCTGCAAGAATGTAATCAAAGACCTGAACAGTTACACAGACTAATCGATAACATGAATTTCTTCCTGGCTGACATCAGAGTAGAAAACAGCTTACAAACTTGGGGTGATATTTACTATTATTAAAGGATGGTTGAATTGGCTATTTGTGACTTTCTATCAGAATGACGATAAAGTAGGAGGGTAGGCATAGACTAGCAGTTTGCCTCTCTTTACAGTGGAAGAGCCAGAAATGATTATTCCTCATAGCCAATTATGCTTTTTCTAAAGAAAAACAAACTTGAAACACATTATTTTGAATATTAACCAATATTCATGTGAGTTCTATATAATTTTTTCTCTGAAAATATGAAAAACAACCCATTTGCAAGGGATAAATTATTGTACTTAGAGGTCAGAGAGATAGATCTAGGTTGGAATCCCAACTCAAGACACTTGTTTTCAGGTTTGTTGCTACAAAAAAAGACTTGATATTTTGGTGTATATGGGATCTTTCTTTTTCTCATTGAGATATCTAGGTTAAAGGACAGAACTTTTAATGACTACAAACCACTCTCCAACACAAAATTCCATCTTTTAAACAACACTGTAGCAGTAGTGTTTCTCTCTATTTGTGAATCTTGGAAAAGCTCAATTTTATAAGGAGCAGAAGTTCATTAAACAGGGGCCAGGAGGAGAGATGGATACTACTGCACATTTCCCATAATTCCCCATGCACAAGCAGCAATAAGGAGCCTCAAAATATAGGACTGAAAAGAATGGTAGATTGGTTAAAGAACAAGAATGAGGTATGACAGATGAAGAATCCAAGTCTTCCACTAATACTCATATACATACACATAAATAAGGACTACAGGAAGGCCTCTGGCACACTGGATAATTTATGGGAGTTCATAGAAGAGAATTACACACCACGAAAAGGTGAAGAGAGCTTGTGTTTCACCTTTGGTACTGCTGAATTCAACAAAAACTTTTTAAAAAATAATTTTATAAAATGTTTTCAATCATTCATCTTTGGTTGTTGGGTGTAGAGAATTCCTGATGTAGAAATAATGTCTATTCACACAGAATAGCATCTTGTCTATAACTTAGCATCTTAGGGAGTTGTATGGGACGTCCAAAGGTTAAGTGACTTGACTATTGTAATAGTAGCACTTTAACCCAGGTCATCTTCCTGACCTTGTAGCTGGTCTTCTTATCCATCATGCAATAACATACTATTAGATGATAAGATGCTTGAGGACCAGGGCTGTGTCGTCTATATATTTATATCCCTCACAGAGCTTAGCATGCCATCTTATACATAATAAGAACTCAAATATTGGATCAATAGATTACACTGCCAAACTACCAAATGAGGCACCATGAGTGACCTGCTGAGAGGTATCGGAGACAAAAGAAGTACAGTGGGATAAGTGACACAATTCTTTAGGATATACCCTAAAACTGTGGCCCACAGGCCACCTGTTACCCATTTCTGAGTCCTACCTAAACTGAATTAAAATGTAACTTGGAAATGTTTAGCAAAATAAGTAAATACAATTCATCATCAGTAATGTTAATTTGAGGTTTTATGTGTCAACATATGGCCCAAAGAAATCCATTTCTGTTTGAGTCTGACATCATTCATCTATGAAAAAACTGACTGATACGTAGAAAGTGTGAGGAAATGCCAACAAGTCAGTCAACCAGTCCATCATAGACTTGAATATACAAGATTAGGGCTAAGAGTACAGTCATTTGAGGTCATAAATTAGCTCACACTGCTGTTAATTTCTATTATAAGTATCAGATGGCTCTTGACAGAAAATGGCAAACTGCAGATTATTTTATCCTAATGCAAATGAATGGAAACACATTTAGAAAAGGAAGGAAACATCCATTGTAGCATGACAGAAAAGTAGGATTATATAGATAAAGAGCTGAATAATTCAGTCCAGTGGTCATAGTATATGTTTTCATCAGAAGTTAAACTTCTTATTGGAAATTATATGGGTTTAGAATGGAACTTGTTCTAGTCTAACATTACTGTCTTACCCTTTCTACTTCCAAATGAGTAGCCGTGTTTTAAAAGGGCAAGCTGTAGAGATATTTTCCGGTACCATATCAAAGCACAGCTGAAAATACCCAATTCTGACAGTGTAATGGCAGTAATTTGGTCTTACTTAAATTAAAGGAGCTTAGTTTGTTCCTTCCCTTCTTCCCTGATACTCTTCATCTACAATGCTAAGGCCCAATGCACATGTTCTGTCTATGACTATTTAAATGAGAGAAATTACATTTCCCTCGTCTTCACTTGACAACAATGATTTGTTTAAGTGAAATGGGCAGGGAAAGAGGGGGGTGATTGTGCAGAATCTGTATATGGAATTTACCTACATCAACCCATAGCAACTCCCATTACCAGTTCTAGTAAGATAAAAGATCTACTGCTTGACTTTTTCTTAAATTTAAAGAAAAATGTTATTTGTTTCTATATCACCTCTGTTTTTGAATATAGCCTTTTCCCAATTACTTCTAACAAATGAAAAACAGATGGAAAAATGCCCTTCATAAAAACCAACACACATAATCAAGTGAATCTACCCATATGTATAACACTCCACATCTATATTCCCTGACCTCAGCCAAGATGCAAGGGGGCATATTTTCTCAATACTTTTCTAGGACCAATCTTGATCATTATCATCACAAAGCATACAATTTCTTTTGGCTATTACCATTTGCTCTGATGTAGGTTTTGTATAGAATATTATATAGGCTTTGATTAATTCACATTTTATCAGTTCACATAACACCCTGATTCTCAGTCTGTTCCTTACTGCACAATATTGCTCCATTATATTTCTTTCTTGCCACCATTTCTTTAGATACGGTTAATAGATGGGCATCAACTTTTGTTTCCAGTTCATAACTAATATAAAAAGTGCAACTATTATTATTTTGGTCCAGATAGACAGCTGGATAGAGCATCAATCAAGGGCTTACTAAAAAGTGAATAGACAAATACAAGAAAAATGAAGACAGTTGGGGTGGCTAGGTGGCACAGTGAATAGAGCACCGGCCCTGAAGTCAGGAGGACCTGAGTTCAAATCTTGCCTCAGACACTTAACACTTACTACCATGTGACCTTGGGCAAGTCACTTCGCCCCAATTGCCCTGCCTTCCCCCCTCCAGAAAAAAAAAGCAAAAGAAAATGAAGACAGTTCCTGCCCTCAAGGAGCTTATTATTCTTCAAGATGCACATCTATTCAAGCTCTGCAACCCATGGTCAATCAACTGACTTCCCATTTTCCTCATCTGTAAGATGAGTAGGCTAAACTAGGCTAGGGTTCATGTTTCTTCCAGTTTTTGAACTGTATAATCCTATATAGCTCCTCCACAAATCCTTCTTCCTGATTATTCAATCCAATTAGCCTTTCTTAAACACTTACTATGTGCCAAGCACTACGAAGGCAAAAATGTGACTGTCCCTGTCCTCTAAAAACTTGCTTTCTTCCAGGAGGAGAAAATACATACAATGAAAAATAAATACAGATTATAAACACAGTAAATGTAAAACACATCACCCTCTCCAGCTAACCTTTCAATAGTTTCTGTGTCAATTGTACCAGTAACCATGCTCTGGAGAACGTAAATCTTTAATCTCCAAAGCCTCCGCCCCGGGGTCCCACTTCCCTGATTGGTTGCTATGCTACAGTCACCTGCTACATATAGGCCTGGCACCAGTTCTTCTCTGTCATTTTAGGGAGCATTGACTCTCTACCTGTCTCTAAATTCTGGAGCTATTATTATATCAGCTCTGTCATTGATCCCAAAAAGAGTGTCAGTCTCTAATCCTATGGCTCTACTCATCATTCTAGGAACTTACCAAACCAATGTGCTCCATCCTGGCAACCATTCCTGTATATATGCTGCTTCCCTCTATTGGAATGTAATCTCCTTGAAGGCAGGGCCTATTTTTAATTTTACCTTTGCCTCCCCAATGCTTACCACAGCATCTGGTAAGTGCATAATAAAAACTATTTCATTCATTCATTTATTCATTAAAATCTAGCGGAGAGGATTAATACCCAAGGATCAGGGAAGGTCTCAGATAGAAGGTGGGAACATTAAAAAGAAATGAACAATTTCAAGAGGCATATGGGAGGAGAGGGAGCATCCTGGGCATGGCAGATTAGTTGATGGTTTAAGCAAAGGGAAACACGAGGAACATGGAACACCAGGCATTCTTTTTGGGTAAGGGGAACCACAAGTAGGCCAATTTGGCTAAAACACAGAGCATATTTCTACATGAAATAAGGCTGGGAAGGTAGGCTAGAGACAGATTGTGAAGGGTTCTAAATGCCAAACAGAAGAGCTTATATTTTTATCCTAGATGCAATAGCCCATCCTCACTATTCCAACTCTAGCAGTCATAGTATTCCAAAATATGAGTTAGATTTGTAGTCAAAGGAGAAGAGTTTCAATCCAAGCTCTGACACTTATTATCTACATACAAGTCTCTTGAGCATCACTAGCATTAAGTTTCTTCATTTGTAACATGATGCGGTTGGACTAGATGACCTCCAAAGGCCCTTCTAGCCCTTCAACTATGACCCTATGAACCTAAATTCTGCATTCTAGCAGTGATACATAACACTCAAGTTAATTAGCTTTCTGCATCTCAATTTCTTCACGTGTCACGTGAAGGAGGTAGACTAAGTGATTGCCAAGGGCCTTTCTAGCTGTTTCCTGTTTGTTGTTTTTTTTTTCTTTCCCAATCTCATTACATTATAAATTTCTTAAAGGAAGGACACTGGACATGTAATACATTAGCAAAAGACTTAGGAATCAAAGATTATCAAGGAAAAATGAATCTTATAGACAATGGAACCCAGTCCTTGGTTGACAGGTTGGATATAAAAACAAAGCCATAATGACTTCTCTAGTCTGTTATTGGTAAAGTCATTTTGAAGGGATTCCACATTGATTCAATATATCAATGATACCTCACCACCTGAAATGTGACACTTTTCAGGTTTTAAGTGAAAACACAGGTACAGGATTACTTCCATGGAGAAATCTTCATAGCTATCCCCATCAACACTAATAAGGTCACCAGCTGCATACATAAGGAGAAGACAATATATCAAAGTTGAAGTCTAAAACCCCATCCCCAAATATATTGAAATATCAAAGCAATATAGCAGATAAATTCCAATTTTATCAGACTGCCTGTCAAGACAAACTACTGTCAGAGGAGCCCCAGCAGGGTATAGTGGATGCTCCCCAGCAGCTCAGTGTGGGGTTCTGCTAATCAAGAATTTGTTCCAGCATGCAGAAACCCTGTGTGAAGCCACAGGGAGGAGGAGGAAGAACTTGGTATGACAGTATGGAAGCAGGGGAAGCGAGGAGTAATTACCCTTGGACCTCATGGGGAGCAACAGCTAGCTCACCTTATTCAAGTCATTTTTTTTGTTCATAAATATATATGCACATATATTCATTAATCAGCTAGTACAACAAATATCTACTAAGCACCTGCTATGTGGTATGTTAAGTCCTGGAGACACAACATAAAAAGAAGCCTCTCTTGACTTGAAGGAAAGAGTGTATGCTCTTATCGGGATGACAAGAGCATTTGTATAATATACACAAACTAATACAAGGAAAGGCGGAGAAGTCACAAAAGCTGAGGGGAACAAGAGAAGACTTTGGAAGAAACCAGGGATCTGAAGATGCTGAGATAGGAGGAAGAGGATTTCAGGAATAGGGGTTAGGGAGCACAAAAACATATGGCCAGAAGATGGCATAAGGCGTTGAGGAACGGCAAGAAGGGAAGCTTGCATATTCATGCATTTTATAGCTGTAACAACATCTATTAGACTACAAGCTGGTTGAGGGTAAGAGGCAGCTTCTTAATGGTGGAGCCAGTGTAGCATGGTAGAAGGTCCACTGGCTCTGGAGTTGGCAGGATCTGGTTTTGAAACTTGGCTCTGCTATTTGTGACCTTGTGTAAGTTCTTTATTTCACTAAATTTCAATTTCATCATAGACTAGAGGAGTCTCTAAGGTCCATTTTAGTTTTAAGATCATAGGGTTGTATCAATGTGGCATGATGAGAAAAGTTTCTTTCTAATAAACAAGATTTCAAATCATATGTGACAAGCTATGTGACCAAGGCTAAATCCTGTAACCCCTCTGAGCCTCCATTTCCTTTATCTCTAAAATAGTCAATGAGCATTTATTACCTACTATGTGCCAGATATAGTGTCAAGTGCTGAGAAAACCAAGAAGGGCAAAATATAGCCTCTGTTCTCAAAGAGGTCAGAGCCAAATGGGAGAGACAACAGGCAAACAAGATATATACAGGATCAACTGGGGACCATCTTAGAGGAAAGTCACCATCATTACAGAGAACTTGGAAAGGTTTCATGCAAAGTTGTTGTGAGGTTTGAGAGAGATAATTTATATTTAAAGTTTTACATAGACCTTTGAGCATTATTAAATGCCAACTCTAATTATCTAAATTTCCATCTCTCCCATTGCCTAGCAGTTCTCAGCAGATACACTGATGAACTTTGTTTAAATTAATAATGCTAATTGCTGCAGATAAGAAGGATGGAGATGATATCAGGGGATTTTGAGATAAATATCTTTCTATATCATATCTATATCTATTGAGAGAGAGAGACTGAGAAAGACTGAGAGAGAGAGAGGAGAGAGAGAGAGAGAGAGAGAGAGAGAGAGAGAGAGAGAGAGAGAAGAGAGGAAATTCATTGTAAAGGGTCTCTAACTTCTTAGAAAAGTATGTGACAAAGTCTTCTGACAGTGTAGGAGAAGGTGGTATGGGAGACTTGAGGAGAGAAGAGAAGGAAGAAATGAGCAGCATGTGTGACAAGATCAATGGAGAAAGAATAAAGTTGTGTCTTGTTGAGGAGGGGACTCAGTTGAAAGTAGATCTCAGTTTGTAGTAGGTCCAGTCTGGATAGGAGTGAATCAATTTCTGTATGTTAAAATGTACTCCCTTCCATGGGGAGCAATTGGGATGTCCAACTTTCACGTCTTGCCAACTGCTATGTATCAATAAAGGTAAAAGGAGAGATGTGTCCAGCAGCAAACTCTTGAGTGACACTTGTCCTGCAGAAGGTAATGACTGTTGTCACAGATCTGCAGAATGCAGAGTTGGAAGGGGTCTCACTTGTACAACCCCCTTAATTTCCTTATGAGGAAACTTAGGTAAATCATAAATGATGACCAAAGCATAGACTCAGAGACACAAGGGACTACAGAGAGCACCCCATCCTCATCACTTCTTTCATTTTCCCAATGTGGAAACTGAGAGGTAAAGGAACTCGCCCAGAATCACCCAGTTCAGTGTTCAAACCCAGGCCCCCCAGGGCTCTTTTCCTGTTTGTATCCTCTCGCTCCGCAAAATTCCGAGCAAGTGTTAGAGGAATGTTTATTGGCTGAATGAGTTAGATCTCAGCCTCCATCTTGGCTCCAACTCTAGTACTTAGAGCATTAATTTGTCTGCCTGCACGGATAACTAAATAATCAAAGGACCACAGATTTATCAACACAAAGGACCCTAGAAGTCATCAAGTCCAGACCCTTCCTTTAACAGATGAGGAAAGTGAGGTCCAGGGAAATTAAGTGAGTTGCCTAGGGTCATGCAACTAGTTAAGTGTCAAAAAGCCATATTTGAATCCAGATCATCTTGATTCCAAATCCAGCGTTCTACCTTCTATATTATGCTACCGGTCTGTAACTTGTTTCTTTAAAATAAAATAGCATGTAGGCACTAGTATTCTCAAGAGTGGTTAAATGCCCAGGTATCAACACAAGTATATTCATTCATGGCAGCATTTGAACCCAGATCTTCTAATTCCAAGTTCAATTTTTTCCCATGCTGCCTCTCTTCTGGAGCTAGCTCTCCATCCTTACCCTTACCTTGGTAGCTGTTGCCAACTGCCCAAAGGTGGGTAAATTACTCTTAATGACTTGATCACCTTCTATGTCAATAGTTTTGAAGCGGTCTCTCTTCTCTGGAGAGTGGGACCTTCAAATCTCTGACCCTGCTTTGGTATCTGGTAAGGATAGGATCTCCTACTATCTAAAGTCATTCTGTCTCTACCCAGTTGTTCCCTTCATGTCCACACCATCCCCCATCTCTGACTACTACTGCTCACAGTAACAAGCAATCTCTTCTGTCTCTATGAACTCAGTAAATGTAGGCCTGCCCCAGTTTCTTTTTGCTTTTAGGGAAGACAGCATTTTTTTGTTTTTCTGAATATTAGAACACTATATGAACCCTAAAGTCAAAGGATCATACCATCATAGAGTTAGGGCTGGCATCAAGTTCATTCTCCTCCCTTTAGAGCAGAGAAGAGAAAATGGGGGTCCACTGAAGTGAAGTGATTTCTACAAAGTCATACAGGAGGTAACTTTCACAGGTGGTATCTGAACCCCTTTCTTCTGATTCCAAAGTACCATGCAAAAGTGCTGAATGTAGAATCAAAAGATTGGGGTTTGAACCCCAGGTCTACCTCTTGTGCATGTGTGTGTGTGATCACGTGTGTGTCGTGCATGTATATATGTCTACACACAAAACATCTAAGTATGTGTGCATGTATGCATGCTTATTTATGTATGTCTATAAATGTGTGCATGTGTGTATGTGTACACAGATACGTATATAAGATATGTTAATATATACACATGTCTGTATATACACGTTTACATATAAATATATTTCTCTGAAGTATGTATATATGTATGCATGTATGCATCTCTATATATACATACACATATATCCATCTACTTATTAACCAATGTATATATACATACATATATACATAGGTGGATAGATGGATACTTTAGATAGATGAATGTGTGGGTGTATACATACATATCACCGTAAGCCTTACTTTTTAAAAAAGGACTATATTATTATCATTAGAAGTAGTAGTAGTAGTAGTAATAGTAGTAGTAGTAGTAGTAATAGTAGTAGTAGTAGTAAGTAGTAGTAGTAGTAGTAGTAGTAGCAGCAGCAGCAGCAGCAGCAGCAGCAGCAACAGTAGCAGCAGCAGAAGCAATAGTAGCAGCAGCATCAGTAGTAGAGTAGTAGTAGTAGTAGTAGTAGCAGTAGTAGTAGTAGTAGTAGAAGTAGTAGTAGTAGCAGCAGCAGCAACACTAGCAGCAGTAGATGCAATAGTAGCAGCAGCATCAGTAGTAGAGTAGTAGTAGTAGTAGTAGTAGTAGTAGTAGTAGTAGTAGAAGTAGTAGTAGCAGCAGCAGCAGCAACAGTAGCAGCAGCAGATGCAACAGTAGCAGCAGCATCAGTAGTAGAGTAGTAGTAGCAGCAGCAGCAGCAGCAGCAGTAGCAGTAGTAGTGGAGGAGGAAGAGGAGGAGTCCTCATAGTAATCATTGTACTAGTAGTAGGAATAAGGACTGGCCCTGTGATTTTATGGCCACAGGGAACTATTGGGTGAAGAGCTTCCTTTGCCTATGTAGAGCCGTATCTTCTCTTCAACTTAAGCCTTGAAAGTCTGCCTACACACTGCTAAGAGTTAAGTGTCTTGCTGAGAATCACATGTTCAGTATCGAGTACTGGATACAAGATTTGAACCCAGGTCTCTACGAATATAACTATTTCTCCTACTAATAACATAGCTGTTTGAAGTTTTCAAAGAACTTTAGTCATACTATTTGAGCCTCCCAACAACTTTGTGAGGTAGGTGCCATTATTATCCCCATTTTGAAGTTGAGGGAACAGAGAATGACAAAGGTTCAGTGACTTACCCAGGGTTACACAACTATTAAGTATCTGTAACTGGATTTGAACTCAAGTTTTCCTTATTCCAAGTCCAATACCAAAGCAGCTAGGTTGCTCAGTGGATAGAGTGCGGCGCATGGAGTCAGAAGACCTGAGTTCAAATGCATATACTAGGCACTAGTATTCTCAAGAGTGGTTAAATGCCCTGACATATACTAGCTGTATGACCCTGGGCAAGTCACTTGACTTGTTTTTGCCTAGATCTGTATCAGAATTGTAATGAGGATAAAAGGAGGTAACATTTGTAAGGTGCTTTGAAAGTTTTAAAGTCCTATTTAAGTCCTAACTATGATTAAGCAATGAGCTGCCTAGCTGTCACACATCTCTTGTTATGATTTGTATAATTACAGTAATGATTCTTTTTCTCCTACCAATTGCCCCCAGCTGCAGTCTTCCCCAGATTATGTCAACCTTACAGCACCTCTTTTCATTGCTGCCTGCCCCCAATGTTTTCTGAATCCCCACCTTCCTCCCACCCCATCAGAAAAATCCTGCCCCAAGAGCACCTTCCATGTATTCCCATCATGTGCTGTCCTACATACATCAGTGAACTGCTGGGCCTCTCCCTGTGCCCCTAATAGTACCATATTTCTTATGAAAGTGTCAGCCCCAAGATGCCAATTAGCAACAAAAAGAAAATCCCTCAGAAACAACATGACCTAACCCTAAAATCTAGTAACTGGAAAAGGATAGAGAAGGAGACAAATGAGCACTTCATAGAAATTGGTGCTCACAGAGCTTGACATTTTCGATCAGTTTATGGAGCAATCTCCTACTTTATTCTTTATGGCCAGCATCATTATATTTTTAGCTTGTTTTCTGGGGGATGCCATCATGTATTTCATGGACACCTAATGACTTCCCAGCCCAGTGCCTGTCTGGTAGACTCTGGGCACTCAATAAGCCATCAATGATCATGAGCGTCTAGGAGCTTACAGAGTTGTGGGATGTGTGTGGGGAGAACAACAAAAAGAACCACTGGAAAATTAGTCAGCATTTGGATTAAATGCATCCAAATATCATATTATAATTCTATAGCAGAAGAGTGAAAGTAATTCTGCAGGAATTACAAAGAGCAAGTTGGGTTCCAAAGAATAAATATGAAAGAATCCTTTTCCTTTCTCTCATGTAGAGGTGAGAGATAAATGGATGCAGGCTATCATATATATGGTCAGATTTTTTCAATATGTTGATTGATATTGCTGATTTTCCAACCTTTTTTTTCTTTTAAAAATTGTGATATGGGACTAGAGAGGGGATTGGGACACAGGGCAAATTAGAAGACATAAAATCAAAAGATACCTAAAAACTTTTTAAAGATAGAAATTGTCTGCAGGTCAGGAAAGCGTGTGGAGAAAGTTCCCATAGCTGCTATGTGTTCCAACATCATCCAGGGTCAAATAATGAATTGATTCAAATTGTGAAAGGTATAAATAGGTGATTTCAACCGTGGAGCGAACTTCCATTGAGGGAGCTCCCTTGGTGTTACTGATCTGCAACTGTCCTGTCATTTGTCCTCTTAAAAGATTTCCCTGGGGCACTTATGACTTACCCACCATCATAGAGTCAGACTGGGTCAGAGATAGGACTCGGACCCAGGTCTCTATCCACTGCAACAAGTTTATTCACATGTATGCATGCATGTGTGTATGATGTACACGCACAGGCCTATATTTATGGTATAAATACACATCTGTGTATGTACATTATATATATACATGCATATGTGTATGTATGTATACACACATACACACATTTATTCTTTTATATGTATATATCTCTATATTTATCTATCTACCTCTATAAATGGCAGAGTGGAGAGAAAGTTGGTCTTGGAATCAGGAATATATGGTTTCAAATCTTACCTCATACATTTCTGTGTTGCTCGTGGTAGGGGGCAGGGATGATCAATGTCTTAGACTTCTCTCTCTGACTCAAAATTACAAATGAATTGTTGATTTGTATCCTGATGAGAGTTTCCAAAATGGGATAGAAACATGGACCAAAACAATAAATAAATTAAACAAACCAAAGGAAATTCAGAAGGGAATGCTGGCATTAGGGCAATGGTGGTACTAAGGTGTTAAATGAAGATGTACTTAATGGCAGGCTGGCACATGCACAGAAAGCATCAGCTTGGTAAGATGGTATCTCCACATGGAGGAGGCTGGGGACTGCTTCTGGGAGCTAACTGCTTAGGATACCTGGACTAAGCATGGGCATTCCCTAACTGGTGAGTATGGGCGGTCTACCATTTTTAAAGTTCATTTCCAGGGCAAATTGAAACAAGGGATTTATCAGATCAAATATGATAGTGCACAAAAAATACAAAAAGTACAATGAAGTGAATTAGAAATGAAAGCTCTCATTGCTGCCATGTGCTCAGTGATTGATAAATGAAGCAGTGATACATGTAAAGTACTGGGGATACAAATGAAAAAATGGGACAGCCCCCATTCTCAAAGAGCTCACATTTTAATTGAGAAGATAATACAGATAGAAGGTTCCAGCTGCAGGTCAAATGGAAAAATCCCATGATCCTCGGGAGCAGTGGCAAAGCAGGAGGTGATACCTTTTTTAATAGTCATTTCCACCAATAAAGTGGTATCTGTTTCAGATGTAGAATGTTTTGACCAAGGGCTGAGGATTTTTGGTGGCAAGAACTTGCAGTTCTGGGTCTTCTGTAAGCTGTGGCTGGAGCCTCTGAAGTTACCTGGAGGCATCTCCACAGATATTGATTCTCAGGTGAAGGACAGTGGGCAGGAAGCACCACTCTTTTCAAGGCTCCAGGTTGTCTCCAGTAAGCTCTGAAGTGAGATGGTGACCATGGTGGTGGTAATAACTGAATTTGCCTGGTACATATTACTTCCTATTTTCCCCTCGGGGGCCCTGATGTGTCCACAAGGCTGATTTACTTGTACTGTGAGGGGTGGTTGGTTGACAGCTTGGGAAAACAGCCAGCCCCTTCTCCACAGGACCTCCCTTCTATGAAGGTGGATGATTGTGTGACCTAGCTTGGAAGGACTGGAGGTTTGAGGGGGCTGCTTCAAGGGATCTTGTGTCTATCTATCTATGGATTACACTTGGTTAACAATTTTTGCTGGTGATAATGGGGAAGGTGAGAGCCTTCTTCACAAAGATAACTCCCCTCACTGATGGCTTAGGCATCTAAACTGGCAGCAGGTCCAGTGCCCTGGGGGACCCTGTTATTCTCAAGGCTCTTGAGTTCAGATCCTTGGCTGTCTCCACTAGGATCTGAGTAGAATTGGAGTCAAGGTGGTTGTGTTGTACATTGATGGCACATATCTGTCACCTGAGGAGCAGCATGACTAAACTGGGAGACACTCATTCAAGAATGAGAGTGAGCCTCCCAGGTGGGAGAAGAATTAGCCAGAGTAGCTCTCAAAGACTGTCTAATAAGGCACAGAAATTTGCAGGCTGAACTAGAGTTGGGAGAATCCACCTGGAAGAACCACAGATGCCTGGGGTACTGAAGCTAGCTCATGTTCCTGCAATAGCTAATCTTAGTATAAATCCTAACAGCACGTTGCCATATAGTATACACTATGTTCTAATGGCACACTGACAATGCTGCTAGGCAATACATTATATTAGCATATTATATGCTCTGTACTAAGAGCAAACTGCTCCTGAGATCGTACTTGCTTATGTGTTTAGCACAGTATGTGGAACGTGGTACTCATGTAATAATTGTTTTCTTTCTTCCTTCCTTTCCTTTTCCCCTCTCTCCCTCCTTCCTCCTTGCCTTCCTTCCTCCCTCCCATTCTTCCTCCCTCCCTTCCTTCCTTCCTCCCTTTTCTCCTTCCTCCATTCCTTCCTCCCTTCCTTCCTTCCTCCCTTCCTCCCTCCCTTCCTTCCTTCCTCCCTTTTTCCTTCCTCCCTTCCTTCTTTCCTTCCTTCCTTCCTTTCTTCCTCCCTTCCTTCCTTCCTTCCTTCCTTCCTTCCTTCCTTCCTCCCTTCCTCCCTTCAACATATACATGTATGCACCTATGTGTACATAGATTTGTATATACATGCCACCCCAAGTAGACTGTAAATTCCTTAAAGACAGAGATTGATTTTGTCTCATTTTGTTTTTGTGGGGGCTTTGTATCCTTAGCACATAGGACAGTGTTTGAAACATAGTAGATAGTTAATACAAATTTGTTAATAATAATAAAGATTTTCAACATACCATACAAAGGTTATCTCTTTTGACCCTCACAAAAGTCCTGTAAGGTAAGTATTATTATTACTTCCATTTTACAGATGAGGAAACTGAGGCTAAGAGAGATTAACTTACTTTCCTAGGGTCACACATCTAGCAAGCATCTAAGGCAGGATTTAAACTGAAGCCTTCTTCTGTCCAAATCTAGCATTCCTAACAACCCTGCCACCCAGCTGCCTTGTTGTGTCTTGATAGATTAGAGCAGCGGTTCTCAACCTGTGGGTTGCGACCCCTTTGGGGGTTGAACGACCCTTTCACAGTGGTCACAGGGGTTGCCTAAGACCATCAGAAAACACACATTTCCGATGGTCTTAGGAACCGAGACACCGCTCTTCTATCTGTCTCCAGTGGGTCCACCCACATGCAGATACGCCCACATACGAGTGTTAAAGGGTGGTGGCATTGGGAAGGTTGAGAACCACTGGATTAGAGACTGTCAGTCCTGGAGTTAGGGTCCGCAGGATATAAATCTACATTCTGCCTTAGATATGCACTAACTTGAAGACCATGACTAGGTGGGTGACCTTACATGACTAGGTGGGGACAATCCCTTAACCTCTCAACCTCAGCTTCTGCATCTCTAAAAGGGAAGAAAGAATAGAACTTACCTCCCAGGGCTATTGTGAGACTCAAAGACTGTATGTGTGTTTATTTGCATGTGTGTATTTGCGTATACACAATACACGATAGTTACTGTAACTATATATAAGTGCATATATATATACATATATGCATATACATACACACACATACATAAACACATACACATATAACACATAACACACATACACACTGACATACACTCACATATTCTATATAGATATACACATTCACTATACATTCTATGTACATATACATATAGACGCATATATGTGTATATATATATATATACATCTATATCATAAATATATAAAATGGGTTTGACCATTTAATTTTTCACTGCCTCAGTTTCCTCATCTATAAAATGGGGATAATAACAGCACCTCCCTCTTGGGATTGTTGTGAGGACCAAATGAGATAACAACTGTAAAGTGCTTTGTAAACTTTAGTGTTACATAAATGCTGTTGTTTATTACATAATTTTTTTGTTACATAATGTTTTTTTGTAATTTTTGTTACAATAATTGTTACATAAATTGTTGTTGTTATCGTTGTTACAGAGACCTTGGGATATTGATACTCACGGTGAGAAATGTTAGGGCAATCATCATTTGAGTGTTAGGGGGAAATCACTGACACCAGCTTCTCTGGGTAGAGGCTCCCAGGTTCCCAAGCTGCTATGAGAATGACAGAGATCCCAGAACACTGTAAAGTCACTGGCGATCAGGCCAGGGAGTGGGAAGAAGGAAAAACATGGAAGAAGTAGGCTAGACTTTTTAATTTTACGAATTATCTGACTGTCTCCTTTGAGGTAGCCTGGTATAGTGCCAGCTATGAACTGCTAGCCTTGAAGTCAGAAAATCATAGGTTTAAGTCTCAGACAGGATAATCTATCAACCCTCAGAAAGGGCTGGTGTGACCTTGGGCAAGTCATCTAATCAACCATTGCTCTGGATAGCTCTCTACATTGGAGAGAAGCTATGACCTTCATTGGTAGAGAGTGTTTGCTCACATGCCAAGGGTATCACAGACCTACAAATTATCCCTATTGTTGCTTAAACCCTAAGCCTATTTGTTTCCACCAAATCAAAATATAACAAATTATAAAATTATGCAAACTTTTAAGATTATTTTTAATTTTGTTGCTCTGTGCAGAAGCTCCTTTGTTTCACCCTATTCTTATGCCAATGTTCTATATGGCACCAAGGAAATTCCCAGTCCCAGTAAATTCCCAGTAAATAGATAGAGGTAGACAGCAGAAAAAAAAAAAGTCATGAAAACCCAAGTCAGAGACTTTTAGCCTTTTCCTCCAGACTCATAGGTAGAATCTTTCAGTTCAACTACATGATGACAAGCCCAACAATGAATGACCCTTTCCTTGATGTATATCAGTGATTATTAATTATCATTCACCCTCACTATGGGTTCCAAATTCAGTGTGAGTCTACTGTACAAGGGGGTGGTGCTAATGGATGGAGTAGAGTAGTTAGTCAGTCAAAAAATGTTTATTGCCTAAATGGAGGGCTAGAGGGGAGAGTATGAAATGCCTCCCAAAGCCTTCCTTTGTAGAAAGCAGAAACTGGGCTTCCAGCTAACTCCACTCTCATCTACAGCTCTGTTTGATTTCAACTACACAGAACAAGAGGCCCCCCCATCAGGTACTCCTAGCTCCCTAGCTCTTTCCAGCTTCCTTTGGGGTTTTGTCTTTCCACTTTTGAATGTAAGCTCCTTGAGGGCAAGGATTGTCTTTTTCTTATCTGCATCCCAGTGACTTAGCCCAGGGCCTGACACAGAGTAGGAGTTTAATAAGTTTTGAATTATAAGCACCTACTGTGTGCTGGACACTGTGATAAGTGATGACCAATGTATAACCCAGGAAACCATTTTACTATCAGAAAAGGTCTGAAACTGCTCTGGGAGTAAGTCCATTGTCCCTGACTCAATCATCTGTGCTATATATCCTGAAGTTCTAGTGGACAAACTTTCCAATCAGCTTTCTCTAAGAAGCATTTCCTATTAAAAATGAAGCCCTCAAAGCAAGGGGGGGGGGGGCAGGATAGGATGTAGGAAAATATAGTCAGTCTTTCACAATATGTTCATTGTGGAGATGATTTGCATAACTACACATATACAGCCTGTATGGAATTGCTTGTCTTCCCGGTGGGGGTGGGTGATGAGGGAGGAAGGGAAAGAATCTAGAATTTAAAGTTTTAAAATCAAATGTTTTTTAAAAAAAATGTATATATATATATATGTAATTATTATTATTATTTATAGGCAACTGGGAAATAATATATACAGGTACTGGGATAGGGAGATCCATCTTGCCCTACTGGAAAGTCAGAGGGGTGATGGGGGAGATCTAGGAGAGAATAGATTAGGGGAGGGGATATACAGTGGGATTGCTGTTTTGGGGGTGGGGGTAGGGGAAAGACAGGGATAAAATTTGTAACTCAAAATCTTGTTCAAATGAATGATGTAAACTAAAAATAAACACAAGTTAATAAAAAAATGAAGCTCTCGGGTTTAAGAGAGAACAGTAATACAACATGGTGTTTCCCTTGTTACTCACAAATTCAGGTTATTTGCGGGGCACTTTATGTTCATTGTTTAACTTCACATAAATCTCTGATTAAAATTCTACAAGATTTACAGTGGTATCATCAATGTAGGAGAAGCCCCAAATTGCTTTATCCATGTTCTTCCAGGTTCAGAAAGGTACACTTTAAACACTTAATTATGTCTTTACACATAAAATTTTCCAATATCACTGATGAAAGGCTGATACATTCATGGTGGCCCACAGAAGACTTGATCTCCAATGTCAAAGAAAGGTGAATGAGAAGTATGTAAGTAAAAGTGTGGAGGTTTCTAATTAAAATAGAATTAAATACTTGAAGCTTGAAACCAAGCTTTTTTAATTGGTTTGTGGTACTAATCTCCAAAGGGTAAAGTCTGATGAATCAGGTTATAGTTTTACCAAGCCAAATGGTTTCCCCTGAGACACATTCTTACAAGTGTCTAAATGAGAAAAAGGAGAGAGGACACTTCAGTATAGTTAATGGTGGGTAGAATTAGAAGAACACTCGTAAGAGAACACTGGGCATGTCTCTCGAGAGAATGTCAGATGCAATTAAGTCACTTGCTTGGTGGGGTTTTGGAGGGAGGGGAGGAGAATTTCCTAAAAGAGCAAATTCAATCATTTCCTAATATCTGAAGTCAAATTATGGGTATAAATATTAATGGTGGCATCTTTGGGATTCAGTGTTTTCTATTATAAGAGGTCACCAGAGGCTTGATTCCGGGAAAACAAAACTTCCTAATATTGAAAGCTATCCCAAAATAGAATGAGCTAACTCGAGAGGTAGCTGGTTCTTCTTTCTTGGAGGTCTTTAGGCAGAAACTGAATGGCCACTTGCTAGCTATGTAATAGTGGGGATTTGTTTGATGCATGAGTTGGACTTAGATGGTCTCTGAGGTCCCTTGCAACTTTTAAATTCTGTCATTCTGTCTTTGATAACTCAGAACATTCCAATACATCTGTGATCTCACTGAGGTGGTTATTTTCTCCAGGGATGAAGACTATTACCCATCCATGCTTGCCCAACCTGTGCAACTTTCTATAATTTCCTACAAAGATGGAGAGGGTCCATCCAATATGCAGGATGCCATTTTCATGTCCCTTCCCATTGTGTAGATACCAATAGAGCATGTGAACTTCCATTGGTTTTCTTTTGTTTATCACTATGGTTTCTCTAGTTAGTCTGTCAATCTGTCCGTCTCTGTCTCTCTGTCTCTCTGTTTCTGTCTCTGTCTCTCTGTCTCTGTCTCTGTCTCTGTCTCTCTGTCTCTCTCTGTCTCTCTGTCTCTCTCTCTCTCTCTCTCTCTCTCTCTCTCATATTTCTGATGGCTTTCTTTATACCACTGGCCCTGCATATTTTCTCATCTGGCATGTGTGGTAGCTTACTCATACCCACCATGTGCTTCTCCATTATCCCAGAAGTTTTCTCAGTGAGTGAATAAACATTAAGAACCTACTATGTGCCAGGGACTGTGCTAAGTACTGATCTTTAACATTCCAGAGACTGTACTAGACTCTAGCTGGCATTCATAAAACATCAGTAGAAGTCCATGGATCTTTAAAAAACTGAGCCTTTGTCAGATAGCAATTTAGGGTCATTAAAAGCATTGATTTCCAAAAGGCAATTTATCCCTTTCTCTTACACCCAGTTAACTCGGGGACCATTTGCTATGTCTGCCCAAGAGAGAGGAACTGATAGATGATCCCTAGAGGTCCTTGATACACTTTTCATTGTTCTTCAGGTAAGCTTTCACCAAATCACATCACACAATCACAAAGCTTTGGGATGAGCTGGATGGACCCTCAGTGCCCAGCTACTTAGGGCTACTTTCATGCAAACAAGAATTCTCGACATGACACTTTGAACAAGCAGTCATTTCTTGAAGACCATCAGAGAAAAAGAACCCACCACTTCCTGAGCAAGCCCATTCTATTTCTAAATGCCTCTAATTATTAAGACTTACATTGAGCCTAAATCTGCCTGATAAAAATAGTTACTCAGTAGAGATTTAGCACCAAAAATATCTGTCAAGGAAGAAGAAGAAAAAAAACAGGATTAAAAGTATGCTCATCACACCCAGGAAACGCCCCTTGAATGCAGGGGATGTATTGGTTTGCTTTGTCTATTCCCAAAGCTTAGAGCCCAATGTTTTTGTACATAGTTGCTGTTATTTGTCCTTCTTCTTCAAAGAGGACCAACGACATCACAGGGCGAAGTCTTGATTCGCACATGAATTGGATTTAAGCAAGGCAGAGCTGCACCAACTCTTGGCTTCACTGTTTCTTCCAGAGTCATCAAAGTCCAATGGCAAGACAAAAGTCAAGATAACTGGTAATGGCCCAGAATATAGAAGATGACCTTGGCATCTTCCATATCTAACCAAGCTCTAAGGCAATGGTTCTCAACCTGTGGGTCACGACCCCTTTGGGGGTTGAACAACCCTTTCACAGGGGTCGTTTAAGACCATTGGAAAACACATATTTCCAATGGTCTTAAGAACCGAGATACAGCTCCTCTATCTATCTCCAGGCGGGTCCGCCCACACACAGATATGCCCACATATGAGTATTAAAGGGTCATGGCATTAGGAAGGTTGAGAACCATTTCTCTAAGGGCTCTACAACACTTGCTTCAGCCACCTTCATGGCAATTGGAACAAACTGTTCTCATCCTCCCATTCCACTGGAGGAAGCTTGGGGCAGACATCCCCCAACTCACCAATATGTCTGTGGCCCCTCAGGTACTTTCAACAACTTTGCACATGGTAGGCACTTAATAAATGCTTTATTCATTCATTCATTCATTCATTCATTCCATCGAATAAATATTCTAGAACTTATTACATGTGCAGCTCTGTGCTAAGCATTTCTGAGGAAATAGAAAACATATCCCCTTCATTCAATGATCACACAACGCCTAATCTAAGTATTCCTTAAAATTGTTTTTTTTCTAATATTTCTAAAGCAAAATAAAGTTCTGTTTCTGTTCTTTATTTTTTTTCATGTTAAAGGATATCTAGCTGATGAAGGGTTTGAATCCTACAATAATAATAAATAATCATTAATAATAATAATAACAATAAACAGTTAGCATTTAAAGAACTCTTTAAGGTTTGTAAAGTACTTCATACAGGTTGTTTCATTTGATCCTATCAACAACCTTGAGGGGTAGGTGCTATTATTATCCCCATTTTACAGATGAGGTAGTTAAGTGACTTACCCAGGTTCACACAGTTAGTAAGTGTCTGAGGTCAGACATGAACACAGAAGATAAATCTTCCTGACTCTAGGCCCAGCACATTATACACTATGGCATCACCTAGTCACCCAGCTTTCTAGTCCAATGCTATTCATCCACTGCCATCTGCAACAACAAAACCTAGGAACTTACAGGTTTTATGGACCTGGGCAAGTCACTTAACCTTCATTCCTAAATCGAGAGGGTTTCCATACCCTGAGGAGCTTCTTTAGTAAAGTCAGCAGGACCTCCTTCCCCACCCAAACAAGACAAATAAAAGATGACAAGAAATATAACTTTCAGTTAAAAAAAAATCTGCAAAAACACTGGCTTGGTAAATCTGGATCCCGAAGGTGAGTGGGCTGCAATGGACCAGAAAACAGACTAAATTGCAAGTTAGCCGACCAGGTTTCTAGCCCCACCTCTCCAACCAGCCTCCTGGGTGGCCCTGGTCAAGTCTCTTAATCTTTCTAAACTCAGTTTCTTCATCTGTAATGAGGGCATTAGAAGATATAATCTCTAAGGTTCTTCCAGCTGTGACATTCTGAATGTTGAAATATTCATGAGGCATCCTGTAAGCATTAGGCTTCTCTCAAAACATCATGATTCTCAGTCAACAGATCGGCTTCCAAATGTAAAAGGCCATAAATTGTAAATGGGGCGAGAAGAGTGTCTGCCTTCAGAAACATACCAATGCATCACACACACACATCAAAAATATAAGAAAGATGGTCTCATCTGGCAATTCTCCTCACCTGGAACGGAAATTAATTTCCATCAAGGCAATTTCTAATGGTCTGCAATCACAGTTGGCTTCATATGTATAGCTAATATGTTTATGCTGCATTTTCAAAGATAGCCATGTGTCTTCTGCCCCATCAAAGTAAATAACACAAATTACTAGTAGGGAAGGGGCAGGCTGGGTATTGAGAAAGAATACTTGAGATCACGGATATAGAGTTAGAGTTGACCTCCAGGGTCAGCTAGTTCAACCTCATTTTACAAGTGAGAAGACTGGGACAGCCTAGAGAAATTGTGTCTTGCCCTGAAACGCACTGAGATGAAAGAGCTGAATTTGGAGTCAGGAAGAAATGAATTCAAATCCTACTTCAGACACTTATAAGCCATGTCATTCAATATCTCTCTGCTTCAGTTTCTGTATCTGTACAATGAAGGGGTTGGATTTTGTGACCTCTAAGGTTCCTTCCAGTTCTAAATCAGTGATTATATGGTTCCGTAGTAAATGTCCAAGGCAGGATTTGAACTAGGGGTGTGCTAGAGCCAGATCACAGCAGCCTTTGAGAGCCAGTTGTTAAATGTTCAGTACAATCAGTTATCTTAAAATTCAGCAAGGCTAAACGCAGAGCTTGATTTATTGTTTTGTGGCTGGGCTCAATTTAAGAAAATGATGGAGCAAATATTAATAATGCAGAGTAAATATAAAAGTGGGTGATGAATAAATAAAGTATTTTCTTCAGAGAACCAATTGATATATATTTACCGAAACACGACTAATTTGAGCACAAATCCTCCAACCCCAGAGTGTTCTCTTTCCCACCTTACCATACAGGAAATTATGACCAGACAGTCACAACAGTAAAGGAGTTTCCCCAAAATCATGATAACGTACACACAAAATCTCTTCGACCCATACAAAAATGAATATAGGACCCAACATCATCCAGTGGTTTCATGAAAAGTTTACATTAGGTGAGAAAATATTATGGGGGAGTTTGGGAGGGGGACGTTGGGAGGGGGAGGTGGTAATTTGAACAGAAATATTGCCACGAAGACTAGAAATGGTTGATGGTCTGAATAATGTTCAAGCAGAATTTCCTGACTTCACAGTGGGATAATTACAGTAGAAGGTAGGCCTGTGCAGGGTAGGGGATCTTCTGTATTTGTCTTTATATGCTCAATGCTCGGCATAATGGAGCATAATAGGCCCTTAAAAGGGTCGGCTAAGTCAAAAGATTTATTAACCATGTTACTGGAAAAGGATGTCTGGGAAAACCTCCAGGGAATGCGTGATTCACTAGGGGATTTCTGCCCTCCCCTCTTCCTCCAGGGCCTCCATGGATCATGGATTTTAAGCTGGAAGAGACCTCAGAGGTCATCCAGTCAAATTCTCTCATTTTATAGATGAGGAAGTAAAGGACTCGGGAGGTGAAATCAATTGTCCAAGGTCACAGAGGAAATGAGTAATGGAGCCAGGATGTGAACCCAGGCCCTAGGCATGATACTAATAAATCTGCCGTTAAACTAAATTGAGCATCCCTAGGCCCGAGGGAACTGCTAGTCAACACTAATTTCTTATTCCTCTTGTTCTTCCTTTACCTTGATTTTCTCTTTTACATCTTATTTTCCATGTGTTAGGTGTGTTTGAAACCTGCCTGGCTAGGGACAAGATCCACTAGAAAGAATCCCTCAGCTGACTTCATTGTCTTGGTTCTACATACAGCCCTTCATAATGGTCACACTTTTCATTTTGCTGCAATGGCATTTTCCTAAAGGAGGGAATTAGACAATTAGCAAAGCCTCAATGGTACAAATAAGTCCTGAAACCCATTAGGCAGGTGGTCAGCTACTCTATAACTTAGTTACTTCTCTTTCTCTTGATCTCATCTAAAATCCAGGCAATAGCTTCTATTTTCCTGATTTTTTGTTTTGTTTTTAGGATAAATTTGGTTTTAATACAGCATACAAACTTGAAGAAATCATAATCTACCCCCCTAACAAGGTCCTCGCGCACACTGATGTCTTACAAGGTAAGAACCGTGACTGAGTCTGACCATATGATCAATTTGCACTTTGATAGTTGACCATTTGTTAGAAGAAAGGATGAACCAGAAGGAGGTTGGAGACAGAAAGGAAGGCACTATATATGTGAGTTCAAATCTGGTCTCAGACACTTACTAGCTATGTGACCTCAGGCAAGTCACTTAAGCCTATTTGCCTCAGTTTCTTTATCTGTAAAATGAGCTGGAGAAGGAAATGGCAATCCACTTCAGGATCTTTGCCAAGAAAACCCTAAATGGGGTCATGGAGAGTTGGACAAAATTTTTTTTTAAATGAGTGATCAACAAGTGTGTCACTTTGAGGAAGCCAATTAAGCTAAGTTTCAATTTCTTCACACGTAAAAATGGGAAAAAATCACAGTGACACTATTGATTTCATTGGATTAAACAATATGCACAGGAAATCATTTTGCAAACTATTACATAATTTACAATTAAACAATTTCAAAATTAGGAAGGAAATGTGTGAGGTGGATAATGTATTTCTATCGATTTTGGTCTCTTTTTAACCCTATAATCAGTCATTAGATAATATTTATTAAGCACCTATTACATGCAAGGCACTGTGCTACCTGGTAGGGATATAAGGAGAGGCAAAGGACAGTTCTTATCCTCCAGAAGCTTAAGATTTAATGGGAAAAAACAGACATATAAAAGGAAGCGGAATAGAGCTAAGTGGGGAGGTAGTCAGCAAAAGCATAATGGAGTCCAGTCCAAAGGAGTTTAGTAACATGAAGCGATGTCAGGCCTATGAGTCCTAGTCTCTTCCCCTCCCTCATTTCCACTAATGCTCCAATAATCTTTCCTTTAGAATTGGAATAGGTTTGATTTAGAATAGGAATAGATCAAGAGTCAGACTGAGTCAAATAAACAGGAAACCATCAAAAAACATCTACCAAGTATGCAATTTAAGAGAGGAAGCATGGATTAACACATAGTGGGCACTCACTAGAGTCAGAAACATATGGATTCAAGTCTTGTCTCTGATGCATATTGGCTGTGTGACAAATCTCAGTATCCCAGGGAACTCTCAGATAATTAATTAGCTATAGATGAGGTGTTGATCAGCATTGATAGGATAGTTTCTCTATTGTGATTTCCCCTACACTTATGGAATAACATGTCTGAATCACTCCTCCTTTCCCCTCCCCTTCAAATATTTATTTAAAGACTCATTTAATATTTTTTGTTTGTTGAATTTATCTGTCAATGTTTATAGCTAAGCTAAAGGTAAAACATCAGTGTAGAGTAATATCATATATAGCCAAGAATGTATTAATGTACAGTTAAGATATCATTGAACACATTTGCTTAATGGATCAGGTATAAATATAACTCACTCTGGGCCACAGTGTTCTCATCTGTAAAATGAGAGGATTGGAATAAATGATCTCATAGGGCCCTTCCAGCACTAAATCCTATGATCCTTTGAACATTAATGAATATGTTTCAAAGGGTAGTAAGAACTGTAACAACTGGTTTGTATCAACACTCCCTGTATCTTTAGGTTACCATAAATATCCACTCGATATTCCAATATTAAATTACTAGTGGTGGTTTCTTTTGTTCTCCACTTCAAGGCCCTTTCTAACATGGCCTTGCCCCACCTCACCCTACTGAGGCGACTGCTTCTCTACATGTGGCTGCACAAAGCTGCTATAAAATGAAGCTAAATTAAGAGAGACCCACTCTCAAGAACAGGGAGATGAAAGACTTTGTATATTCTATTTTGTCTGATCAAAGATCTTGGGCCAAAAACAAATGGAAACAGGGTCACTAAAATGTATATAAGGACCCTATGGGGCCACATAGTGACTTAGGCAGCCACATAATAACATTAACTATGTTCTGTGGTTGCTTTTTAAAAATTTTTGTTAAATATTTCCCAGTTACATTTTTTTTTTTGCTTTTTGGAGGGGGGAAGGTAGGGCAATTGGGGTTAAGTGACTTGTCCAAGGTCACATGGCTAGTTTTTTGTGTTACGTGTCGGAGGCTGGATTTGAACTCAGGTCCTCCTGACTCCACGGCCAGTGCTCTATTCACTGTGCCACTTAGCCACCCCCCACTTAGCATTTTAATCTGGCTGAGGGCCATGCTTGGGAGTGTCACATGCTACAAGGAGGTTTGAAGTCTAATGTTTGATATCTCTGACCTAGACTGTTATACTCACTTTCAGGTACCATCTTCATTAAGAGAAATGATAAGATGGAGAATGTCTTTGTAGTGGTTCTCAACCTTCCTAATGCTGCGACCCTTTAATACAGTTCCTCATGTTGTGGTGACCCTCAACCATAAAATTATTTTCGTTGCTACTTCATAACTATAATTTTGCTGCTGTTATGAATCTACCTGATATGCAGGATGTATTTTCATTGTTACAAACTGAACATAACCCACAGGTTGAGAACTGCTGTCTTAGAGGATGGCAGTCAGAATGGTGAAGACCATTGAGTTTATGTCATATGGTTAATGACTTAAGGACTCTGGGAAAAGAGAATGGTTAGAAGGGACATGAAGTCATCTTCATGTATATAATGAGTTGTCACAAGGAAGAGGAAATAGACTAGTTCTGATTGGCCATAAAGGGCAGAGCCACGAGTATGGGGCAAAAGTTGAATGGGGCAAACATAGAGGCAAATGGAAGCTCTAGATCTATCTATCCATCCATCTATCTATGATGGAAGCAGGACCATGGAGGCAGGCAGCCAGATTTGGTCCTGTTCTTTATTTCATCTGCTCACATGCAAGTAGCACAGGAAGTGATATGGATTATGAGAATCTATATTATTTCCGAGAAATAGTGTCCCCCTTCTCTCTCTCTCTCTCTTTCTCTCTCTCTTTCTCCTTCCATCCCTTTCTTTCCCCCTCCCTTTTCATCTCTTTCCCTCCCTTATGAGCTATCCTCAAGGGGATTAGAGTATGTTAAGGAAATAATAAACCTGCAGATAACCAGCTACAGTATAGAGGTATAAGTAGTTGATCTGGATTGAGATGAGATCTAGGTTTGAACCTAGCCTCTGATATGATCTGCATCATCATTGACTATACCCTTATATCAGCAAGCACCCTTAGCATACCCAGGATGGCTGCAAGCACAGGTTCTTAGATCTGCTTTTCTAAAGGAAAGCAACTCAAAATGGGTTAACAATCTTACTTTAATCAATAAAACACATATCATTTACCTAGTTCAGGGGGAAAAGTCAACACCTTGAACTTCAGAGAATACAAACACAAGTTACAAACAGAAGTTATAAGCAGACAGAGAAACAGATCAGTAGACAGGACTTCCAACTATCTGACCGTTACATCCATACCTATTCAGTTATCAGAGAGGGAAGCACCAACATCTGGGTTTT